>JAPYYS010000468.1:0-253974 GCA_030522525.1 Campopleginae sp. 14b
CGCTAAAGATTTTCCATCGATACGAAAATTTACATCGAATCCGGGAGTTCAGTTTTTTTTTCAATTAAAATTTTTCATTACGACGAAATCCTCCATGCTGACGATATCAGATATACGAAAAAAATCCGTTCGCAGTTTACCATCAAGCGTGCCTTCCACTATCCTGCTCTCCAATTACAAAAACCCAATGAAAAAGAAAAAAAAAAAAAAAAAAAAAACAAACAAACAAACAAAACGACGTACAAGATAGAAAAATGACGAAAAAGCACCTCAAGCCCTAAGAGAAATCGTTTCAATGGACGCAACAACGTATTCAGGTCTGAAACCTCATCGTAGAAAAAAGAGCGATTTTAAAATCGATTTGTTATTCATAAGCTACGAAGGGGAGTAATAAAAAAATAAAAGCCATTTTAAACTAACGAGCAAGTACAAATTATTAAGAGAGAAAAAAACACACGAAAAATATCGACTACGTGTATCTTAGAATTCGTAGTAGGCGAGGCAGAGTGAGAGAGAAGAAGAAAAAACACAACGGGCGTATTTTAGGGACAGTTACTCGTACCGTAAACACCGTACCGTAGAGAGCGAGAGAGGGGGGGAAGCGTAAGGAAGAAAGGTTTTCTGACATATCCTCGAAATGCAAAGTATACCGTGAAAAAAACAACAACAAAAGAAGAAGAAAAAAACAATTATACGATTTTAGAATTAGGCGTCTTCCCGAAGTTGTTCTTCACTTTGCGGAATCGCAACAAATATTTGTGTCAAAACAAACGGACTCTCCAAGGTTCATATATAAATTTTAAGTGTAAAAAAAAAGGAGAAAAACAACATTGTATATTCTTTCGAGACATCGCGACGACGTGATGTGGATAACTGACTGAAACGAAGAACGAAAAGAAAAAAAAACGATTATTTAACGTTGCGTGCTCATTCGTTTACAATGACGACGAAAAAAATGGGGGAGAGGCGAAAAAATTTGGTTTTTCGGTCCTTGACGATCATATACGAACGGAAGATGCGTGTTAGTAGAGAAATTGAACCTAGTCATTTTCGGAAACTTCTGTAATTCTGTGATAAGAGAGGCGATGAAGAAAAAAAAAAGAAAAATAATGATAATTGGGGGGGGGGGGGGGAAAAAGAAGGAAAGAAAAAAATTGAGGGGGAAGCGAAAATCACAATTGGGGGGGGGGGGGGGGGGAAACGCAGGCAGGAAAGATATTTAGGGCGATGCGTTACTCCACATTATGTTAAACGTCGCGACAGTCTCGAATTATGAAAAAGAACAAAATGAGGGGGAAATAAAAAGTAAAATTTGCTAAACGATATTGGGAAATTCTGTGATGTTCTTCAGTTGGTATACTAGATGCTAAAATTGCGAATGTTATTCGGAACAACAAACAAAGAAAAAAAAAACACATAAAAAGGAAAAAAAATATTAAAATTAAAAAAGTATACGGAAAATACATGAATGTTAAGTGTTGTGAAAATAGTTCATAATGCCGAAAACCTTTCGTCGTGATTCAGGTGATTCGATAGTTGAGGCACGAAACTGTTGGCAGCTGATCGGTAAAATAAAATTGATGAATTTTCGGAGAAAATATGAATATTCGTTGTTAAAAGGCTCGGAAATAAATCTTCCAAAAGGTTATTAATTGTGAGGAATCTCGGACGTCCGCGATCTAACGTATCAGTATTAAAAAAGCGCACAATCGTGCCACATTTTTTTTCCAAATTTCAACATTAATAAATTCGTAAATTTCATTTTTTTCTTTCGAGAGTAAAAAAAAAATGAAAAAAAAAAATTGTCGCGATGCCAAAGTAGAAAACGAATCGTAGAAAACGAATATTTTTTTTCGTATTATAAATTGTGTCTTTCTCGAGATATTTGGACTAATTTGTTTATTAATATTTTTGAAAAATCTATATCGATATATTCGGATTAAAATGTAAGAATAATGTTTTACGAGTGATCAGCTGCCACGATGATTCGCATGCAACAGGTACAGGTTTCATTGACATATCTTTCTAGGCTGAGCACCGCGTCGAAATCTGTTCGAAGGTCATTTCATTTTTCTTTCGTTTTCAATGATAAAAATGTCGGCAAATTGATGAGAAACGAAAAACGATTAATATCGTTACGATGTGCCAACTTGTTCGAGGAAAAAAAAGGTTTTAATAAGTAAAGGGTACTCTGCCATCTGTCCAAGATACGTAGTGAGGCGAATATGAAGAAAACACACAAAGAATATTACGATTTAGAATTTTTAAGACGACGAAGAGAAATATAAACGAAAAGGTAATTCAAAAATAAACGCACTTTACGAATTTCAATGAATGCACGTTTTTTTTAACGCTCTAATGGACGTCCAAGCGCCGGCAGGAAGGGAGGGAGGGGGAAACAAATATTTTAAACTATATATTTTTATTTGCACTCTTGTATATCATAACCTGTACATACATACAATTTAAATATCGATTAGCTATATAAAGAGAAAGAAAGGAAAAGAGGGAGCAAGGGTGGAGAGGGTAAATAGCAAGATTTCGAGTGGTCGACAGAGAATCTTCGAGCCTTTCGATATTTTATCATTAGCAACACGATCCTTCGTTTTTTCCTTTGCTTCTCGATTGCTAAAGTCTCCAAGTGTCTCAAGAAACAAAACACACACACACATAACCGGCAATCAGGGACTATGATTTTTGTTTTCCATTAAATGCACACACCAAATGTTGGTGAGAGTCTGACGAATTTCTTCCAATTGAAAATACCGACTTGAATAGTTGGTGCGAATTTTTCTACTTCCAACAATTTTCCTTCCACGGTGATGCACGAGGTTTCGAATAAGTGAAAAAAAAAACATACACACATTGAGAGAGAAAATGAAGAGAAGGCGATCGATTTTAGTGAGCCAGGGACGAGGGGGAGGGGGGGGCTTCGATTAATTTTAATTTCGAACATTATGAAAAAATATAAAAAAACGGCAAGAGCTCAATTTTAATTTTTTTGTTTTTTAATAGCGCTGTGACGGAATACTTTGATACGTTGAATTTATCGAATTATTACTTTCGAGAAGGCTGATTTTTATATGATTACGAGAATAAAAAAAAAACGAAAAGAGAAAAAATGAAAAAAAAAATGATAAGAAGAAATTTAATTTGATTGTAATTAAGGAGAATTTGATTATCACTAACTTGTTTCCACATTCGTTTTGTTTTGTTTTTAATTTTTGCCTTTTTGTTCGTGACTAAAGGAACGCGATAACGACTGATTAGACTGTTTTTTCTTTTTTCTTTGATTGGTTCTAAAGTTTTCTTGTTCATGTGATATTGTTTTACCAAAGAATATTGAAAAACTCGTTGAAACGTTCTCTGTATCGTGGCCCGCGTCGACCTCGTCAAGTTACGCCGGACGAAAAACCGAAACAAAAAAAAAACGATTCGTTCCGGATAAATTGAGAAAAGGGACGACGGGATTCCGCGAGCTTTGAGAACGTTGCGAAAATTTTTTCATTATTGAACACGTCGAGGTTTGAAAGAAAAAAAAACACAAAAGTGAGTAAAATTTTTTTTTAGTTTAAAAATAAAGAAAAAAAGAAACCAAAACTTAAAATGAAACAAGCTACGACGAAGAAGCACAGTGGAGAAAAGCAGAGCGAGAGAAAGATGAGAAAAAAAAAACATTCAACACACACAATACACACACACACACACTGAAAAAAAGGTACGGAAAGATGTGAAAAGAATGTCTTTGAGTCGAAAAAGTTTAGGGATGTAATTAACGAGAAATAAAAATGAAAAGAAAATTGTGGCAAAATTGTCGAAAATAGGAGAAAGACTACTTAGATTTATTTTTATTATGTCTTCAAAAAGACTTTAAATATAATATTTATATCGTGCCATAATTAATATTAACGAACCTTAAGTATAAATTTATTGTTACGGAAAGTTTTTAAATTTATTGGAAGGGAAAATTGCAAAAAAAAAAAGGAAAAAAAATGAAAAAAACAGACAAAAATAAAAGAAAAGAAAAAATACAAATAAATATATTATATATCACTGCTATCTATCAATAACAATTATGAGGGATGAAATGATGAACAAACAGGAGAAATCAAGTTACGAAAAAAAAATAATGGAAAATTCAACAAATTTAACTCCCCAGGATGAGGGCACGAAGTAAATGTTTTGAACGTTGAGTCGCCGATCGTAAAGAGCTTTCTACACATGATCGGATCTCGAAGGTCATTATATGAAAACACATACAAAAATCAATATAATTGTTTTGACGACGGAAAGTATGACAAAAATTGTGCGAAAGGATAAAACAGAATGACATAAAGAAAGATTTCGTTTTTCAACGATTTGCGAGAAATAATTGGACCAAAGTTCGCTTTCGAAAGGTTTTTATCGCCTAGCAGATAAATCCGTATTCGCCGTTAATGTCGGCGAGTCTGTGTGTACGTGTGCGTGAGTGCGAAAGCGATTTTCATCTGTAAAATCGTGCGAATTTGTGTGGAATTGAAAAAAGCATTTTGAGATCGTCTCTCATGTAAAATTTGCGTTCACCGTCACTCAAATTCCGATTAATTATGCGGCGTGAGGTTTAAAAAGCCGAGGCAACGACGAGAGCTTGCTCGAGCGCAGCAAACATTTTAGAGATTTCAGAAAAAAAAAGGAAAAAAACAGAAACCGCCGTGCAGAAACTTTTCTATGTAAATTGAAAAAAGTAGCTCATCGTTTTGTTGTCTCCCCCTAAACGTCAGAGGTGACGAGAGTGGAAATAAAAGCAAAGACTAAAATTTCAATCCCGAAAGAAACAAGCGATCAAAACGAAGCAAGAAATTTCATAAATGCGAATCCGAATTAATTTTCAATTTCCATAAAAAAAAGCTTCGAGTCTGTGAGTATCACTCGACAGAATTTTAAATCCGTTCGACAAACGTCGAGCTACTGAATGATCTCAACGAACACAAAAGCTTGTGTAACTTCGAGTGAAGAAGAAAAAAACTTTGCGATACAGAGCCCCGTACAGAAACTCCGAAACAACTGCAAACTGACAAATCTCACATTTCTACCGATTTTTTCTCTATCTTTCACTTCAATTAAACTTTTTAAATTAATTCATGATTTAATGTGCACTTAGTGGTGCGATCGTGTTTAATATTTCACGTGCGATCACCGCGGATTATCGAGCCCTAAGCTAACCATGTAATTACTCTCAGTCCCATAACCATAAATTTATTTACGCCCTTAATAGATCAACGAAACATTTTTTTAATATTTTTTATTCCACTCGCCGTTCTTTTCTGACGATCACCGCCATCACACGACTCAACAAGCCGTATAGAGATGTACGAACAAGCTCCTACGTACGTGTGATTATTTCTATATTATTATTTCATTACGCTAAACCCCATAAAAATAATAACCAACATAATTACCGTATTATTATTATTTCCAACCACAATACAACGTATTCTACCCACAATTTTTGTTCTCCACAATTCTACATATTTAAAAACAAAACTAAAATCAAGGAGCAAGCTCGTTTCAATGTTAAATTTATCTCTATCCATGTACGATACGATCAACATAACCTTCACGAGTTATGTCCATTCTTTTTTTTTATGTACATACGTATACATATCTATCCATACATATTACTATATAGGCATATTCCTTAACGTATATCTTTCCTTCTTGGTTCTTATCATCATCATTATCATCACCATCATCATCATTTTTCATATTAATGTTATTATTATTATTATTATTATTATTAAAATATGTTTATGAGAACCTATCGATTAATTTTTGTCATTATTATTATTATTATTAATTATTATTATTATTGGTATATTAATATGCTACTATATTATATCGCAATTATAATTGATGTTATGTTTCTTTTTTTTTGTTTCGAAATTGATCCAATGTAACGCGATAAATTTGGTGAAAAAAAAATGAAGAAAAAGAAATGAACGATGACGTCCTCTCGTGTGTGGTGTAAAGTAGCTCCGTAATGTGTAGAAAACGTGAGCCAAGTACTTGTGAATATTGAGTAAAAATCGTGAAAACGGAGTCGTATGGAATGATGAAAAAAAAATTGATGGGGAGTATTCTTATTCGGAATGTAATAACTTCTGTTATCACGTGGTTGGAAGGATCGTGCGTGAATGAAGTGTTACGATTGATCATGGAGGATACGACACTTGGAACGTTATACACGCGAATGGAACGCAATGATATGAAGTACTTTTTGATTTTGGTTAAGCTCACTCAGAATTGTGAGAGGAAAGAAAGGACTAAGACTTGGTACGAGCTCACACCTCCCTCCTGCCAATTATTATTATTTTATCAAGGTTTTTTTTGTAAGATTACGATTGTTAACCGTCTTGATAGTGAAAAAAGAAAATGACACACTCAATAAATGGAAAATAAAGGTTTTTAAATGAGAATGGGACAAAAATTCTGTGGTAAAGCAATGAGGGGATAGGATCGTACGAGCTTTTCCCAATCATTGCCATCCGAATAATATTAATATTGAAGATGAAAAAAAATAGGATGAATTAATGAAAAATAAAGTAACAAAGTGCAACACGCTGCCTTGCTGAACAGTACAAGTACAAAACGAATACAAATACATAAAGACAAAAAATGAAAATGAGAAAAAAAGTAACATGTCTTCGACTTAAATGAAAAAATAACAAAATGAATTAACGATTCTCGTAGTTAAGACATTGAAATGGAGAAAATAATAATGAGAAGAAAAAAAAAGAAACAAATGCTTTTTAAAAAGAATTAAAATTCATGGAGAACTTTTCAAATTAATAACGAGAACCGAACGAATCTTTGGTAGTCACGACCATCGGTCGTAATAGCGTGAAAAAAAAACGAGTTACGTCACAAATACCTCAATTGCCGAGATCTCAGACGTCTCTTTCTACTCCTCCCTCTGCACACGTGTCTCTTTCGAAATTCCCAATAAATTTCTTCTCTTTTTCTTTCTCCAATCAAATTTCTTTCTCGAGCTAAGGACACGCAGAAAAATCGAAAAAATAACCTTGAAATCTACACTGCCATTGTTCACGAAAGTTTTCGTTCATTATCGCGCGCACACTACGCTCGGGGCCACGCTCAATCAACGAAACTATTTTTTCTTTACTCTTTCTAGAAGTGTTTTACAATCTTTCTAATATCTCGATCGATTCGTTCGATCGAATCACCAATTTTCATTTGATCCGTCAATTATTTCGAAAACTCGAGAGATATTTCGAAAAACAAAAGTTTTACCAAAAAATCATGCGTTGAGAAGAAATTTTCAATCAACAAAACGACAAAATAATAAAATCAGAAAAGAAAATGACCAAAGTTGATTAACTCGGATGACCCTTGTGCAAAATTCTCGAAAAATTCGAGAATACTTGAAAAAAATTTCTGGTATACGTGCACGTCGGAAATTTTGTGTATTTTCGTCTGGATCTCGGCAATAACAGATTCTCATCTAAGCTACAATAGTTTATTGTACTTATGTCTTGTACATTATCGATATATAAATATATATATATGAATATATGAATATATATATTAAATAGCGTGGGAAAAAGGAAGATTAAGAAAGATAGAAATGGGCAAAAATATTTGCCTGAACTGTTTGATGATCGAAGAAACCGGATCACACAAGCGGGTGTAAGATAAATGGACATGAATAAACAAAAGAAAAAGGAGTTTAATCGTGTGGGCACACATTGCATGCGATCGCCATATCATTATATTTTGCAGAATTAACTCGCGTATATCTATATAGGAATAAGCGCAAACTCGTGAAAAACAAAGAGGAAATACATAACGAAAGGGCAAAGAGATACGAGAGTTTTTAAGGATCGCGATGGTGATTATTGTAACATATCGAAACGATTATTTCATTGAATTATTTTTTCTCTATCGAACATCATCGATTGTTCGTATGTCGTAAATGATCCTGCTGGAAAATCATCCGAGTAAGTGGAAACTTATTTTTTGGGCAATTCTTTGGAAATGCCAACTCCGATCGCGTCGAACGAAACCACAAGAAATGTAAACAAAAAGGTGTGTACGATTTGTCTTGTTTACACTCGCGCGATGTCCACTCTATCGCGGAAGACGGAACACACAAGAAAATAAATTTTATATCGCAATAACGACGTACGAAATAATACGGCAATCAAGCATTCCAAGTTACGACGAATTTCAGACCGGGAATGTTAATACATATGATTTGACGATGATCAAGGAAAATGATAGCGGGAAACTGCCGAAAATGTAATTTGAAAATGAAATGAAAAAGAAAATGATAAATTTTCGTACGACTTGGAAGTGGAATGACGAGAGAAAATGATAGAACAAATTTGACAAGGTGCGCATACTCCTTTCCGTAGTTACGAAACTGATGAGGTAAGAAAAATACGTATGCCGATTTTGAGTGGAAATAATATTGGAAGAAAGAAATGAAATGGATACGAAATGATTGGATGTTTCGCACGAGACTCAAGCGTGCATCCCCCACACATTTTTAGACTATTAATATTTTAACTCTAAGATTAAATAATAATTATGATATATGTATAATTATATGTATACATATAATTATATATTATGGGATAAGTGTTTATTCGCATTTTTAACACGATAAGGAATTATTATTATAAAAATTCAATAATAGTTGTTGGTGTAATATTATGAAATAAATCTTTAATTATAGCAAACGAACGATATGTGTCATTCGCTGAATCGCTTTGTTTTCATTATTATTTTTGCCCTCAATAAGCTCGTCAAATCTCGTAAAATCGACTCACCCCGTGGATTAGCGTCTCCACATCGAACGGAGTAGGCTCGCGGCTTCCACGAATTGCCGGGCGTTTCGCGGTATCGACTCACGATCGTTGTGCGTTGTGGACACTTTCCTGGAATCACTTCGGACTTCCGACGATTACACTCCGCTTCGCACGATCGCCTCATTTGGACTTTTCACTTTATCAAGTATTCATTGCTTGAGGATCGTTCGGAGCACAATTCCTACACGTTCACTGATTCACTATTCGCGAATAATAATAAATATATAATTGGAAAAGAAATGATCTCACTGACTACAATACTCCCCTCCCCCCTCTCGCCGTCGAGTTGCGCGTTTAAATTTTCCAGGAATGCAACGTTTTTTCGAAAAAAAATCTCGAAAATTATCCCATCCAAATATTGACTATTTTACGCTTATTCGTACATTTACCAATCGCTTAATTATTATTTCCAGGTTAACGGCGTTGATTTATAATATTAACTCGAAAACTACGCGCCCTCATCCCCCACTCTTGTTTGAGCTACTGACGCCGACTCCGTGGACACTGTGTATGGACGTGGTATAGACGATCCCTTTGTTTATAAATCGTTTGGTGGCGTTCGGTGAGAAGCGGAAGTATTTTCGTCGCACACTACTATACCAGCAGTCGCTGCTGCTACCGACATCTATGAGCCTGCAACCCCAAAGCCATTCCATATACGCAAGCAACGGATGCATAATTTGTGACTCCCTGACGCTGGCTTTTCCAAATTTCTTCTGCATTCTAACCCAGACGTTTGAAATTCATTTTCTGTAAATCTAAATCTTTGATTATCTGATGGATAACACCACGCTGCTGCTTCGGGTTCATGCGATTTGAAAAATCAACTGCCATCCATTCCGACTGTCGTTTACTTCGGAATCCCACGATAAGAGGCGCTACCTCCGTATTCTACCTAATCACGTAACCTCCTCGGCATTGTTTACAAATCTGTATCCACTTTCCGCGTTTTCTCGCATCGAGTATCTAACGGGGATCGTAAGCGTTGTTGACATTTTGGTCCCTGATGAAAAAAATCACACAAGTCCAGTTTTTTTCAAAGAGGCTTTAAAAAATTGCATCAATCGCAGTGACAACAGCATCGAACGACGACTGTCAACAACATTAAATTAGTTCCAACCATCTGTCAGTCTTCCAAAGAATCCTAATCGCACATAACCTCAATAAATTCTACCCAATGTTTTGATTTATTGTTCCAACAAAAAATAGAGGATGGAGAAAAATCCTGAAGACGTAGTAGCGAATAACACAGAGACTAATAATTCCGCGAACGCAAATGCGAATGATTCACGATCGGAGGTTAAACAAGAAGCCAGCACGAGCAGTGCAGTTTTTAATCGTTCGAAAAAAAATGTCAAGAGACGAAGTTATCGTCAAAAAAATGCACACAGCGATGGAAATGACTCGAGCAGTTCCAGCATCGATGAAAACGATAAACCTGGCAGCACCACCTCAAACTTGAACACATCCGAGGAGCAATCAAAACAAAAGAGACTTCAAGAACCCGAGGATAATGCAAAAAGCCCAAGTCCACAAACTACCAAAAGACAAAGAATGAATCCACCTGCAGGTGAGATTTATTTCTCAAAAATCGTAAAATTATCATTTTCCCATCAAATTATTGACGTTGTAACGATGCTCTCCTCTCCAGATGATTCTGACACGTCGTACAATGTCGACAGCGACCATGAGAGTAAGTAAAATGTGCTTTTGTTGTGTTTCTGTGTTCAAATCACTTTTTCAATTTTTAATCCTGCGTGGTGATCGTTCGAGAAAAATAATTCAAAAAAAAAATGGCAATTCGATGTTTGAGCATCAACCGAATTGAAAATCAAATGTTTTTGACACTTCTGCAATATTTTGTTGATACCTGGAAATTTTTTAAGAATCTATAAAGTATCGCTTAGAACATGCCAGACATTAAAGTTCTAAGTTTTTCACACATACTTTCACAACATTTAAAAAAAATATATAATAAAGTGTTACCTGAAGTAAAAAAAAATGCATGAAATTCTCATAAATCATTGAAATTCATAAAAGTGACTGGTGATTATTTCTTAATTGGCTTCAACCTTTTGAGTGCATACCGGGTCGTTTTGATCCCAAAAATTTTCTGTCACCGATCCTTTGGCACTTGAAATAAAAAAAATTAAAAAATTCAGGGCCCTAAAATATGGATAATTTATTACAAAAAAAGTCTCTACAAAAAAAACAAAAAATGCATATTTATGGGAATACAACACTTTGGAAAATGCCCTGGGTCAGATTGACCCAATGTGCACTCAAAAGGTTCAATAAACGCCGTGTACAAGATTTAGCGAAGATGATGATAATTAAGGTGATTTAATGAGGAACCAGCAGACACAGAAACGTCAGACGACTGGACAATGTCGAAAGAAGAAAAATGGATGATCCCAGAAGTTCTGAACAAAATAAAACCGAAACCGACTTTGAACATAATAAAGGAAATTGTTCAACGACAGACAGGTCGGGGGGTACAGTTTGAGAGAAAATTTTATGGCTCTCTTTACATGGTGGAGCGTTTGCAGTACTCGCATTCACTCTCTGACCATCAGGCAAGTTGTTTGACAAGTTATTTCCGCAGTTTTCATGTATAAAGCTCAAATTGTACAATATCTTCAATATTTCCAGGACGGCGTCGGCAGCATCCAGTTCAACGCTAAGGGAGATCTTGTCAGCGGATCCGACGATCTCACAGTCATCGTGTGGAATTGGGCAACTGGCAAAAAAAGCAGATCGTACATCAGTGGTCACCAGAACGAAATTTCTCAGGTAATTGTCCATTAAGTTGTCTTCCCAAATTTGGTGTAATAATTTTCATTTATAATTTATTAGTTATTTAATCCAAAATATTGAATTAACTATTATAATTATAATTCAATCAAACAATTGAATTATATTAATATAAATTGTATAAAAATAAAAATATAATATACTGAATTATATTATATAATAATTCAACTAATCAATTAATATAATAAATAAATATAAATACAATTATAATGGATTAAATTATAATTCAATTTATTTATTTATTAATGAATTCTTTTTTATTAATAAATTGAATTTATTATAATTAATACAATGAAATAATAAAATTTATAAAAAAATCGTGTTCTTTTGTTTGTTTAATTAGGCCTCATGGCTACCTCGTGATGATTCATCAATGATGGTGACGTGTGCCACTGACGGACAAGTACGATTGTTGGATTTGAACAGCGGGAGCACCCGAAAATTAGCGGCACATCGAGGAACTTGTTACAGTTTTACGATCCATCCGGACTATCCTCACGTGGCTATGTCCGTTGGAGATGACGGTCAAGTTCTATCCATAGACGTACGCGACGGCGAGACAACAAAGTTCGTGACGATTGAGCAAAAAGTTTTATAGATGTAGTCGAAACACAAGTTTTTCCTTTCTATATTTTCATGATTCAACGCAGATTGGTAGTGCCGAAAAATGATGACTTTCCCATAGAACTCTTCACCATTCATTCGCATCCACAAAACAGCAATGAGTTCTGCATCGGCGGGCGCACAGAGTTCGTTAGAATTTATGATCGCCGCAAAGCCCATAAGCCTATCATGCATTTGCGTCCCAAAAATGCGGTAAGCCATTTACTCACTAAATTACTAACAAACATAAAATCCAATTGAGGACGAAAATGCTTGAGAATTTCGTATTAATCTCTATAAACAAAAATCTTTACTGCAGAAATGGATTTACCCACTTTCCGAACAAAAAATACTCAACGAATCTGGATGAGCCTTTAAAAATAGGAAAAATCAATTTTCATACAATTTCCATGAAATTTTCATGTTTTATCCTCTGACTGGTCGCAGAGCGAACGAGTCTATATTACTGCGGTCACCTACAATTACAACGGTACAGAGGTCCTTGCTTCTTACAACAACGACGACATTTACCTTTTCGATACCCTCCTGCCTCATCCAGACGGTGATTACGCCCACAAGTATCAAGGTCATCTTAACAATAAGACAAGTAAGTAAATATTGCTCGGGCAAAAAAAAAATCATGAAAAACTAGATTCCACTCTACATCGTGAAATTTCAAATGGAATTAAATTCCGGAACAAAAAAATTGTAATCGGGTCAGTCAGACCCAGACGCCCATATGCATTTCCCAAACCAAACACTCAAAACCGTTCAACTTGTAATATTGTCGATATTTGCAGTAAAAGGCGTTAATTACTTCGGACCAAAGAGTGAATTTATCGTTTCCGGCTCAGACTGCGGTAGCATGTTCATTTGGGAAAAAAATACCGAAGCTATAGTTCAATATTTACCAGCTGATGCTCAAGGAATGGTATGGAATTTTATCTATTTATTTATTGATTATTTATTATTGCTGATTTATTTATTTTGATTTATTTATGATTATCCATTATTTATTATTGCTCATCCATTTATTTTAATTCATTTATTATTATTTATTATTTATTATTTATTCATTTTGATATATTTATTTTTATTTATAAATTATATTTTCATTCATTGATATATTTTCCTCTATATATGGAAAGAAGACTGTTTTCATTAATTTTCCATGGACTTTTAATTACCCGTGATTCTTGCCTTAAAGGTGAGCTGTGTAAAGCCTCACCCACATATTCCAGCCTTGGTGAGCAGTGGCTTGGACAACGACGTCAAAATTTGGGTTCCTTCGGCTGCTGATCCGCCTTCTGCTTTGTCCGGCACTGGAGTCAGATCGGTACTGCACAATAAATCTCGATAATTTGATCAATTGATACATATCATTTATTTTCTAATGAGCAAATTTTCTCGATTTTTTCAGTCGGTCCTATCAAACATGAGAAATCGAATGTATGACGAAGTCGCATATGACAGTCGTCGGTCTAACTTATTCTGCGTTCTATTGGATCTTGTAAGTTAAAATCCTCGAAGCAAACTCGTTTTCATCCACTTTCGGCTTAGAATTAATCAAAATGAAAAAAAAAAACTAATCACTCACGGTGCAGCCCCAAATTAGTTTTTCACTGCAATTTTTTATGACTTTAAGAAATTATGATATTTTCAACCTTTTTTAACTTTTATATTATTATCTTTGTCACTGTCCATTGCAGTTCGTCAAATCGAATGCTCGGTGGAGCGAGACATCCAGTGATGAGGACGGAGATGATTAATAATCCTCACAAAATTTTAAAAACCGGTCCCAAAAGCTCAACTTCGTTTATACGAATAATGCCAACGATCACAGTGTCTGCGGCTTCTCAACATTTCGTTATGAAGTCGGCATTAATGTAAAAACATTTTTAAGCGTATTGTTAATTAATTAATTAATTAATTTTGTGACGCGTTAATTTCGAAGATTATTAATGTGGAGGCTGGTAACTCCGACTATATATTTTCGAGAGTTGCGTTTGTATCTTAAGGAATGTGTTATTGAGCCGGAAAGAATCATCTCGAAGGCAATTATTTAATAAAGACGAAAAAATCACGAAAATATGAAATTCTCCAACCACTAACCCGCCAAATAAGAAAGCTCGAATTCCAAAAAAGTCGAAAATACCAATTTTTTTTTCAATGGATTCCCAATTTTATAAAAAACATTTTTTCAGTAAACACATTTTTCTTTTTAAGTTTCGAGCCCCCGAAGAAAAAGGAATCTACTTTCATCGTTCTCGCATTTACGCCCGATTGAGCGCACAAGGAAAAGGATATATCAGAAAAATAAGTATTTCTCGTCTCCGCTCTATCGGTAACAATGATTCGGATTTATTATTACATCTTAAAAAATACCAATGGAATGAGCAAGGCCCGCATAAATATGAAGAGTAATCGATCCCATGAACAGAGTAGTGACTGCTTTGATAAGAAGCGTCGATCCAGGCCCAGCCAGCAAGAGTTTAGTCAGGAGCTCCAACAACAGAGGCCTGTAGATCGTCAGTACCAAAATACTGATCACTACGGGTATCAGGCCTCGACGTAAATCGTGTCGTGACCACAACCACACCAACGTTGCGGTTGTAATGTGCTGCACCTGATAAAAAAAAAAATCATCGCTCGATAATAGAAAAAAAAATGTACGGCGAGACAAACGAAAAAGAATTGGATTTTTCTATCATTTTTCGATCACTTGATTTTTCTAATTTTTAACGACTCCATCCTTAGGAGGCATGAAAAGTATTAACCCTTCGAGTATACACCTCCTATGAGTGCATATCGGGTCAATTTGACCCTAGGCGTTTTTCAAATCATTGTACTCCGCCGAAAAAGCAATTTCTGGTTTTTTTTTGTTGTACCAACCTCGTTCGTAGTAAATTTTCGTTATTTTATGGCTTCGAAGAGATTTTTTTTTGAAAAGGAATATTAAATGCCAAACTGTTAGTGACGAAAAATTGTTCGGGTCAAAACGACCCGGCATGCGTACTGTAAGGCTCAGGGACAGAGTCAGAGACATGAATATATTTGGAACGGAGAAAATTAGGACGGAAATAAATGGAATTGGAAAGTTCATTTTGTACAAAACGTTCGCCGTTTCATGATGCGAGGAAATTTACTCACCAAGCTGATGTTTGACTCCAGACTCTTTTGTATATATTTCCAGTCAAATTCTGCGCCTCGTGCGCCGATCCAAAGGAGCAAGAATTTTGTAAGCAAGACTTCGGCTCCGGCCCAGCCAATTCCAGCTGTCAAAACTTTGGCGTGACCTTTGCCTGGGATTCCTTTCAGTACCAATAACATCCCAACAAGGTCTGCCAAGTCGATCGAGTATTTGAGGAATTCCTGCACAGAGTTGTGATCGTAAATTATCGAGGTTTTTGGAAAATGGTGAACTTTCGAGATTTTTATTACGCGCGTTTAATTTTTGGATTTTTTGGAATGCAGGATTTTTGAAAAGAAGGATTAAAACTTTTTTGGAAAAAAGTTCGATTTTTTGATGTTTTTGAAAATTACTCACTCCAAAAATGTTGAATTCTTCCGGTCCAGTCACGTCAGCTGTAGGGAAAAAAGTTGCCAATGCTAGCATCTTGATGAGCTGTGTGAATATATAAATTCCTCCGGCTTGGATACATTTCCAAAAAGCTCCGTACTCGGATCTGTTGAAAAAGTGAGGTTAATCGCTTTTTTATTGAATTTAATTGACCTGATTATCGAGGAATGGCCAAAGTACTTACAATCCGGAATATTTGTATGTGAAATAATACGGCACGTAAACCAACGCCACGCAATTTCCGAAATGATACAAAGTCATTTTTCGATTATTATTTCCGAGTTTTTATTCAACAATTCTTGTTTAAAGTATCTTTTAGGTTAGGCCGCTACACCTAAAAGGGGTGATACCGTCCCGTCATCAGGTTTTTATTTCAATCGAAAACTCGCACTCCCATGCATTATTGTACTTCAATCATTTTCGCACGGGTGGCAGCACTGATTGGCATTCCATTTACCACGGATGATAACGAAGAAATCAGTTTGTAACTCGATTGGTAACGTAATTTGATTCTCCCGAAAACAGCTGCGCTTCGCAATTCAAATTAAACACCAACATAAAAAATTATTCTATCGAAGTTTCGTATTCAATAATTTCTCGCTCCTTTGTTTAATGATTTTTTAGGGTCAGCAGCGTTTCACATCTCATGTACATTTATTCAAAACAATAATAATATAAATAATTGAAGATTTTTGTTGAATTTGAAAGAGAATAATTGAATCGGTTAATAAACAGAGATTTTTTGTCGGGTCACGCCATTTGGAAGTCGAGTGTTCCGAAAAATACGTACAATTCAAAGCAAAAATCTAATATCGACATCCATGGAGGATGGCGGGAACCAGTGGAGTTGTACGACTTTTGAACGCATTTGATTATATGTCCTGCTCTGAAATCTGAGATTGGCCAATGGGAGTGTTTGTTGAATGTCAAGAAACTTTTGCAGAATCGCGGAATGTTGGATTTCGGAACGCGCAGATTATTATTTAGTATAGACTGTACCTGTAAAATGGCAGTGCGCGGGAAAAATGTTTACGAAGCGGCAAGTGCGCGGGAAGATTGTTTATGCAGTGCGACCAGTGCGGGAAGGTTGTTTACAAAGTGCGTGTTTTTCGAAAAAGTAAAACAGTAATAAAACCGAAATATTTAGCCCACAAGAGTCACGACATCGCCGGGACCGTAATAAGTTTCGATCCGATTGTTAGAACCTCTGGAAATCGTTTCGGCTTTGTTTTTCTTGGTAAGTATGCCAAAGCGTGGTAACCGCAAGCTTTCGGGCGTCCGCCATTCGATCGGGAATCTTGTTTATCATTTTTTCCTCGTGACATTGCGATTTGATATGCTCCCACAAATTATATTAAGACTTTTCGGGTGTACTTTAGAATCCTCTATAAAATTTGACCGATTGGGCTTGGAATTTAAAAAATAGGAGTCGCGAACAATCTCAACGAATTGTCAAAGACGTATTTTCGATGTTTGGGTTTTTCTGCTTCGTTTCGTAGCGTTTTTTTCCACAGAGATCGAACTCTTAAAAAGCAACACATGGGCCCCCTTTTCTGTCATCTAACCCCTTGGAAAGGGGTAACGCACCCTAAATTCGTAAAAAAAGGGGTTGGCTTCGGAAAGGGTTCTGAAATCCGAAAAAGTATTGACCAAAATTTTTGAATAACCAATTCGCGCATTGGCCCACAAGTAAAATTCACAATATATACGAGAAAAATTATTTTCAACCAAAAATTGTGGCGGTAATTGATTTTTTGAGCCGGCTCATAACGGCAACCCAAATTCATGAATATTCTTTATTTTCCTTTGATAGATAAAAAGCAGGGACAATATCTTTGCTGGATAGCAAGATAAAGTAGGAAGCACCCTTCTGAATTTAGGGTTGAATTCAGGGTTTAGAATATATTGAACCGCCAGATACTCCGTTTGAGAGCCAACCAAATCGCAGCTTTTAAGCTTGCCCGTCTCAACTCTGCCACCCCGATGGACCAAAACTCTTGCACCGATTGGCTAAGAAGACTTTCTCATTGGCCCGGTGAGCTCCACAGAGCTCTCCGGTATTCGCGCTCCAACGTTGAAAGGGTAGTTCAGTCCGAGAGCGGCTTTTGCAAACAGTGTTACATCCTTTCTACCCTACGGGCAAAGTGGTACACCAGTTTTCATTCATTTTGGTTGGGGATCGTTGAAAATTTTGATTTCAACAATTTTCCGTGGGACCGATATTTCATTGTTCTGACAAATTCAATGTTCGGTGGGATTACTTGTAATCAGAGAAAAAAATTTCTCATAAAAAATGGCAAAAAAGTGCTTTTTGGTGTCAAAAGAGTGATCGGCCAGTTGTTCATGAAAAAACATTCCTAACGATACGACGATTGCTCCGCGTAATTAATTTCTTTATCAATCCGTTGCGGGCAGTTTTTCATTTTTACACTACGTCAGAGATTTTTGTGTCGTTTGGTTTTTTTTTCATTTTTTTTATTCTCTGTGATGTCTATTTTCGTGTCTCAATAATTATTATCATTTATAGCGATTCTCGTTAGTGTTTTTAATCATTTTTCCATTTTATAGATTAAATAATTTCCTAGATTGAGCAAGTTTTTCATTTGGTGTGGTTTTTTCAATTTCCACATTCTAGATAAAATTTTGGTCGGTTTTTGAGGTTTTTTTTTCAATATCAAAGCCATTTCCCTGTCGAGCATTTATTCACAAAGTTTTTAGCTCTCCACAGTGCTATTTTTCGATAAATTTTGGCCATTTCAAAATTCACAAAGATTTTCAGAGCCTTGGGAGGAAATTTCTGTGTCACCTTATCTTTTTTCTTTCGATTTTTTTTTTTAATCGTTCTAGAAAATTGATAATTACATTGAAATCAGGTGGGAGCGTTTTTCGTAATTGTTTTTTTTTTTTTAATTTTTAATTTATAATTTTTTTTTAATTAAACAAATTTTTTGAAAAAACTTTCAATTTTATTTAAAAAAAATTTCATCACCGAGGATTTTACGCTCCAAGGGGGAAATTTCACTTTACACCTGTCAGAGAAATATTTAATTTACATTATTTTTGAATGTAAAATTAAATCCAAAAATTGCATCTATCGATGGATTTGTATCTAAGGAAGTTTCAGTAATTTGAGAAAATATTATGACGATAGATTTTTCGGACTATTGACCGATCAATGCAATTTGCTAGATCTTAATCCTTTTTTTTTTCAATTTAATCCGTTGACTTTAAGGTGATACATTAGTCGCGCGAGTCGCGAGAGAGAACGAAGGAGCAGGGCCACTTTTTGACATGCTTGACGTTTCAGGAAAAGAAAATTCCGATCTTTTCCTCTGGCGAAAAAAGAACAACGTGTAAGTCTTATTTTTTTCCGAAATATAAAGCACCTTTTCCAGAAGAAAGCTGATGGATCACCTTAAGAGTTTTTTGTGAACAACAATTCACCGTGTCAATTATTTTTCGTAATGGTTACTCTCGCAAAAAACGAGAATTTGTTGAAGAATTTTTCTCTTTGACAATTAGACAATCGTCCGATAGTTCGAAGAGAACGACGTGACGAAAATCTTTCGATTCCATTTCTCTATTCTTGATGATTCTGCAAATCGATCGGTATCAATTGTTCCCAGGCAGAGATGACGTGTCCCCCTACGAATTGCCCGATAGATTTATTTTTCATTTCACTCTGCATTCAGATTTTGAGAAATTTCAAATTATCCGAAAACTTGCTTCCATAATTACTACCTCACAAAATAATCTCATGATTTAAAAACAATGGGAAAAATCTGAATCTCATTCCAGCGCATGTCATTTTGAATTTTTTCTCCGACACAGTCAATTCGAAATATATTTCAATACCAAGACATTTCCCCGGCCGAATGTTGGAACCAGAAGAATTATTTTGCATGTCAAAGTTTTCGGAAAATCCTGAACCCCAGATTTTCTTACCTTGCCATAAAATTTCAATGCTACAAAAATAAAGTTTTCGTTTCAGTATTTTTTGGCCATTCTTCCAGGCAATAACACTCGTGAATGTTCCGTTTGTTTTATAATTTTCACGTAATTTGAATCTAGTCGAAATAATTCATGTCGATTGACGTCGCAATTATTTTTTTTTTAACGTCATAGGATTTTTTTGTTCAGTAATATTTGTGCCTACGTCGAGTCCTCTTTCCGTCGAGTCTGACTTTTATTTGAATGTAGAATTTGTATATATTTTAGAGACGCGTATACGAGTTTGCTTTAAGAAAGTACTTTTTGGATTCATTTTTATTGTGAGAGGAATCTTGTTAAAATGTTTACTTGGCATCAAAGCCAGGCTGGAGAAGCAGGCAGGCAGGCTCGCTAGGAGCTTTAGGTTCACTTGGCCCTCACACATTAGGGTCGAAATCCTCAAAGTAACGATATATTTGAAGGGATCCCGTCCATATCGTCTCTTTTACACGTTTCTTTTCCTTTTCCTTATCTTTCCGCTCCGTCAACTCGTATCTCCCTTCCATTGAACCTCCACTCTCGAACTGGGCTTGACTACACGACGTTTCAGCAAGCGTGTTTGCATTACTTTCTCATGGGACGACGGACGTGCAATTTCGAAAAGCCGATTTCAATTCTGTTTCCTTTTCAGAGAGAAGGGAAGAAATCTCGAGAATCACACTGGCATGTGATCGTTCTGACTTTGCCAAATCCGACAAGAAAGAAAAAGAAATAAAGTAGCCGCCTCCACGAAAACTCGACAAAATACATACACATATATCTATACATCTCCAATTGGTAAATATCTTTTAAAAAAAATCAAACAGTCCCTTTTTTCAATCACATTCCCAATCCGCCATTTCTCCCTCAAATAATGATGAGGGTCGGACGCAATTAGCGCCCGAGTTTACTTTCTTTCCCCATCCAATCTCCACAAGCAAATTCTTCATTAACGACAAAGAAATTTCGAGTTTTTTTCATGTATTTCTAAAGTTGAGTCTCAATCCCGTAGTCTCTGTTTAAATAAAGGATTCGATGCTTCTTCGGGGGTTTTCGAAAACCCCCGAAAACCCCGTGTAAAAAATATTGAAGTTTGCATCGTTGGAGTTTAGCGAAAAATATTCCATCCATTCACAATTTTTTAATTTTTTCGGATCCTCCCAATTTTCTTTTGACATTCATTATTTCATTCGCAAAATTTTTCATTGATCTACATTGCATTTTAATTTTCGGCTCTGCTAAAGAATAAAAAATGAAATAAGGAACGAAATCCGTTGAATTTCAACGATGCAAACTCCAACGTCATCGATTCATGCTCCAGTGCACTTATGGCGATGAAAGGAATTAGTAAATATGATAAATGTTGAAATTTCTCACGTCTCGTTGTGTCGCTGCCCTAAAAGCTTCATTTTCGACAGTTTTCCATGGGGTGACACCGAAATGACAAATAAGTAAAGAAAATTGGTCACTTTTCATAAAAACGACAATTTTGAAAGTTTTGTGGAGAAAGAAACTGATGATTTTGGAGCTTTCGTACTCGAAATTGCCTTTGATGATTCGATTAACATTTTTTACTCAAATTTCATGGAATTCTCGATGGAAATGACGAAGATGATTATTCTGTGCTTTGTTCATTTATTCTAGAGCTTCAAGGATCGTCTCGGACGTTCAAGGATCGAGATAATACGAATGTTGACGCGAAAGGTTGTGAAGCAAGCGGGAATGGCAAGACACCCCGCGAAGGGTGCCACAAAACTTGGGTACGAGACTGAGGATTCCATAGTTCATTTCTCCAGATCAATAATGTCATCTCGTTCGGGCGCATGCTCCTGTGCTGCCTCCCGCTTAAGCAGAGTGCCTACTCACTTGATCTCTCACGTTTCCTTATTGCATCGTCGAATATCTTGGACCATGCTTCGACAATCAAGTCCCCCATGCAACATTTATGGCGTTATTGTCATTGTCGCTTAGATTCGGGCTTTTTCTCGTTTCCCGTTTTAAAGTGGTTTCTCGAATTTTCGATCTGATTGAAAATTTTCGAAAAAATTGAATTTGACGCAAGAGACCGATGCATTTTTCCCGCTAATGGGGAATTCGAATTTTTCTTTTTCGAGGACCAAGTAAATCGCGTTTTTTCGCTCCAAAAAAAAGTCGATTCAAATTTTCTAGATTATTTCAAAGTAGTTGCGAGTAAAACGACGAAACGAGATTTGATTAATTCCCAGGCACACGAACGACGAAAGGCAATAACGGTGGCCGTGGAAGCTCAAACAAAGGGGTGGAAAAAAAGGAGAAATCAGGATTTCCGAGCTTTGTGTCGTAACTTCAAAAGAAAGTGACATGCAAGATCGGGTAAAAAGAGCTTTTCCAAAAGAAAGAGAAATCGATAAGGTCGGAGGAACAAGTAAGAATGGAATTCGCCAAATTCCTTCAATTTAATTGGAAACATCAAAGTCACAGGCACATAGCTCTCGAAGGGGTCGAATAATGAAGTAGAATGATGGTCGTGTGGGAGAAGCTGAGGCTCGAATTTTCAGACGAGTCTCGAGAAGAACAAAGAATTTTTATATTTAATCGGTAATTATTGTCGCAACTAAAAACCATCCGGGAAATCGGATACCCGACGTAGAAACGTCCATAGCCAAGAGGATTCAACGTCGAAATAGTCAGGGACCGAATTTTCCTAATCGAAAGTGCATCCGCATTTCCAAAACCCATTTCCGACGACATTAATCTTCCCCCATTGCATTAAACGGGGAAACAATAACTCGTGCGACCAACTTTTCATGACTGGACGGTTCGAGCTCCTGCCGTTAGATTCGCTAGTCGCGTTCGTCGGTAAAAGCGGATATGGTGAGAAGAAAGCGTGAAGAACCGATAATCCTCAAATAGTTGTACACTTTGAAGTAGAATCTGCCTCCAATGGCCGCCATTGATGCAAGAAGCCATGGGAATTGAGCTTTTTTTTGAGATTCACAAGTTTGTTGAAATCTACTCGGGCAAAAGTGCATTTTGGCGCGACAGGAAAGAGATGCAAAGGTCAAAAAGCGTCTTTTTGTGTTTGTCTTTGCCGAGGAGATGAAAATATTGAGGAAAAACATTTTAGGTCATCGTGTCCATTATGTTGAAGTTTGCATCGTTGGAATGCAACGAAATGGTATTTCTTCTTGAGCAGAACTCGAAATTATTTTCCAATATTTGGTCTGGACGATAAAGCAATTTTCCCTTGGGAGCGGAAAACTGGATTGACACAAAAAATTGCAATAATTTGCAAAATTCAATAAATAATTAATGGAAAAAACATTTTTCGTTGAATCTCAACGTTGCGAAGTTCAGAGTAATCTTTTTCGTTAGTATTCGTAGAGACGAATTTGAACTTGACAGAAATTGCAATATTCCAATAGTTTGGATAGAGCTCGATAGTGAAAGTATTTGATGGTGAAATAAGATTGTGCGGATGTTAATTGAGGTGGGGTAAAGTTTGGCACGTTTAGGAAGGATCTTTCTTATGATGGGCTGGAAGCTGGACGGTGAGGTATGGACAAAAGCACGAAAAACAGCAAAAGATTGGGGGGTAATGGACGCATGCGCTGGAAACGGTTGAATGTAGGTGGAAAAGAAAAGAAGAAGGACTGGCGGAGTTGGAGTGAGATGGGTAAAGTAGAGAAGGGAGACGAAAGCGTAGTGGGGGATGTAAATGCCCTTGTGATGTATCGGATCGATGCCGCAGCATCTGGACCTTCGTTGCGACTACTGCACGACCTAAAAATGTCCGTCTTATATCCACTTAAAGGAGAATCGTTTTTTTATCTTTCGGAATGATTATTTAATTCGTGAATAATAATCGTTAACGGTAGAAAAAGTATGGAATCGAATGATGACGAATAACGAGCTCCAGAAAATGGTATTCCATTTAATTATAAGAGCAATCAAATGATAAATGACGAGCAACATTCCATGTTGATTAGCCAGTTGAATGAAATTAATGGATTAAAAAAAAAGCAACGTGGGGTCTGGAAGAAATTGCTCTTAATAACACATGAGCATGACGAGTCGAATCGCGTGGTAAAGAAACCTTTACCGAAATAGTTGAGAGAAGTAAGACTTGTAGTAGATCGGGTACGAGAGGCTGGCGAATTGGAAAAAAGGGCGACGATAAGAAGTGGTAAGAATTGTTGAGACAAGTTCGAATTGCTGCACGACGGGATTTCTTAGTTTTTTCCACATCTTTTTCCCTTTTTTTGTTTCTCCTTTTTTTTTTTTCTTTGCCTCGAGTTTCCTGAATTGCACCACCTGCAGCAATAGTGGTTGCCCGTCAGTAGTATCAGCGCTATAACTCCCATCCAGCCTTTGAGAACTTACCAATCTCGATGCGATGCTGCGTTTGTAACAAACCACTGCAAGCATCAGCCACGTGACACTGCCAACTTGTTCTATAACACCCCAAATTTTTGTCTCTGCCATCCATTAATCCCCCTTCTCAAGGAGACACGAGTGAGAGGAGCTTTCCAAAAGGACAGATTTCGCAGAAACTACCAGTAGACAGCGGCGATGAGTCAACAATCGCGAGGAACATCGACATCTCACTCCTCGGGCGTGTATCGATCATCGTATCGCCATCGAGCGCTTTACGGACCAGAAAACTCGGGAGATTCGTTGACAATTTTTAATCGTTCTTCCGATCGATGAAAATCTTCGACCGGCTGAATTTATAATCGGAAACGTCGATATTTTCCTCAAAAAACATCGTCCATCGGAAATTCTATAGTTTTATGGGGAAATTTTATTTCAAATCGTTTCTATTTGGAAAATAGAAAATTGTTTGGTTTATCGGGAGGCCCAGAATTATGGAAACTTTAATGCCTTTGAACTAGTCACCAGAAACATGAAAATATTGAGAAGATTCTTACATTTTTATTGCTCATATTACTTTGCCCATACATGAGGACGCTTGTTGACATTGCTGTGCGATTATTTCAGAAACGGAGTTCGGCGTACATCCCCGGATACGATAACAAACTCAGAAATGACATGTTCGATAATGGTCTGCCGGGTGGAAGATTCGAAAGGGGAACAAAGAGCTCGATGGAGAAAACAAATGATAATGGAGCGACGAAAAAGCGCGATTGTCGTTGAACCAAGTTGAAAAACCGAGACTATGGACAGACGAGATTGGCTCGTCCAGGATTGCAACTATTGGAACTTTAAGGAGTCGAGGGAGCAAGCGGTCGAGAGAAACGACGAGAAAGTTATGGGGTAAGAATTGGAGGGTGAGTTTTGAGGGTATTAAATCGTCATAATCCATTTTTGGTCCATCAACCACCCACGGCAATGATTATTGATCGTCACAAAAATAAGGAACACAGAAAAACACAAAAAATGCAAAAAATTACATGAAATTTTAACACTCGCTCCGCGTCAGCCTCAAAAAATCATCTGACGAGTATAAGAGTGAAGGTTTAAGGTTAACCTCAAGAAAAAGAAAGAATATCCATCAGAGAATGCGAAGGGAATAGCGTATAAGAAAGTAGAAAGATTGCCGACGAGTATTGTTTGTGTTTCTGTCGGTCACAAAGCATTCAAGAAGAATCCATTATAATCACGATCATACGACTGTAGCGTGTTTTAGCCAACGATTGACCGTCCCAACCGTCGAACAGTATTCTCCTACCCCTCGTCCACATTATTCTACCGACTTTTTCCGTAGCGCGGATTTACTAAAGCGAGATCGGATTCCGCAAATGGGTTGGGTAGCATTCCATTCGCACCTGCTTTCGTCTCCAGAATCCTTCAACCTATCTCCTCCCTACTACAAACCTTTATCTTTCCCTTCATCCACGACCTTTTGTTTCTTCTCAACTTTTTCCTCATCTTTCCGTTCCTTACAATTTGATACTCCCACCCACACATTTTCTTTGTCGTACGCATACTCGTTACAACGACGACATACAATTTTCGAACTGAAACGTCACTTTTACCAAATTGAGGCCATCCAAATTTTTATAATCGACCAAAGTTATTTCGCGTACAATTTGGTTAATTATATATTGGCCCAAATCATCTTCGGAAATTTTTTCTTGAATTCTCATTTTCTTAAGAATTTCACATTTTTTATGGATTTTCGAATAATTTCATCCCAACGAAATTGACACAACCAACCGTTCATCATTATTTTTCCATTTTTTTTAACGTTTCTGTACACTTTATAGATTTTCGAAACCGAGCGTGGAGAGAAAATCAATTTTTTTTCAAAAACTGATTTTGTATGAAAATTTGGTCAGAAGTTTTGATTTTTTTGGTGTGAAATGCAACGAGACAAATTTTGATAGTTCAAAGAGACGATTTCGTGGGTTTAATTGAAAATTGAGATTTCGAATGTAATTGGAAAAAGTTAAGTATTCGCCGCGATGAGCGTCAATCTAAAAGTCAGAGTTTCCACTTAGAAAAACTCGGTGGTTTATGAAGAAAGGTACAAGGGTTTGTGGAGAGTAAAATTTGGAACCCCACCGATGCAGTTTCCAAAGAAATGTAGAAAGAGAAGGGTAGACGGGCGAGAAAAAAGCATGGGAACATTACGTACGATGCATAAATATGCTGAATGCAATTGAAGAAGTCAGCGAGCGGTCAAAGATGTCAGACGCGCGAGGAGTTGCGGACGCAGAAGCAGCGGCAGCTGCGTACCTCAAGTCCAGTGGTTCACAAGGCAGTTACCTCAAGTCCACTGGTTCAGGTCGGTTGCATCGGGTTCGATCTTTTTCTTCCAAACCATTTCGATTGCATCAAAATCAAAACTTGCCTTGATTTTTCGAAAAGGATTATTTTCTTGAAAGAAAAGTTGTCTGTCGCCAAAACTGAAAATGATTAAAAAGTAAATCCGGCCTCAATTTTCCAAAGTCTCGTAAAATTTGGTAAAAATTGAATTTTTTCGATTTTTTGGAATAATTTTCTATTTTTTCAATTGAAAATTCATTCCTAGAGCAAAACGAGAGTGGCAGTCGCCAAATCCCACTATTTCCTCAATCTCAATCATGACAATTGACAGGAACAGCATCCTGACCTGTCATTCGTCCTGTTTATTGTAAAAATTTAATTTTTTCAAGGATTTTATTTAAAAAAATGGATTTTGTAAAAATGACGAGGAGGCTCCGCGGAGGTTTATTCAAATAGCGAGAAAGCAGTGAGCATCACTGCTGGGCGACAGTTTTTTGTGCGATGGGTGCGACCATAAGAACAATCGTATCAACTCAGTTCACTCGTTGCTGGTCAGACCGGCCTCCGCGAGCTGCGAGTCGACTAAGGTAGGGTCGACTAAGACGACCAGTCAAACAGCAAAGAGAAGTTGTCAGTGAAACTTCATGGCCGCAGCACAAGCTCAGCGACAATCTCGGCAGGGATTCGTTGCTATTCCGGGCATTTTTACGAGAACGCCTTTTATTCAGTAGCGGCAAAAATGCCGAGTATCAGTTATGCGTCAAGTGTATGTCTCGCCATATCGTGCACACACTATTCTTTACTTGTGGCTGCTTAATAAGTACTTTGCTTTCTAGTAACGTTTCCGAGCTTTCCGTATCACCCATAGATATTCTTTCCCATACATTTTCTACGATTATAATAGAATCCCAAATGGTAATCGATAAATTTCTCAAACAACCGTAACTCACGATCTTTCAACGTCCCTGGACATACATCGGTCCATTTTGATGCTTGAAAAACGAGCAAAAATCTCTCATTTTTTTTACAATAATTCGAGAAGGTCTCAGCTGATTGCGAGTCGACTAAAAACTCATTTTCATCGAATACCAAATCCTTAACATCTTCTCACACTCTTTGAGACTTTCTGGTGCTGAAATAACAAATAAATCTTTGTCTTCGTTAGGATTTTCATTTCAAACGCTAATTATTTCGTATTTGAATGAAACTTGGGAGAAGATTCGAACTATAAGCGCCGTACAGCTTTTTGCCGAATCTTCGCCAACTGGACAATAAATTTTCTCACCTCTCTGGGTTTCCGTTCACTGGGGAATTTATTCCACTCGTTATTTAGGCACTGAATCGATTGCTGCTTTGTATTTTTCTAGTTAAACTCACAAAGACTCGAGAAACGTATGGCGATCGGTGAAAACTAACCAGAACTGGTATAAATGCGTTTGAGTAGTCGGAACCGTCACGAAGATTCTCTGGCTTTGGTGACTACGTGACCAAACATGAGTCCAGTTTTTGCAAGCGAAGAATTCGGGAATGGTGGGTCGTTTGAATTGGGACGTTGATTGCGGTCTTACTTTTCCCTCTGTGTTCCTTCACCGACGTTGTCGTCGTGATTTCAGATCGGGTCAATTGTTACCCGCTCGCCCTCTTCCCGTATCGCTCCGATTTAGTATGAGACTCACAACAACCGGTTGATCATTGTGGAATTTGTAGCTCAATTAACTTCGGCTCCCATTGACAATCCCACGATTTAACAACACTCAAAATACGCCATACGTAGACCTCGTAATCAAAAGTATTTATCAGTTCTCCTGTGTAATTTCGATGCAAAATTTCATTGCCGATTAAGCAGAGACCTGCTTATCATTATTATTTTTTTATCGGAAAGAAAATGAACGAATTTCCTAATTTTTCAGAGTGTTCGAGAAATTCGTCGACTCCAAATTGGGCGGAATTGAAAAAAGCCTTCGAAATCCTATCTGCATAAATTTCTAGCAAGAAATTGCGTTTGGCTGCGTCGCAGGGAACAAGCTTACGGGTTAGGCAATGATGTTGGCCGCGGAATATTCCGATGAATCGTTATTTATCGACGTGAACTTGAAAAATCGACCAGTGATTGGAATGAAAATAATTACGGTCGGCGATGAGGTGCGTTTTGGAATTGAAGTGACAAAATTGGACCTTCCGGTTCGTCAGACTCCGCTCGGGATCGCTAAATCCCGAACCAAACATTTTTTCGCTCCGATTCGTAGTCGCTCGAGTTTTTCGTGCAAATATCGAGGGACAGAAAAAAAATGGAATGAAGTTTCATTGAAATGACATTAAGGAATGAATTTATTTGGCTTCCGGGGTTTTATGATTGCGAGTACGCGATCAGGGGTTCGCACATTTATTTTTCTTTTCTCGTGACCAGCCAATAAGAACGTTTGAGGGCGAGAAAAAATATCACCCGTTCTCATTGCACCGGACACGTAGCAAGGTTTATGAGTTGTGATATCCTTCCGCCGTCCTTCACTTTGCTTTTTATTTAGCTTTTTATTTTCATTTTTTTTCAAGCGATTCTTCTATGCCCTCGATACCCTTAACATTGCTTTGCTCCCCTATAGCCGAACCGACCGCCCCCGCACTTTCCAGTCTGAGAATTCCAACTCCAGTCTACGTAGAAGATATTATTTATTTCGTAAATTAACTTCAGACTCGACCTGAACGTGACTAGAAAATCCACAGAGCTTCGCTCCTCACCACTCGCTCGCTCGCTTTTCCTTCGCGCAGTTATTAATCGATCCTACTCGCTATCCTCTTCCGCTACCAAACATCCCCCCCCCCCCCCCAAACTCATTTTTTCCCTACACGCCTTATTCCTCCAGTTTCATTCATTATCGCGTCCGTCGCTTCCGATTACTTACCATCGCAGCTTTGATTCCGTGGAACATACATTTTTATTTCGTATTTTTCATTTTTTCAATTTTCGCACGAATTTTCCGAAAAATTGCGATTTCTCGTGACGTTTTATTTTTATTTCACAAATAATTAGGGACAACAGATTTTGTGAGTTTTTTTTAATCGAAATCTGACACGACTCGGAGCTTTTGCTCGAGTTTTCTTTTCAGCTGAGGAAAATCTCGTATTCGGTCGTTGCTTCGATTGTTCTTTGTGGAATTCCACGTGGTTGGGTTTTGATACTTAAGCCTCATTTCTCCACCTGATATTCTGCTGTTCCCCAGATTTTTTCTTTTTCGTTTTTTTTTTGTGTTGTTTTATCAATTTCTCCGAGGCGACTATTTCATCGGGTTTCGTGTTGTTTCAGTTTCTTTTTTCTTCGGTTTCCTTATTCTACTCATATTGTGCGCTCGGCGAAGAAAACCGCGCGTGACGCGCAAACAAGATTCGCTGCCTGCCGACTATTCCGTTGCCTTTGCCCCCATCTCTCATTTATATTTCGCTGATTGCCCTTATTTCTTTCGTTTCATTAACTCCGTCCTTTCCAACCACCTTTCTTCTTCTTCCACGCATCCCTCATTACTCAGCTACACCAACCTGTACCTCCCCCCCTCCCCCCTCTCTCTTACTGCCTTATCATATAACTCTGGCAAAGGGAGGTGAAGGGAGCACGTGGAAAATGTATCTACAAAACTTCCAAGTTGGATGATGAAAAGAGAGGGCGTTAAGATAAAACAGGCGGTACGTATAGAGACTAACCAACAGGGACTGTCGTCTTTTCCCGTTCTTTTGTTTAATGTCTTATTTACGTGACTAGATTAGTGCTGAGAAAGAGATTGCGCGATGTTGGAATTGACGAGAGTTGAGAAAAATGCATAAAGTGACGGGAGCCCTTAATAAAAACGTAGACAATCTGATAATTCACGTCAATTAATCATTCCTCACCGGTAACGAGACCCATCGCCACCACGATCGGTACTAAGACTAAAAAGACTTCTTGATGATGAAACTGCACGTTGCGATAGAATTGAGCGAATTTCGGCGAATGAGGTTTTCGAAAAAGTTTGAAAAGTTTGTGTAGAGAAGGAACATCGAGGTCCTGGACTCAAATATTGTCGAATCCGTATAAATATCGTAACCCAGTTCAAATATTGAAAATAAAGGAGGAAGGTTTGGGTTTGGCTGGATCGCGTGAAAAGGTAGAATGAGTATCTTAAGGTTGGGATGGAGGGAAGGTTGTTCACGACTGTTTTAAACTGCTAACGATGCTCATGCCATCCATCGATATGCTCATGTGCTGGTGGAAGTTTACGATCGCTGCGTACTCGTTACTATGCTCGCGCGCTCCAGTCTCGCGTCTTACACCTTTCTTCTTCGAGCTCGGCCTTTCTCCACTGGGTTTTGTTCGCCGGGTCACGATCTCGCACGCAAAGGCCGATTCTCCAAGGGGTTTAGTTGGCTGCTGTATATATAGATCCCGTGTAGGAAGGCTCAAACGCGTTATATATACGATGCTTATCTTTTTCCACGGAGCACACACCAGCCCACAAAGCGCAGAAGCAGAAGGAGTTTAACTCCGAGCTAAAGTTGCGAGCAACGAGAGAACTCTCTGTTGCGCGTACCATGTCAACGGCAATATCGTTTCCCTTTTATTTCACTTATTTATCGAGATATAACCGGGCGCACTCTCCTCCGGCCATTGGAATCCTTATACATCGCGAATCCTTCTAGCAGTCCTTCTTCTATACGCCCTTTCCTTTTGTATATATCCTCGGGAGTACCAACACCAAATAAACGCAGATCTCACGAGCCAACGCCATTTATTCCACCGGAGAATCTCTCCAACACGTAATAGTTAAAATCCAGCATGTGCATACGTTTGAATATCAAACAAAAATCCCACCGTTTTTTTTCCTGCGCAATTGGACGGGCGTTATGTACCTTTCGCGCCAACATGATGCATCGCCTTTTGCTCCCTCTGCCCGGACACCACCATGAACATTCGACGTATTCCCTTGAATCACAATGAAGTGTTGACCCCATAAGCAATAACCTGAGAATTGATACCATCAACTTGTTCCAACACACAAAATCACTGATCCCATCACCACTCAACCACAACACTGCATTGTAAATTCTCCACCATCCTGTCAATTTATCATCGATACTTAAAATCGCTTTCGAGATATCGATCTCGTGGGAATAAATTCAAATTCGATCGATTATACTCTTCGGATAATATCCTTCTGACTATTATCCAATTCAAAGTCAATAAAAATCACTCGCACCTTTTGATCCTGACTATTTAATTAACAAACAATTAATTAATAAAAAAAATTCCAAAAATCGTCCAATTAAAACATTCCAATCGCTGCAAAATCATGAAATTCATTGAAACTGGAAACCCAGCCATATATGAATTCGTATTCATCATCAATCTGTGGGTCTGGGTCTCTGAGACCCGACGATATCGAACCCAGAGTCGATGATGATTTTGGCTAATGAAAATTAGTGGATTTTCGCATTTTAAATGGCTGGAGTATTTGGGTCGATAATAACCGTGGGCAATCGAAATAAATTGCCACCACACGAGAGGATTCTCAAAAAAAAAAAAAAAAAAAAAGCAGAGGGCCGAAAAAAAAAAAAGAAAAAAAGAGTGCCCCGCGGCGGGAGGAAAGTTTAATGGTGCGATCTTCGTATAATTATCGTGTCCCCATCGGTGGTAATTATGATGATTCTGGCAATCATGGCAATTACGATGTAGCTAGTTTCTTAACCTAGAGGCAATGCGGAACATCTAACCTCGGTTTAATCTTTAAAAACAAAGCTCTTGGTTGGTTCGTTCTTTAAAGTCAAATAAAATAAGTTGCAGTTTTGAACCGCTGCATAAATTCTTACCGGTCAACTGGTGGATCCATACAGAAACGTGCCAAATTTATACTCCGATGAAAAAGAGGCCTTTTGCCTTCTCCGGTTGTTAAACTAATCGCCCCCCGGTAGCCTTAAACCCGCCTTCGGGTACACACAAATCATTCACGTCTATATTCATCCCCAACATGGAAATTAACCAAAAAAATGTTAAAATATTTTTACCTGAGTTGTTTTGATCCGACAATTAACAACTCGTGGCTCATGACCTTGCCACGAGAGCCCAGCATCTCGAATCACCTCTTGCCTCGGAATAATCGGGACTAATTGTAGATTAATCGTAACATTCACGAATTTCTTTGAATTTCTCCAAAAATTTATCCTCGAATTTGCAGATGGAACGATCTGCTGCCGGGGATTCCAAGGTCATCGGAAAACTGAGGATCCTGGTTAAAGGGAACTGGACCAAATACCTCGATCGTGAGTTTCTTCATTTTCATTCAGAATCGACAAGCAAACACGATGGGAACGACAATCAAGGGAAATCCATAGCTCTGGGCAGGCAGGCCACAATTTGACGTTTCTTCCTGAATCCTTGCTGGTGTCAAAACGTCCTGGTTGGGTGAATGAGCGTCCCAGGGCGTTGGGATACGGAGCAGAGTCTCCTTCGACAGTTCCTCGTCGTCGGCACGCGTTCCCGAAGACGAGGGCGTGCAGGATCTTGCAAAAGATTCGCATCCATGACCTGGGCGAATCCGGAAACACGCCAAGACAAAAAACCACCAAAAAAAAAAACAAAAAATCTCTTCAGACGCATCTCCAGGTCCGAGGCGAACTCTCCGCTTCCGAAAATTCGTAACCACCCCGAGCGACGTAAACCTCTTCATAGACGAAAGCGTAGGCACAAAAAAATGCGTTTCCCACACCTGTGGAGCGTAGATCAGTGAAGAACGAACGGGGGGAACATCTGCAGCAGACATTTGAATCATAATCCAAGAAGCTTGCAACTCATAATTTCTTTGATCGAATATAAAATGACGGAGTGGAGGGACAGAGAAGAGTAATACATGTATAAAAGACTAACAAGAAGACAACGCGGTGGATAATCCTGTTGGGTTGATGTCGAAGAGTTAGGCTCCGTATGTGTGTGTCGTAATATTCGTTCAGGTTGATCTGAGGGCGCACGCGGCTGCTGGTGATTCGGGATCCAAGAGAGATCCTGCTTATTAAGTGGAGGCGAGTACGGGGCGTATATATCGGCTATATATAGTAAATCGCATGCACACACACACATATATATTTATATTTATATATATATGCGTGTGTGTGTGTGTGTACGAGGATGACCGTGCCACGAAGGAAGGAACGAAACGATAGAACGGAAGAATGGTCGGTGTATTATGGTCCTCTCGATGCTGCCGTGGCGAAGATGGAGATAGGTGGGTATATGGGCCCGCGTTGTGGCGAACAGAAAACGAAGCCGGGCTCGATGGGCCGGCTGTCCAGCGATCCACAAACCGCTATTATTTATATTAAGTTTAATGCAACTACGTGACTGAATCCACCGTGCTAAGCCCCGTGCGTTCAACTCTTGGCAAAAGCCCCCTGTATCATTAGTATACACCTATTATTGCATTACTTCGTGTACTCTCGTCTGCACGAGAGAAACATCGCCGAAGAAAAAAAAATATATATTTTCGAGAAAAAAAAAAAGATAAAAATAAAGAAAAAACACTTATAAAAACGAAGAAAATGAGAAGAATTGTAGGAGCTATGGACGCAAACGCGCTCCATCTAAATTGCCTATCGATTGCCTGGTGATATACACGACTTGTGAAATATTCCTCTGTACGGGTCTCTCAGACCCGTCTCAGAGATTCTATGCTATTCCGGCTTTTCCACCTCGACAAGCATTCCATTTTTTTTTCGTTTTTCTACGAAATTTTGTTTATTCGATCGCTGGAATTATTTAATTTTTTTTCTGTTAAAATTCAATGGGAAATTTTTGAAAATTCCGAAAATATTTTCCGCTCCGATTCGTGGCAGGAACATTGAAATTGTCGCTTCTCCTCGTGACTCGTCATAAAAAAAACGTCGAGGAAAAAATTGAAGCGAGTCAATCACGAAATTCTTGATTTTTCGTTAATTCAATTAAAAATAGCGTGACGAATAAACTTTTCGGAAAAGTCGGAACGACAGCTGTCGGCGCCACGTGCTTCGGATGATAGCGAGTCGACCGCCGGCTCGCTACTAGACTCTCTCAGTGAGTGGGAGAGAAACAGACGTATGGGGGAATGCGCAGTGGTTGCCTGACTGGCCGGTCGTCCTATAGATATCGCCCGACATGACAAACGCATTTATTTTTTATTCCAACAGACGGGCCAGCTCTTTTCCGAGCCATTTTTTATTTATCCCCATTTTCATGGATTTCCACGGCTTCGCATTGATTTGCGTAACTTATTAAAAACTCGTAGCCCTCCGAGCAACCATCCGTGACAATTGCAAAGTTTCGAGCAAAGAAAAATCGAAATTTCGGCAAAAAAAATGGCGGAATTATTTTTTTTTCATCGACCACGATCGAAACTTGCTGGCCGGGCCAAAAAATGTCACTCCTTTGCCAAGGAACGATCAATAAAAATAGCGTTGCCTTAACAAACTACGGAGACGTCCGCAAGCCTCAAAAATCAATATGACCCTCAAACACACCTCAAGGAATTCCATCCTCGGCGCTACAGGACCATAAAAATTCCTGCGTCCTTTCTGCCGATAATGAGGAAAAAAGGAAAATTTATTAATTTTTTTTTTTTCCTCATCGTCGACAGGAAATTCCATTTTTAGGGTGAAACTGTCAGTGCTTCGGAGATTGTTTAGCAAAACAAGTTTATAAAGGGAATGAGAGAGACTGCGGAGGAATAGCGAGCCAGCGAGAAGAACATCCGATGCTGTGAATATCAAACCGTAGCCAGTAATTATAGGAGTAGCGTTAGAAGTTAGGATGATTTACATCGGGATAGTGCCGTCTGGAGCGAAAGTAACGGGGTCGGTAGAGATACGAGTAAAAGCGAAGCTGGGAGGTGCAGCGAATCTTTGCGCCCTGTCTCTCTCGGTTCTTCGCTTTTGTGTTACTTTACGTCTCACCTCAAATATTAGTGGCAAGCGCGAATGAAAGAAAGATGTAGTAGACGCTATGGCTAGACGCGAACCGTCCCTCCTGGCAACATTCAAATATCCTCCGTATTCATAAATTCATCAGAGTGAGGAGAGTATATACCTGTGCCTAAAATTACACAGGCCCCGATGACCCAACGTATTAGCAAAGGGTAAACCACACGAGGGAAACAACGACGATACACTATTTAAGGGAGAAAGGATCGTAAGGAGAGTCCCAGAGTGGGGATCCCTTCAAATAATTGCCGCTCTTTAATGATTCCGTAAAATCCAGTCTTCTCCAATGACGAGTTGCCGAGGTCTCTCTCCATATATCACGTTTGGTTTTCTTCTAATCCTGAGGCGAGACTATTTATTAAAAAAATGTTAAACTGACAGGATCGATCCTCAAAAAAATGCACAAAAAAAATTTGCCTCTTCAGTACAAAAATCCATAACGAAAAAAAGAAAAAAATGGTCCATCACGTTATTTCGGAAAAGTTTGTTTTCTTCCCCTGAGCCTGAGGCGAGATAATTTTTTTTTTTTTCAAGTTTGAACTGACAGGATAGATCCTCACAAAAATTTTCCCCTTCGGTACAAAAATCACTAAAGGAAAAAAAAAAAAAATTAGTCCATCACGTTAGTTCGGAAAAGTGACAATTATTTGCATCCATTGAGACGGCCTGCCGATGGAAAATTTACGATCGAGGCGGGATGGCTCGGCAGCAGGTTGTTTAGAAAAAGGAATCGTTGGGAGAAAAGGGATCGTGACGACGCCGATAATAAGTTGAGAAGTGTTGATAGGTACGGCATCTTGATAAAACCGACTGAGATTTAATCTGTTTATATTCCTGTTGGTAGAAGTCTCGCAAACTGGCCTGGATCGATGATCACACTGATAGCAAAGTAACTCAACATTTTCTATAACCGCCCACTGGGCCAACTCCTCTCGTTATTACTCTTACGTCTTTACAATGAAAGATTCCAGATCACGCTTCCTGCTCGTAATCGCAGGTTAACATCAATTGACAGCCACTAGCCTCAACAAACTAAAAATTCCATTACTCCAAATTTCGTACGATCTTCCTCGGTTTGTTCAACAATTATCCTCCAATCGCGATACTGATCCCAGTTTTTTTGTTTCGACTGCCATTTGCTACTAATGAGCGCAGAAAAAAATTGATTCTTCCAACTCGCCGGACAATAATTTTCGCCAAAAACTTTGAATTAATTAAAAAAAAAAAAAAAATTGCCAATTATTCGGAATACTTTTACAAAATTTTCACATATTTTTCACGATTTCCAAGGCCCAGGGCTGAGAACTTGGTGAAACGTTGATATTGTCGTAGGTTAGGGATCAAATGTGGGGAAAATGTTGGAAGGAAGAGACACAAGAGCTAATAGAGTATAGTAGTTGGTAAAAAAGGAAGAAAGCAAAAGGTCCATTATAATTTGGTCCGTTGAGTGAAAGAGAGAGAAAGAAAGGGAGGTCGGGCAGAGGGAGTCGTGATGCAATAAAGTAGCGCCACCCACCGGGCTGTCCTTATCGTGCAGTGGATCTTTCGCAATGCTTCACTTTACCCGCGCGATCTTGGTGGTGCTGGTGGTGGGGATGGTGGGGTAGAAGCGTTCAGGTCCTCGTGAGCAAGAGTAAGAAGCAATATCACTGGTGCCTCGTGGGCCAAGGGTGCATAATGAACTCGTTAATTAACTATCGGGAAGCTCGATCGAATCTGATAACGCGTTGGCCACACGACGATGAAAACGACTATAGAGCGTACTCTTGTCCTCTCGCAAGCCCAGACACACTTCCGAACAAACTCCCCGATAGGGCCACATCCCAGCAGTTTTCTTCACAGGCTCAGCCTCTCGTAAGGGCAAATTCTTTTTCACCATATCTCTTCGTTCCCACATACTATCCTGGATAAAACGTCCCGTTCTCCAAATGGCTTCGTTACGATGCTCTCCTCCGCAGAGCCTCTACGTGCCCACCAGCCAATTGAAATGTTACTCCAACAACGTATTCGAGCTCGCCACTTCTTCCTGTCTAATATCAGCTTGCGGTTGCATTCGAACTTGTCAGAAGGTACTCTCGAGTTTCTGGTCGAACAACGATCATTCTTCTGAGACAACTAATGAAATAATTATCCGAGGGATCGTAGCGACCCTCCGATACAATTTAAAACAAAACATAACGACCAGTTTGGGTTCATAAATAAATGAAGCATTGGAGTTGATTTTTCATGGAAAATAATTAGACATTCTGATTGAAAAATCGCTCGGAGACCAAAGTGAATGATTTTCATACGAAAATCATTTCATAATGTGAAGATTTTGAGATTAGAGTCAAATTCTGCGCCCTGGAGCAAATTTATTATTAAAAAAATGCATAAATTTGTCAATTTTTCCATCGGAATCCTCGATACGTAGGAAAATGCAATTTTACTGCGATGGATTATTAATTAGATCGCATCCAATAATCCGTCCAGTTTGTACCGAGTCAAGTTCCTTCTCGAGATGTATATCTGCTCCTTAATTAATCGATCGTTCGTGTGTACACTCAAAGATGGGTATAGGCGATCGCCGATCGTGGAAGCAAGATTCGTGACGCGATGTACGTGCCTGATAGAGAATAACTACAACGGGATTGCATACGTATGTGAGCAGTGACGAGTCGTTAGATAATTACAGGTAACCAAATGGAGCGCAGACCCGCACGTACTCCTTTCTGTGTCATCTGCTACTTCCTCTCCCGATAGAATTACATTTCGAGCTCCACTGTGAAGGCGTACGAAGGGTCTCGTGAAAATTATTATTTTAATTGAAATTCTACCGCATTTTATTTCTTGATTCCGCATCGCGTTCGGCCGTTTAAAATTTAATTTCAAATGCAACGGAATCTGATTAGATCGAAAAAAACTGACTAAAATGCAAAATTCTGATACACTTCTCAGACATTGATAAATTGAAAAAAAATGAGCAATAACCCTGAAAATTTCGAAATGCTGTACAATTCGTATTTTTTGAGGAATTCCAACAAAATTATCAGAGAATGGGGAACTTGTATGGATTGAAATCTGTGCAAAACGGGAGCCCTGTAGCTCAAACCGTTCTCGAGTTATGAACGTTTGAATTTTACAGTGTCATAACATGCACACACGCACACACACACCCACACACACACACACACACATCGGGTCATTTTTTGTAGATATGATTTTTCGATGTTACGGGACATTTCAAGCACATTTATGCAAAAAAAATGGAAAAATGCAAGATTTTCGATGGAAAGTAACGGAAAAATAGAAAAATCTTCGTCATTTGGTTGAAAAATTGTTGAAAATATTTTGCAATCATATAAAGTAGGATGCAGTTTCGAAAAGCCAAAAATGGGATAATAACACGAAGGGCAATGGAGCAGAGATTAAAAACTAGAGGGCACAGGCCAATAAATCAAAAGTAAAAAATTAACAGGTCGGAGGTTCGTACGAGAAGCATTTAAAAAGGCATCATCGAGGCCTCTTAGCCCGTTTCGATAATCTGTTTCTTCTGATACACGTGTAATAATATATTTGCGACAGGTGGTACGCGAAAATTCGCGCATTCAACCCTTTCAACGGGCTGGAGATCGATACTTAGGGAGCGATATTTAAAATACGATCTAAGAAGTGCTTGCGGGTGGCGGAGCTCCAAAACCAGTAGAGACGTTTAATAATATGGTTTTATCGGGGTGCAGGCTCGAGCGATCGATGCCCGAGGCACCAGCGAGTCTTGTTTTTCATTTTTTATTTACCATTCAGCATCGTTTGTTCAATCGAGACGATAAAAACGAATGAAAATCGTCAATGCGATGTTAAACCTTGGGAATCGGTTATTTTTAAGGCCAAACTAATTACACTTGTATTTTAATGAAGAATACTTAAGAAATTAACTTTTGCATGTTATCGCATAAAGAGCGGCCTCTGACCATGTGCAACTCCGAGAAAACCATACAATTATCAAGTCAGTTGCGTGTTACGTTCTCACTTGTTGCTGCTCCATCCCCATCACCGCGTACATTTATTTGAATAATTAAACAGACATTGTCCAACCGTTTCCCCTCTCCATCTTAACTCCTCACACTCCACTCGACTCATAAAACTCTCGTACTCTTACACGCACACTCGGAAAAATATCAAACAAATCACCATAGTTATCTTTACTCTGAATATGCACCGTCTTTTTATGCCAAGTGAATCCAACATTCCGCAACTTTATCATTTCCCAGACACAACGCGAAGGGCAAATTACCGCGTGAGTGAAAAATCCACCGTAAAGAACCATTAACATTTTATTTTCATAAAAATAAATGGAAAAGTCAATTCTTCCCCTTCGGTTCTGATTCCAACAGAGTTTTTGCCATTTTCGAATAATAATTCGTTTGTTTAGGCTGGGTTATCATTTCCCAAACCCAAAGCTAAGGGAAATTACCACGTGCGAGTGGAAAATCCACCATAAAACACCATTAACATTTTATTTTCACAAAAATAATTGGAAAGTTCAATTCTTTCCTTTTGGTTCTCCAAGTTCAACAAAGTTTTTCCACATTTTGGAGAATAATTGGCAGATTTTGGAAAAATATCCAAAGGGGAAATAATTGGTTTGTAAAAATGGAAATAGAAATAAATTTTTAATTGATCGATCTCACGAAAAGTGATGGAAATCAAAAAATACTACGATAGCAGTTCCGGTACGGAGGGCCGGTGGTTATTGTTGGGTAGGATTGGGGATGGACACGTTCGCGTCTCTTGGCTGCGAAGAGAGGGTCGTCAGCTTTCAGCCATTAAGCATCGCCACGGGCAATTCATCTTTCCTCATACTCTGTGCTACGGTCGACGTCAAAATATTGCAATAAATCATCTCAGTGACAACGAGCAATCGGTAGGAAGCGAGACGAAAAGAAAAGCCGGCATCATCTTGAAAGACGTGATCTCTTCAAGGAACTTCATAAACTAATAGTCCCACCTTCGTCGATGCTCCTATACACCGACGAATATTAATCTTGATTTTCTTAGGCTTTCCCGAATGTTTCTTTATCCGTTAAATTTACTGATCCTTTTCTACTTTCGTTATCAATCACATTAAAAATATAAAAGATCGAGAAATCAACGTGGCAGGCTCTCGCGAACCATTTTCCACGGATGAGTCAATTGAACTTTCGAAGAAACACTCAGAGCACTGTCACAAAAGTCGACAAACGTAGAAAAATCGAAATTCTCGACCATCGAGACATTTTCTTGATTAAAAAATTAACCGAGCCCCATAGATTGAGGTGTTGACCTGTCAGTGAATCATTTTTGTATCAGCAGACTTTCCAGCATCCTTGTCGACCATCGTATACGCGTATTATGACAAAATGTCCCACGCACTCGTTTTTTGTTTTGTTTTCCAGTCTTCAATCTCATCTCGTGGGATGCGACAGAAAAAATTGAAGTGAAGGAAATAAAAAATGAGGTTTTCTGCCTCGAGTTATTTTTTTTCTTTGGGTTAATTAAAGTTGGAGAATTTTGGAGAAAAAATTATGTTTAAAAATGCGTTGAAATTTTGTCGTAACATTCCAACGATTCGGTGCTCAGTGCCTCGAGAATAACCGTTGGGAAAAGAGCGAGTGGGCTATTAGTTGGCAGATTAGCAGTTTAAATTGAAATTTGCACGGACGCTGTTGCACCGCATCGTCGGTTGAACGTCGAACGATCGTCGACTCGCTTCTCCGACGAAGATTGGAGAACCAAATGTGCTACGCATCGATTTCGACCCACCACCCTGTTTTCCTTTTCTCACGTCTTCTCGCTTTCACTTTGTTCTCTTTCTCTTCTTTTATGCTCTCTTCGTTCGCCAAGTATTAAATGAGATACGAGAGACTCGTACACCGCAACGAAACGTACCAGGAGCGAAGGAACATCCCAGCCACTGTTGCTCTCGTCTACTTCTCATGAGTAGGCAAGACAAGCTTTTTTTTGCACTTTTTTTTTTTTTTTTTTTAAATTTTGTGATGGAACGACGTTCGCTATGAATGAAAATTCCTCAAAAATGTATCAACCTGATTGAAAAATATTCACGTCGAATGAGAACTAACTGAAAGAAATTATTTGGCAATTTTGAATGAAGGGCTAATTACATAATTATTTTGATCGATTAAGTTCGTTAAATAATCGAAAAACGTTGTGGGATTTTCACATCTTTCGTCAATAAAAATTGCATTTTCGTAGGAAAAAATATTTTTGCAGCGTAAAAGGTTTTTTCGCAATGAATAATCGTCGATAGAAAATTGTTGGCTAATCGGAACGACGCCCGGCATTTAATTATCGGTTTGAGATCGATCGACGAGAAGAATAATTCAATTTCCCTTCTTCGTGAGTACCGCAAGATAGCAAAAAGCTCCAACATCCGGTATTGGCTGGCCAGCCAAAAACTCTCCACCGTCAGGCGAACGACGAACGATTTCCGGTTTTCTTGTCGACGATCGCCCGACCTCACCGGTTGCCAGAGTATCGCCGGAACTCGTCCCCCAGAGATCTTGATGCTCAGATTTTCTCTCGTCCTGAGGCTGCAACATAATTTCATTTATTGCACGACCAACTGCTCAATTTTCTTCATACGTTACGGCCAAATAAATAAAACAACGAGAAAAAATAATCAAGTTCCAATGAATCAGGAGAAAATTAATTAAACCAATTGCACGATCCAATTTCGTCGTTTTTATTTAAGTGACGACTAAACATCGCGTTTCGCCCGAAATCCAAAAATAAATGCAAAATTCACAACGACGATTCGCACAGTGTCAAGAAAAAATAATTCTAAGGCTTGAGAATGAATAGAAAATTCTTGTCGACTCACTACAAGCGATGCTATTGAAACCAATGGCATCTTTGGTGGAGGTTTGTCGAAAGGTGATTTAAGGGAGTCCTTCTGTACGCCCAATACCAAATGATACATAAAGTCGTTCCTTAGTCTCAGTTCGTCGATAGTTCGAGCATTTTTTTTCAAGTATCTCATCCACTTTGCAATGTTTTCTCTGTCTGACCATTATAAAAAATAATTATGCACAAAATCATTGGGTAATTAAGAAAACGTACGAAATAATTTCTACAAATTGCAACAGTTCAATGGTAAACCATAAGAATTGGAAAACCTGGAAATCTGCACCTTGTACGTTTCTCAAATTTGGTAACATCGTCTTTGCGACGAAGAGGTTGTGATCGAAATCGTACATTAGCGATTCTTTGAGCTCGTGTGCCATTTTGAACAAATAATTATTAACGCAGTCGCGAATCCCAAAAAAATCGAATAAAAAATATAATTCCGACCCGAATGCGAATTATAACCTCGAATGTCACTCGCGACCGACAAGAGTCAGATTGGCAGTTCGAAAAAAAAAAAAACAAAAAAGTCTCGTCTTGACCAACGGACGTTAAAAATTTTGCAAGAAAATCATTGAAAAATGAATATTTTTCATTATTGCAAAATATTTCCATTTTTTAAATAAATTTTCCTTGAAGTCTGGGGCGACGATTGACCATAAAGATTTCGGCCTTTCTATCTCCCTAATTATTAAAAAATCACAATCTCGTGATGCCAATCAAGATTTTCCATGCCCGAGATTATCGTGCGATGAATATCCTTCAGCGATTACGTAATCGAGACCGTCCGGTGCTGCCTCTATGCAGCATCGTTCCTGGTGCAGCTGACAGCGATGAATTTCAATTCATCGTGAGATTCAAGTCAGTCGAGTTGAGAATAAGATAAAAGAATGAGGAAATTTTTTTTTCAGGACATCCGTAAAATATTTGAAAAAGAATTTTTACTCTCACCATTCCGGAAAAAGTGATTTTCTTCGAGAAAAAAAAAAACATTTCTCCATCAAATTGTGAATTTTCAACGAAATTTTGATAAAAAAAATCAGCGACCCTTTTTTTTTTGTTCAGGAAAGAAAATATAGAATTCTGGCTGGGAGGTGTAAATTTTCATGAAATATATGTTTCCTCGGCATGGTGTGAATGGTTAATTATTTGCTTTGTAGAATAAACACAATCTCTTGGCTCTGAATAGATACGAGAGAGATTTAACAGCTGAGTTGTTATTGTATTCATATTCCAGATGGCGAAGCTATTCATGCCTCGCGAATGTGTTTCGATACATGTCCGGGTGTAATGAAATCTTTGTTCACTATTCATAGTTTCCGGAAGAAAATACGAGAGTCCCCAATGGCCAAGAAGATTGTAAAACGTATTACACCCACATATGAATGGCAGAGAGAAGCCGCGAGAGATTTGCATGATTCGAGAAAATGATTTAGTGCTCGGGCTTTAGAATGTTTTTCAATTAGATTTTTTGTTCGTCGGCGCACCCATTGAATTTATTGATCTTTAAATTAAAAACGTCGCTAAACAAACGTTTTAATTCTTATTTTTAATTTCGAAAAAAAATTCGTGGGGAAGTGCTCGATCGAGAAAATGCATAATTGCATCTTAAAAAAAGACGAAAATGCAGGCGACATCGTAAAATGCATGATAAAAATATTGATGCCCCATAAAATGTGATAAAAATGAATTAATCATTATTACGAGATGATCGAACGATAAGGGACGAGTTGGTGGGTCTACGAAGACACTGAACGACCGGTTATTTCGCATTATATAGATTTAGTCTGCCTCCTACAATGGAGGGTTGTTCACGTACAGAATTATTTGAGCCAGAATTCGGAAAATTATCCGAGCAGCAACAATGGCCAGGCAACTGTATCCGCCTCTGGCAATCGCGACGAAAATCAAGTAAAAAAATGTCTCGAATAGTAAAAAAAACGTTGCCACCCCATGTGCTATGGGGTGCCTCCATTGTATTCTCCCATATGTAGATGGCTTGGAAAAAGAGGGTTCCCCTGGCCTCACTCCAATTTTTTTATTTCCACGCTCCCTAACGGGACGATGAATATTTCGATTGAGAAGTTGCCCGATGTTCAAGATTCCGTGACGAATCAACATGGTAAGTCACTTTCAGCGCCACGACTTTCCAAATAATGATTATTGCCAGCAAAAAAAAAATCAAATATATCATTCTTATCGATTTATTTATTAATGTATTCGCTCTGCTCATCATAAAGAACAATCACTTTGCTACGTCCATCCACATTTCGTTCCTTTTCTAAAACATGGTCAAATGCTCAATCGTCCGATCAGATAAATAGCCAGTCGTTGGATTTTTTGTTAAGTGACTCGACGCGATCGTTGCTCACCTCATGCTCTCGATAGACGGTGAAGAAATTTTCATTTCTACATTCCCTGCCAGTTTTTCGTTTCGAAAAGTTAAAAAAAAATTCGATAAAATTGAATTTTATCATTTTCGAAATATTCACAGAACTTCATTCAAATTTATCGTGAGCAAAAGTTAAAAAATCGAAAACTAAATGAATGATGGAATAAAAAAATGTTTAATCGTGTTTGAAATAAAATTTGGCATTGACTGATGAAAAAACTGTGTCAGTACGATTTGGAATGGGAATTTTTGAAGTCGCGAGTGGGAAAATACGAGAATTTTGGAACAAAGATAATTTTTGTGTGGGAATGTACTTATAAAGCATCTTTAAGCTGACCGGATCGTACAGAATTGTGTGCCCATTTAAGAGTGGTTTAAATATGTATATACATTTACACCGAACGATTTCAATTCCTTTCCTCGTTTGGCAGAGAGGAGAGAAGGAAGGAAGCAAGCAGGCAGGCAGGCAGCTGACTTTCTTGTAATGAAAGGGTCTGGGAAAATAAATATCCTTGTAATTATTTTACTCAGAACTTAGCGATAATTATGGTTACGAAGTGTATGTATTACAACGTTGAAGAATCTTGGTGTGCAATATTGTATCTTCGTCTTTCTTGAACGCGCTTTGTATCGTTTGCTCTAATTCTTGGACGTCACGCGAAGTTTAAGGGTCGAATTGTTATGTGCGGGCTGGCCTCTCTCTTTCGCTCGGTTTCCCTCTTCATTGCGCTCTCTCGTTCAACGACTGTGTTTTTTTAATATTATTATTATTTCCAGTCGCTTTCTTCTTTATTGTCATTTTTTCAAATGATTATTTCATTTTTTTATTTGATCCGTTAAGTACCAAGTTTCATGGAAAACGCATTCTGCGCAGTGTCAATAAAACTCAGCCTGGAGAAATTTATTCGTTTATTCATTCGCCGCTCCGGACTCTGAGCGGATTTTCAATAGTGCACCGACCCTCACGTGCAACAAGAGATTCGAACAAAAGTAGTGCTCGCGTGCTTTTTTGTCCCCCCCCCCGCCAACACGCTCTCTCTTTCTCTGTCTCGTTCTTCACTCAAGCGTTGGAAACTGCGAGGCATGACTACTCAAACGAGAAATCTTTCGGTCCTTCGTACTACTATGCGGCATTTATTTTACGATGCATAAATACCTGGTCAGCTCGCAGCAATATCTCGTTACAATGCTTTCCCCCCCCCCCCCTTTCTTTCCCGTCCCAAAGTGATAAGAGAGAGCCCGAGCCTTCGATCTCATGATTTGCGTGGGGCACGCGACACAGTTCTCTCGATATTTTAATGAAACAGGAAATACCGGGAATACTTTTCACCTTAGTCTGTACCACCGTTGGGTCATTCTGACCCGGGCCAATAATACCCTTCCCGTCCGGGTCACAGAGACCCAAGGTAATTACCAAAAGACTCGACAAAAAATGGATCAAATTGTCTGCTGCGTTTGATTTTTTTTTACCGCATAAAATTACGAAAATTTAAGGATTTTGGGAATCTGGATGAAAATTTGTTTGGTACGAATGGATTTTTTAAAAAATTTGGAATTTTTAGGAGGAGCAGATGTTGCAAAGTGCGGGAAAATAATAAAGAAGGAAGAGAGTCGGGGGGATTAAGAGAGCAGGCGATCGGTGAAAGACGGGGAGTGAGGTACTCCTGACTTTTGCCTCGCAAATGTGAAAACTCGCGGACGTTAAGTGGCTCAACTAGGCCCGGTGCTTTGATGGTAAGCCGCGCCTTTCGTGGCCGCACTTGCGTCTTCCGTCGTGGCACACACAGGCTGCTGGTTCGCGAGAGAGCCGCGCTCTGCTCTCGCGGACGTGACTCCTCTCGAGAACGCATTTATCTGGCTCTTTGGGCTCGTTCGCGTATATATATACCGACTAAAGGGACAGTGCAAACTTGCGTACATAGCTCTTTCCCTCCACAACTCTGTGTGTAATCTCACAACGACCCAACGGACTTGCATAGTATACGAGCAAGATATGCAACAAAACGCACGGAATCCTCGCTCTCCCCCGAGCTACATCGCTCTCTGCTCTGCTCTCTTAGGCATTTACCATTTCTTCCACGAACCCGTCGTTACCATGACGAGCAAGAAGTATGGCAGGAGCAATGCCACGCGATTACGCCGACCAGCACATTCGCTATAATCCGCTCTTTCCCCTCCTCTCCTTCTCTCTCTCTCTCTCTCTCTCATACAACAACCGATTGTATCCCCACTTTTCACTTTGAATCTCCACCATTTTCTACATTTTCACTCGCTCAACAATTCCTATCGAGAAATTCCGTTATCGCAGCTCCGATCGATTATCAAGAGACGCGGCAGCGGCTCGACGTCAAGAATCAGAAAAAAAAAGCGTCGCGCCAGAGCTGCTGTACTCTTATAATCGTTCCCGCACAGCGAGGAACGGGTTGAGGGAAAATCTCTTATTGTATTTTAATTTTTTTCGGATTTCCGTTATACGGAAAAATCACGGCGCGAAATGTATCGCCAAGTACTTGGCCCTCCGGCTCTATTTTGACTTGACACGATGTTTGGATAGGAAACCGCAAGACTCGACTGCGTACAGTGTTGTGACGTTTATAATACACTTGATTAACAACTTCCGCAGGGGCCGAATGCTCGCGGCACTCGATCGTCTCGTAACTTGGGCCTAAGTCACGCCTCAGGCTCCAATGATCTCGAGAATTCCATTTCACCTTTCCATCTTAAACATTTTCCAATAGTCTCAAAGTTTCCTCCAAGTCCCTTGAATACTTTTCGGTACTTACGAATTCGTCCCACATTTTTGAAACACCACTCAAGGCGATTCTTCCGGACTGACATATTTGACGTAATAACCTCGAGGAGTTTTTTTAATTTCAGCTCGAATGAATCGTGGCGCGTGCTCCGCTTGATATCTCTGTGAAACTCGATATCGCCGACTCCTCGGTCCCGTTGAATAATCACACATTCCAACACCACACGCGTTGCTGTCTTCATATTCATTCGTGACTATTACACGTCGTCTCGATATTCGACAATCTTTGTTTTTCCTCAAAAATGCAAAAATTTTATGACTCTCAAGTTTGCAACGTTGAGATTCAACGAAAAATATTTTTTCCATTAATTATTTATTGAATTTTTCAAACTATGGCCATTCTTGGCGTCGGTCTAGTTTTTGGCTCGACCACGATAATAATTCCGAGCTCTGCTAAAGGAACAACGCAATTTCGTTGCAATCCAACGATGCCAACTTGGTCCATTCAAAATTTCTAGAGATAAATCTCCAATGAACTTTTTATTTATTTCCCAGTCGCTCCAGCGCACATAAGCCTCGCGGTTAAGCGAATTTTTATTCACACCCTCTTTCATCTCGATCCGGAATCCTTGCGGTGACATTGAGTCGTCTTAGCGCCTTGAAAAATGTCACCTGTCTCACACATGCTAATGACGAGCGAATAGTCGCACGGCCAGAGAGGGACATGCACGCTCGTTCCTTTTCTCGCGTACACCCACGTAAACGTACCTCGAGCGGTATATACTCGTCGAACAAGTACGAGGCTTGTCTTGAACCCGCTCGCGACATACACGCAGCTATTGTCCAATTACCTTAATTCTGTGAATATTCCGTTGAATGAAAGGCTGCGTAGTAGCGCTTTTCAAGGAAGAATAATGCTCGTACGGCGAGAGCCGATTAAAGTACCGCGCGACACACGCTCCGCAGCTTTTATACATCTCGTGTCTATATACGAGCAAGCCAACTCGGACATTAACACGTTAAATACAAATATTCAGTGCACGTTGAATTTTATAACGTGAGAATGATTTGTTGAAATAATGGTTTCTCTTTATTCATAGAATCGTCACGAATCCTTCAATCTGTATTCAAATAATGTGAGAAATATCAATGTCAGTGGGGAAAACAAACGTGGATTTGCTGCGTAGTGACGATCTGAGGGGAGGAAAAAAAAATGAAACATTTGTGCAAAAATCCTTGAAATTTCGGCGTCGAAATAATTCAAGATTTTCGGCGCGGCGTTCTTTTGTCAGTCAATTATTCAGATCCGTGCCTCCAGTTCTCTTTCCTACTTCATTTTAATAAATGACTCCAAGTGCGCTTGAGCCAAGTGCCAATTTAACTGGCCACATGAATTGGGTAATAAGTACGCGCGCATTTCTGACATACATTATTTTCGACGAATCGTGTGAACCTCATCCTTATTTTTTTACTTTTTATACCCACTTGAAAAACGTACGAGATCGTGAGTGATATATCGACAAGATACGGTCCACGAACCGGGTCGTCGTGGATTTGGTCACAAAGAAAAAAAAACAATTAAATTTGGTTTTAAAAAATAAATTATGGAATAAGAAAAATAATTATTTCGGAAAAAAACGTAGAAATTCTATTTTCTCGGTCGTGAAAATTCGAAATTCGTTCCATCGAAATCTGATCAAAATTATGGAAATGCGGAGATTTGAGTTAATCGAAATTTCGATTTTTTTCGGGCAGTTTTCCGCTTTGGAGCTTTTTGATTTTTTTTTAAATATTTTATTTACCGATCGACAGCGTAGAAAATATTTTTCGGACGTGCGCCAAGTCGCTCACGGCGTTATTACGTTGCAACGAGGAATTTGATATTTTTATTCCTTGAAATTTTTCCCTCGATATTTTTAATTTTTTAATCCGAGTTATGAGTTTAAACATAAATTTGGATAATTTGTTCATTTCCGATGATCGAAATAGTGAGTTTGATGGTAATTCTGAAGCTCGTAACTATAAATGGCGTAATTATGCATGCAGTTATTTTAGCTGGCGAGGACAAGTGGCTTGTACGAGCAATTGTGAAGAATCTTCGTTGGTAATCCAAGGCGGCTTTTACTTTGTCTCCTTTTATCTCGTAGGTGCGGCCCCATTGTGCTAGCGGCGAGAATTATACGCATACATTGAAGTTTTGAAGAGTTGTGAGGAGAAGTGGAGAAGATCCGGGGTCGCTCGCACTGTGCGATATTGTCTAATTACGTCAAAGGGGAACCGCGCTTATTTTATCAAATTTACGTAAGGGCGTATAAAGTCTTCAATGTTGATCAATAAGCTCATCTTCCTGTTGCGCCGATTCGTGACCAACGAGGCCAATTTTTTCCCAAGGTCGATCATATCTCACTTCGTTCATTAAACACAATCACGCACAATCATAATCCCAAATATTTTTATTCGAATCTAAATGAACAGAGGAAATGGATCAGAATGCATATGATTTATTCATTTTTATTCAACTCGCCACACGCAAATGATATCAAAGTTTGCATCGTTCGAATCCAACGGATTTCATTTTTGTTTTTGAGCAGAGCCGAAAATAAAAATGCGGTGTGGATCACTGAACATTTTTCCGAATGAAAAATTGAATTTCGAAGAAAAAATAAGAGGATTTGAAAAAAATAATTTTTTTTTAAATGGATAGAATATTTTTCGTTCAACTCGAACGATGCAAACGTCAATACCGTGCGACGCAATATGCCATTTGAATAAATGAATTCTCGATTCGGTTCGTCAATTTTCGGAAATTTCGGAATCTCACGATTTCTTCTTAATGTTTCCCAAACTTTCACAAGCTCCGACGAGTGCCGGGGGTTTTTTGCACGCATTTTTATCGCACAGTAAAAACAATTCCGTTCCTTGGAGATTTCAGTGATTTCGTAATATTACGTACGACAAAAAAATCGTAAATCGTGATTGTAATTGTGAGAAAGTTTCGAGAGTACACTGCGGGCCTTTTTCGTACACGTATATTTTTTTCTTATACTTGGAAAGAATATGGAAAATCGACAATGGCAGTGGCGAAGCAGCTGGTACGTAAGAGTCATCATCGAAATGTAGAGCATGGAATTTCAAGATCGAAAAATTGTATAGCTCTGGAAAGACCTTACTTTTTTCGTTAACGCTTAGAATTTAGGGAACTGCGTTTACTGGTAACGTATAATTTTGGGCGAGACGGGGGTGCTCGCTTTCGTGCAATAAAAAAGGTCTGCGAAATGAGACAAATCTTGGAGGGGCCCCAGTGAGGACTTATTCCTAACATTATTTCAAACGTTTTTTTTTTCTTTCACCGTTACAAGAATTCGCTCTATTTATGGTGCTGCAAATCTCGAGTTTACAAAAATACCATTGTGCCCGACGAACACTCGAATACGAAAAAAAAAAATTCAGATAATTCCGCTCCTTCGGTTATTACTAAAAAATATTTTCCTCAATCAAACACATTCGTCTTGATGATTGATGGAATTTCCGTAAGATTCTCTTTCACCCCCAATCCGATTATTTCTCATTTTCCATACTTGAATGTGACATTTTCAAAATATTGAGGTCCCAAAATAATTTTTCCAATTTGGATGACTGAAAACTGATTCTCAATGCATTTGCAAATCCCCAACTTATTGTCGACTCGTTTGAGGGCGCCGAACTGAATGCACGTGCAACTCAGATGGGCTGCAAAGAAGTGTGACCTTTGATGAATAAATTAAAATAAAAAAATCGAGAACCGGTAGAAATTTCTTAAAACTATCGAAATATTGAAAAAAAAACCAGAAAAACGATCGATAAAAACGAGGAAACAATTTTTTTATGCACACCGCAAGTGCACTTTTTGAACGACTCCAAAGAATCATTGCCAACCGCATTCAATCCTTTGGGGACGTATAAATCTGACAATCGAATAAAATACCTGTCGACTGATTATAGAAAAAGATGATTGTATGGTTTTTCAATACAATATAGCCATTATGTACGTGTGGGGCACCAACAAGTGAGATCGATTACCATATACACAAAGTGACCCCTCGAGTCCTCTCGACTATAACCATAAGAAAATCTCCCCATAGGAAAGACGATATAAATAATATAAAAAAAGGGTTGAGGTGGAACTGGGAAGGGACACCTGTAGCGTTTAACAGGGGGAACCCTTCACCATGCAAAATACCTGCTCGATCGTTTTTCTCTGCTCTGGCAGGGTAAAGCTCGTGTGTGATGAATAAAAAGAGGGTTCTCTCGCGTGCGCGTGCCATGAAACAGCTTGTCTATATTCAGATTAAGGAGAACCCTTGCTTCACGCTTTATATCGTACTATATATTTGAATAGACCTCTCTGGGATACAGTGCCACTCGAACCCTCGAATTCCAAAGGGCAAGTGGCTCTTCCCCCTTCTAGGCTTTTTTACTCGCTCATATCGCAACCTGTGACCCTTGAACTTCATTATGCGACATCTTAATAGACAAATCAAAATTTCCAAAAGCCTCAAAATCTTAAAATCCCCATACCAATTCATGAAAAAAATTTTACTATATTTTTGAAAATTTAATAGTTAAATTTTATTAAAAAGTTTATTAATCAGATTTATTTAAAAAATTATTAATGAAATAATGGAAAATCCACGAATTGACTCATTTAAAAAAGTTGATAGTAAATATGAACGGTTGCCAACCTTCTTGATCATAATTCAAGCCATGGCGTCCCATGGTAGTGTCATTTAGCACGTTGCATCGCACCCTGATGCCTGAATGAGCAATAAAATGTATAAACTTTCCATAGAAATGCATTTAATCGGCCGAATTAAGCATAAAATACAGAAAAACGTAGAAAGAGTTTCTGCAAATTAAAAATTACACTCAGGATTAAAATTCTAAAAAAAAAAAAAAATTAAAATAAAAATATTGGCAAAAAATGTTCGAAGGATAATTTTTCCACCAATTTCGACAAAATGTTAATTTTATTTTATGGCAAACATTTCTGATGATGGAATCATTGAGAAAATGGGAAATAATGGATTCCGGTGATGACTCAACTGACGATGGGGAATCGTGATGCAAACCATGGAAATATCGGAGCGATATAGAGATCGAAAAAAAATGTAAGGTGGTTGGAAGATATTATTCGCGCCCCCGACGCGAATTCTCGTTGGAATGTATTGTATCGACTTTTATACGTATATACTTAAAGTATGGGGGTTGGTAGAAAAGGAGGGGGTGGAAGGAGGGGGGGGGGGAAAGGTCGTGAGCAATGCTATACTAGGTACATTCGTACATAACGTGTGCATGTTAGTAGGGCCGAAGGTGGGAGTTGTCATTAAAATCAATACGCGTTGCTCGCATTTTCTCTCTTCTTTCCACATTTTCTTGACTCAATCATTCCTTCCCACTCAGGGGAAAGTAGTCGTGCTGGGGGATGCAGGATGAGGGGGTGTTGTAGGGGCCCCTCCGCTCTCGAGTGAAGCTCGATTCTTGCTCGTCGAGAGCGAGGAAATGAGGGAGGGGATATCGAGGAGGTAGACGGCGGAAGCTTAAGAAATCTAGGGGAGGAGAAAGGCGCGAAGAAGAAAAAAAAAGAAAGAAAAACTCGGCAGGAAAAAAATCACGGGGAAACAAGGAAATAACCGCACATAAAAGCTCTGGAAATAAGTGTTTTCGGAAAGAAAAGGTGACGAAGAAAATCAGAATGATCAAATAAAAATAGAGATCGAGGCACTTCTAGATCCGAAAAGATAATTAAATGCGCATGGGCAAGCTGGAGTTTTGATGAACTCTCTAAAATTTCGCATAAATTCTAAAAATAACTACTCATGCCATCCTAATGAGAGTTTTCTGGTTGATGAGCTTTCTCGTGTCATATTTTCTGTCGATATAAATGAAAATATGTCATGAAGGGTGTGGAAGGACAGAAGGAGCTGAGTAAAAATCTACAAAGTTTGATGATTGCATGGGCAAGCTCGAGTTTCGATGGGTTTTTGAAAATGCCGCATAAATTCTAAAAATAGCTACTCATGCCATCCTAATGAGGGTTTTCCGGTTGATGAGCTTGCTCGTGTTATATTTTCCGTCGATATAAATGAAAATATGTCATGAAGAGTGTGGGAGGACAGGGAGAGAGAGCTGAGTAAAAATCTTCAAAGTTTGATGATTGATTGTATATTGTGGTATTTGTTCGCATGGCGAAATGATGGAGCATCGATATAAGGAGAGTAAAAGAAGCGGGCGTATGTAGAGGTGGAGTTATGTGTATGGAGAACGAAGTTGGTGTATAGCAGCGGAGAGGATATGAATGTATATATGGGCATAAGAAATGATAAGGCGAAAATTCGGATGTTCCAGGAGCGATGGAGGCACCCCCTGGAACTCCCGGAGGATGAGTGGGTGCGTCCCAAGTTTCTGCAACCAATAAGAACCAGTTTAAAGCTCAGAAGGTGTACGTGTGTAAGTTTTGCTCCTTTTTTTTATCGTCGTTTTTCTTAGAGCTCGAGGAGTGCGCATGACGGATTCAAATGTAGCATGGGAGGTGGAGGGGAGGCGTTGGCCGGGACGTCGAGCATATCGCGAAGGGGTGGCTGCGGTGACGATCAAGCATTTCTATGATAGGGAAATATGATAGGTCCAGACCCTCCTCAGCTGCCAAGCAAAAGGTATGGCGCTGCTGCTGCTTTTTCCTCTTTCAGCCACGTATGATTAAGTATAGTGTTGCTGGGTGCCATACTGAATTCCATATCACGTATAATAAAGAGCTTTGAAAAACCTCTGTGGCAATTGCTCTTCGTACGGATCAGCCTGTCCAAGTATCCCCGAGTCTAAAATATCTCTATTTCCAATTCTTTATTTGTCTCATTCTCCAGTGACATTTTTTCTACAAATTTCAAAAGTTATTCTCGTGCATTTAATTCCAGAACTTCAAGGTACTGAGAAAAGATGCTTTATGACTTGTTTCTGAGTACTCATCAAAAAGGACGCTGACTATTTTAACTTTTTTTCATATAAGGGGAATAACGATGCGGCCTTCGGTCATACTAAAATAACTGTCTCCATTGAATGGCAATTTATATTTATTCATTTGAGAATAATACCGAAGGATGCATAGCAAATGCATGAACGAGTAATAAACCTAGTTTTTTTTAAGAAGCTCATAGAGGACTGGTCGACCTTGCACATTGGTCGATTGAGTCCCCAGCTCTGTCATAGCCCGAAGCTGTATAAAAGTGTATAGCTGAGGAGGAGGAGGAGGAGGAGGAGGAGGAGGAGGAGGAGGAGGTTGGCGCGAATGCAAAGGTGCTAATGTGCAAAAGTTGCTCATTTGGATGGACCGTGTGACGTTTTAGATGGAGGTATTGAATTGTTGTGCGGTCCTGATGCTCCACCCACTTTGGGACTTGGTTGCTCGGCTGAGTTTGTGACTGGGCGCGTTTCACCTGTGCGAACGGTGAATGGAGGCTGCGGCGAATAATTAATCGATGACAGCAGAAGGCAAGCGAAAGGAAGCTGCGGTGGCTCGATCAAGACAAGTGCCCACCACTCACTGGGCGTACACCTTTTCCTCGAGCTGATCAAATGACTCGTTTTACTCGGTGGCGAACATGCTCCTGTAGGCATTCTATGGCAAGCTCTTAATGCTGGATTGGTGATAGTGGCTCGGAGGATGGATGAGATGAGACACGCGGGATTTTAACGAAGCTGGGGGAAAGTAGAGGATGCCCGGAGTAGAGCTAGTCAAATAAATGCATGAGGCGGTCTAAGCACGCGGAGAAGGAATAAAAAGGTAATTGGAATATTTGCACTTGGGATAATGACGAGTCATGCCGCGGTTTATCGTTGCCAACTATGTTGGTCCATTGAGGCAGCAGGATGAAGAAGAGAAGGATAGAAAGAAAGGTGGTGCGGAGTACGCGTATCCACTGGCAGAAGCAGAGAGGCAAAAGGAGATAATGCGATAGTGAGCCAGCAGCACGAGAGTAGATCGCGAAAGCATGTATAGTCGGGCGTCCGCTGGGGGGCGGGACACTTGGCCAGACCTTAAGATTTCACGATTGGTTGACGTTCCCCCACCGATATGAAGGGGAGCTCGAAATCCCCACCGCCGGAGAGAGGCCGCGTGGACGCGCCCGCTGCTACCAGTGCGGACACCCGATTGACGCACCCGCACACCGCTATTTCCACTACAACATATCGTCCTACTCGCTCGGATGCTGTGCAATTTAGTACAGGGGTCCTGCTATGTGCCGGGACGCGTTTCATCTTGCTCTCACTCTCTCTCTCTCTCTCCATCAAGCTTCCTCTTTGTTCCTTCCTTCGGCTGCTTTTATCTATCCATTTCGCTCTTGCCTCCGCAGCGTTATACTCGTCTTTCCCAACGCCCCGCCAAACCAACCAGCGACTCCCCCACCGTGGCCTCCGACTCTTCGAGAGCCAGGGACGTTTCTTCTCGTGTTAGTGTCGTCGACAGAGTCGTCCTCTCTTCTCCTCTCCCTCGGCCAGTACCGGCCAACGCGATATACACAGGGACTACGTGTCCGCGATACGTAACCCAAGAGCAAGCTCCTTCCAGCTACACACGTACCTCATAACACAGCCGCACGTTTACTATAGTGTTGCGTACGTCGTTGGTGAGCTCTCGGTTACACACGCGTCCATGCCCACGTTAGGCTACTCTTGAACGGCGGCAACATCTATCCGCCTCCTACTCCTCCTTCTACGCTATATACCTTCCCTGTTGTATCTCTCGCTCTCCTCCACCACGCTCACGCTTCTCGCGCTTGGCCACCACGGTGCTGCCCCGCTGGTGCTCCCGCTGCTGCTGCTTCCTTCCGATTGCGATAATAACGGAGTGCCTCGAGGCCTCAGTGACTGCCACCACGTACCACGGGCCACACCGCACCACGCTACGGCCCTCCGTGAGCCGACTCTCTTCGGTTCCTTCCAAGAGACTTCCAGAGCCAAGTCTCATTCCCATTAACTCTCGATACCACTCGAAATTCAAAATTTTTCATTATCCACATATACCCCTTGTGCAATACTTATTTAAATAGTCAAGTACCACTTAGCAAGAGTGTCCTCTCGTGTCTTGCATCAATGCCACATGAATCTGCATTAGCCGGTAACCCCGAATGTCCGATTATGTAACTGTCAAATCCACCAAGTGCGTGTTACTTTAATTAATCCTTTGATTACCAAACCCCCTGCCGATGACAGTGCCCATGGCATCGGCTTCTTTCAACTGTATGGTGTAGTGCTCATAAAGGAACAAGTGGATACCCCAACAGGACAAAGAGCTACGCACCGATGCCAATGAATCTGGTGTAGTTATTAGTTAAGTGCAAGTTGCCCATGACAAACCCGAGTGAAACGAGTGAGACGTGAACGAGTGAGAACGTGCGCGGCACCAACCAAGCCACTTTGAGCCACGCGCTCTTCCTCTTGGCTGACAGCCAAAAGAGCTTTATCGTGCACCGGTGGCTCTATACAGTTCCTACCAGTGGTAGTGTCAAACTTTCACGTCAAAAGTGACCCTTGACCGTAGCATCCTTGATTCTCATGCAATTATCTACCGTACAAAGTTGCCCTGGGCTTCGGTATTTCCTCGAGGACAATGACCGTGCTAATTGGATGGATTTAGTGACCGCGTGGTTAGGCCCAAGTTCTATGACACGAGGATCCAGTCTTTGTGCATATCAATCGTGGCTCGAGCCATTACTCGGTTAAATCCTGTTTCGTACCAATTCATAGCGAAATAAAAGCATGAGACCGGTTTATCGTGTTCCCGAATAGAGATACTGACTATCAAAAAGTGTTACCAAGTTTAAAAAGTAGCTGAGACATAGCCGAGGCAATAAACGTATTGCAATCGAACGCGGAGGTCTCGCAGTGATTTTTGTTCATCAAATTATTTATAAACGCAATGACTTGGAAATTTTTGGCTGCTGTCAAGATCGAGATCGAGTCAGAAGCGAAAGAAATATCGTCATTAACATTAAATTGAATGGGAGCTCGTAGGATAATAATCGCGGCCAGAGAAAATTACATTTTCAATCGACGGTATATCGATGATTCATCGAGTTAATCATACCGCTCGGTAGAGAGTCCAAGAACCACGAGACTGTAGATCCGAAAGGAGTTTTAAGCTCAGTGCTTGGGGGAGCGTTTGTTTAGGATATAGAGAGAGTCGTCGCGGTGGCGGGTACCGGAGTCCTCGCGGCGCTTCCCGGCGGCGGCGGTAGCTTAATATCCGAGAAAGGATTATCATCATCCGGAGGACAGTCCAAAACAAAGTCTGCAGGGCTGGCGGGCCTCGACAGCGAGGCGGTCCGCCGGTGGGTAGCTGAGGCGGCCCGAACCGTCCGGCAAATACCACCTCCGATACTTCCCCCCTCACAGCATCACCAGCAGCTCCAGTATCATCATCAGCAATCCCAACAACAACAACAGCAATCCCAGCCAAGACCACAGCATCAATTCCTGCAGGAAAACCCATTGAGTCGTCTCCAGCATCAACGTTCCTCCCTGACAGGATCGTCGGTTCTAGGGACGCCCTTTATTCCAGCATCGTCAATGACCCAAACACCGAGCATGCATTTGTTGGAGAACAACAATTTGGTGGAGGTCGCAATGGCCTCGCAGCAGATCAATCATCAAGCTCAACTCCAGCAGCAACGCGAAGGATTGGCCCAACATCAACGCAAAGAAAAACACTCGGGTAGCCCAACCAACAACAACACCATTGAAGCTTGGAGGTCAATGCAAAGCGTCGGCAATATCGGGCCATTGAGTGGACACCAATGGTGGAATCCACCAAGTGCTCTCCAACAGGAACGTCAGGATAGTGAAACTTCACCGATACCTCAAGCTAGTACACAGTCGCAAAGTTTAGTGTCTGGATCATTGTGCCAAGCACTCAGACATCAACAACACACCGACCAACCACAAGTGCATGTGCAACAGCATCAACAAAGTGCTGCTGGACAATCAGACATTGACCAACCTCTTGATTTCTCTGTTGGCAACCTCCAACAACAAAGGCTTCAATCTAGAATGAGGCTCATGCATGGAAGACTCCAACAACATCATCGGGCCCATGACAATAATAATGGAATCAGCCCTCGCGCTAACAAACTCCCTAAAAATACCACCGACGCTGACAACCTACGTGGCACTTTCAGCCGAAGAAGCTACAGTCCTACCAGTGACAGTAGCACCACCGGAAGCGAGGACGAAGGAGTCTCCACCGGGGGAAGTCCATCGGGACCTTTACGAGGCGCCGAAAATGGTGAGTCCTGATTTATAACAGATTATGGACCTACGCCGCACACTTTTCCCTCTCCCTTCATCCGTGGGGATGGAGAAACAAGACGACGGGGAATACTAGACAGTTTAGTCATCGCGTCGGATCTCCCAGTCACGCGATTCATCCAAATTTCGCAGTCCAACATTTTTCGCCGCACAAATAGATCGCAAACTTTTCCACAGTATTCAATTCGGATTATTGACGAACCCGATGCACAAGCAACTTATTTATGCATCTCAGGGCTCCTTATTAATCCGGTGATTTCTAAGAGGCTGGATACGAGTTTCACGTCGGCATAAATCCATTTTTATTCGGTTTCGATTATTTTTAAGTGGCAAGTCATTCTATCAAGAATCGATTAGCCAGCCATAGGTCGTCACGACATTGAGTATTCAGAGAAACGTTTCTCTTCTGCGAATCTAAATATTTCCAGAGTTTTTCTTCATGCCCGCGTAGACTGAACGAGACTCGAGAGTGCTGAATCTTTGCACGTTTAATAAGAGTTGGAAAAACATTGCGAAGGATCGTGAGGTCTGAAAATAATTTTAAACGAATGAACATCCATCGCGAAGTGTTGATGCGGGTGCAGGAGAGGTGTGTCAGCTGTCAGGCGATGCAACTGCCTGTAGGGCTTTGCACTGTCTCGACTGTGTTTGGATCGAGCATTGTTTGCTTTTCGGGAGATGTAATTCAGATCTCGCTCCCCTTGCAGACCATTCAGGCTCGATGATCGATAGCGAATTGTTCCTGAGCCTACTGGATTTAACGTCCAGTGGTAACGAGTCGTTGGTGCATGCTGATCATATTAACGAAAAATAGCAAAATACGTGGAGGCTATTTTTGAAATCTCAAGTTATTGAAAAAAATGAATTCTCATGAAGAAAAAAAACAAACAAATCGAAATCGACGGGTGATTTGATATCAGATTCCGATTGAAACGATAAATCTCTTATCATTTTGATTATTTTTTGTTTGTTTTTGAACAGTTGAGACACGATAGTTATAGGGATGATTGAATTAATCGGAGGAGCGAGTTTCAATCGATGGAGAAAAAAATTGAATATTGTTTATTCATTTCTCACTATCAAAGTGTCGTTTGATATTCTTCACAGTTAATTATCGATGTCTCGTACGATCAACGAAGCTTTCGCAATCCCTAAATCGTTCGCGCATATACATTTCGAAGAAAAAAAATCTGTGACACTGAATTGATTATTTTTTTGAGCGATCACTCGAGGTGAATAATTCTTCATGATTGATGTACTCACTGCGTTGAAAATATAATAATTTCACAACTCTGACATTTACTCGCTCTTCGAGGCGTGCAGCTGCGAACTATTTGCATCGTGTCACGATAATTAATCATTTCTAGTATCAGATGCCAATTGATCTTGTCTGGATACGACGGATTAGCTCTTATCGGTTTTACTAAAGAATTTCAAACAACTTAACCATCGTCAGAAGTTTTGGAATAGCTCCACCCCGAATGTAAATTCTAGTGTTTAATTACTCGAAAACTATGTGGAAGAAAAATATTTAAAAAATTGGATATTCATATTTAATACTAAAGAGTATGCTCACGAAGTTTCATCAAATTATAATAATTTTGAATGTCCCTATGGCGATTGTGCTCATAATACGAACACAATATCTCCAAGTATTTTTGAGCAACAAGCCACGAAGAAAATCGCAATAGCCAACGAACATTCGATCGACATTAAATTCGTTGAATTTTAATCTTCGAACTGTTTATTTCCTCATATTGTGTACATATCAGCAGAGGATTGCATGCATCTAATGAAAAATATTGTCAAACAAACAAATAAAGCTGGAACGTGCAAGAATCGATATGATATCAGCCTCGATAAAACCTTGCTTCATCGCATTCTGTTTGTTCAAAGACTTTGCAATGTCTTTCGATGATAATGCTGAAGGACCAGAAATGTTTGATTAACGAGTCGATCAAGTTTTAATATTTCCCCGGATTTTTCAACGAATTTAATCCGCGAAGCTGCGAGTGGCCAGTCCTTTGATTATTTATTGCTGACCTCGAACGTAAATGAATCAATGGCGATCACGATTTTTCGTGGCATAGTCTGGAAAACTAAAATTCCATTCCTGGAGGAAAATGATTCGAGATATCGATTGGCGTTGCGAACGTGGACGAGCGAATAACGATACGTTCGATTTCTAATTCGTTTCCTCATCATAAAAGTCCGCGATCAACGACCTGATACACTTTTACGTGGGTGTATAATTTTGTGAGGCTCAACGACGTTTCAACCGGCCCGAGAAACTTCCGAATTATCACGGATACTATTTCCATCATGATCAAAGTATCCATCGATCGTACCTTCATTATCGGTAATAGCTTTTTACGGATATGAACGCCAACGATGATAAAACTAATCGCTTGTGCTCTCTTTCCGTCTATATCTCTTCCTCTCACTTATGCTCCAGCCTATATACTGATTAGCTCGATAACTCATCGCTTATCTTTATGAGATTATCCACGCAGACATACAGATGCGATAATAATTAGCTATATGGACAAATATATCTACAATGAAAATTGAGATATCACTATAATTTAACTCGATACTTACGCATCGTTTCCATCAAAAGAAAAACACACACTCACACATGCACATTTTTCTCTGTCTTCTCAAATTTAATTCCCTTATTGATAAAATTCGTTCGCCGGAAAAATTTGACAAGGAAATTCAATTGGAGCAAAATATTTCTGGAATTTCATCGATTTCGACTTATTTTTCTCAATTTCTTGGAAATTATTTTAATCGCCAATTTTGCTAATTAGTGGGACGCGAATCGTGATGAAAAAATTGATTTCTTGGGGCGAAAGCCTTTCGACGAAAACGTCTCAATTACGCATCGTCTCCATAAAAAAAAGAAACACACACACACGCACACATGCACATTTTCCTCTGACTCTTCAAATCTTATTCCCTCATCAATAAAATTCCTTCTGCCGAAAAATTTGGCAAGGAAATTTGATTGGAGCAAAATTTTTCCGAAATTTTATCGGTTTCGACTGTTTTTTCACAATTTCATGGAAATCATTTTTATTCGGAGATTTTTCTAACTAGTGGGACGTGATTTTACGAGAAAAAATTTGCCGTGGGCTGGAAAAATTGATTTCCTGGGGCCTCCTGACGGAAACTCGACGAAAACGTCTCAATGTACGTCGAAAGCATTTTTTTTTTTTTTTTTTTTTTTTTTTTGTTTTATGATTGTCTATGATGTCCTCGTAGCGGTCACGGTGGGCCCCTTATTCTTTCTTGGGTTTCATTGACGTACCGCGGCTAGATGGTAGTACAGTGTCGTGTCACGTTTTTTTTTTTTCGTGTATTCAAACTGTGTCATTTGGAAAAGCAAGGCTTGGCTTACTCCTTCATCCGATTCTCGATGCTAACGACATCCTCGCTCTTGTCGACTTGCCCGTTCGAGATAAAGATTCGTCTTCGGCGACGTGTGTATTCTAAGACAACCGGAAACGATACGACCGAGGTGTTGAAGCTTCTTCCGCACAGTACCTTTTGTATTTTCGAATGAACATTCATCGGCTCGTTTATTTTTACAACCAACTCTCTCAATGTTCTCATTCGTGTATGGAAAAAATTGTGGATTTTCGAAAAACCTCGATAACGCGGACAAAATAACGATTAAAAGCCCAAATTCGTGATTTCAATTGATTACGAAATTTCAACGTTCTATGGGAAATCATTATTCCGTATAGATCCGTGATTTATAGACTATCCCTAGAATATTTGAGTAAATATTCCGTCATAGCGAGAGATCAGCACAAATTTTGATTTATAGTTCCACCGCCAATGGAACTGGAGAAAAAATTATTCCAAAACAAGTGACTCATCTGCGTCGACTACCTGATTTCCTGGAGGTTTTTTCATCGAATTATTTTCCCACATTGATGTTTAGAGTATAAGGGGATCCTTTACTTCATGCTAATTTAAAAAAAAAGATCAATCAATTGATTCGGATCGTGAAATTTTCGATTTTTAGGAGGACGACAAAGGAGGATGAGCATAGACTTCGTAAATATTTGATGAAATTTGATGAACAGACTCTTTAGTATTAAAAAATATGAATATACGAATTTTTTAAGATTTTTCTTCTGCATAGTTTTCGACTAAATGAACACTACAGTTTGCATGCATAAACATAGGATTTAGATATATATATATATAGGTATATCTTTTGCGTATTGTGAACTCTAATTATTCGACAACTATGTAGACGAAAAATAGAAAAAAAAATTGTGTCATCGTATTTGATGCTAAAGAATAGTATCACCAAATTTTATTAAATTCTTATCGTATTGTCGTATGTAGCCAACCTCCTTAAGGAAAAAACCTTTTATTTTGCGATATTTTTGAAAATTTAAAAAAAAATTTGTTGCGAGACTCGTTCTTTCTTGAGAGACCTGGAAAAAAAATGTTTTCTCGTTTCGTTGGCTTTGCCATTGAGTGGATTCTGATCGTTTGGTCCTGCAGATCGTGGCTCTGAAACTTTTAGGGCATAGTGTACATCCGAGGATAGTCATAACCATAGAGAACTGACGGAAGAGCCATGAATCGAGATCCGCGACTGTTTCTGACTTCTTGCGTAACACGAAGCCTTCGTCATGGTGAAAGATCGGAGTTGTAGTGATACAGCTAGAATTCGTAGGTACCGAAAAGAGGAGAAGAAGGAAAAAAATTAGTAGCCCCAGGTAGACGGGCTGGAAGAATCTTACCTTGAATAGGTCAGGTTGGAGAAGGATTTTGGGGAGGATCAAAAAGTAAGCCAGGAGAATGATGAGTGATGTTACTCACCGAACGACCTGTAAGTCACGGAAGACTACGTTTTTTTTTTCTCGATCGTCACTTCCACCTGAGATTTAATTCGATATCGATTGATTGGTTGTTGTCGACTTGAAAATTTCTTCGTTCATTCGATCGGAACGATTCTCGTGGTCCTGGAGTTGGTAAAATCGAAAAATGCATTAAAATGAAAATGAGATTAAATTTTGGGCAATTTTGAGTCTGCGGAATGTGAAATTTCATGAAAATCCAAGGAAATTCCGAAATAATATATTTTATTTATATTTTTCGGTCGAAATTCAAGGTCAAGGATAAATCTTCACATTCAGTCGGATATTTCGAAAGATTACGAGAGATTTTTTATCGTCGCGCGTCTCGCCTTGATGAAATAATAATAATTATTGTTTGGACTAGTGAATTTTGATTTTTGTTGTTTTCGGCGATTCTGAGATTCGCTAAAAAGTTGTTGGAAATTGTCTCGTCTCGTTTAATGGCATCGGTAGTTAGTCGAATGTGTATATTTGGCTTGATTCTGACTCGCGGCTCACCGGCGGGATCTCCGCACCATCAGGTAAGCTGATCCTCCACTTCTCTGTAGCCTTTTCTTCCTTCTTTCATCCGGTGATCGGCGTTTGCGACTGCGGTGGATCCAACGGGCCACCTTCCCCTCACAAAGCCGACAAATCACCGCGTCAGACCAGGACACGCGACCAATTTTGCCTCGATCTCTTTTCTCTTTAAATACCCACTATCCGAACACGTGGGATGGAACAAACGAACGTGCGACAAACCAACGAGGGTCGATTCTTTTCCTCTCCTTTCCTTTCAAGCCTTACCATGTTTTTCAGCATTTTAATTCTTTCTGCCACGAGCCATAGATTCTCCACTTTTATTAATCACTTTCGTATCATTTATTCGGTCAACTTGAATTTTTAATTGACACGATCCCAATTTTTCAAGAAAATCCACAAAACGAGCCGAAATTGAATAAATTAAATTTTTCATTTCCAACGATGTTGAAGTTTGCATCGTTCGGATGCACCGAAATCTCGTCATTTCTCAAGATTTTTATTCAACATTCTGTCCGAGACGATAAAACGATTTTTTTCGCATGATGCTGGAAATTTGACAAACAATTAATCGACAAAGTATTTTTCGTTAGACCCCAACGTTGCCAACTCATTTCCGTCACTCAATCTCTATTTTTCTCACGGTCCGCAATGATCTTCGATTCACTAGAATCCTTACTCATACCGTTTCTATTATTGTCACGAGCGCAATAATAGATCGAGATATCGATATAGATAAGTGCGATAATAAATGAGAAAAATAGAGGATCTCCAGTTGATTCAAGGACCGAGGAAAGATTCGAAGGTATGCCTGAGAAAAACGAGTCGGACGATCCAGTCTGATGAGCTACAAGAATTACCATATCCACCGTGCGTTTACACGCGACGAAGGTGAAATGAGTGTACACGTACGTACGATGACCGTATTTGGATATCGTACGCTAATCTCTGTTTGCATGAGTCCTTTGTTAATAGAGCTCATGGCCAGTGGATCGTCGTACATTGCTTATTATTTCAATCTCAATTTCGAATTAATGAAAAAATCCCCGATCGCGAATCCAACGTGACGAGACGATGAAAATGTTCGAAAAGGTGTTTCGCCTCTTTCCCACGCTTTCCCACGCTCGGGCAAATGTTTAGTAATCGAAAACATTCTTCGTCATTAACGGATCCTTCTGAACGAGTGACTGAGACAGGGACAACATTTTTCTTGACCACGTCAAGAAAAGTATGTTGTCCTGTCTCCGGTGGATGACGAAAATAAAAAAAACTGCTGTTGAGTTCTGAAAGTGAAATTCGATGGTGTAAGGCACTGTGGGGTTTATCTACGAAATGATTCATTCGATCCTCCTGTGAGGAAATTCATTAATTCTCATATGAGGAAGTTGTCGATTCTTGATCGCGTGGATCACGAGCTAAGAATGTGAGGACAGTGTGAATGTACAAAGGCTTTCGCGTTTACAAGGAATCCGGTCACTGTTGCAAACTTGTAAAAATATTTGTTTCTCTGGCGACTGGAGATGGAAAAAAAAATATTCATGCAGCCGCAGTGACGTAGGAGAGGAAATAATCCGAGGTTATTGCGAGCGAATCCATAACCGTATCTCACGTTCTGGACAAGAATTTTTCCCTTCCTGCTGCTACTTTTTTTTGCATTTCGAAGACGTCGCTACGGTCGAAGTCAATTTGACGAGATTTTTAATAAACTTTGAGAGTAATTGAAAGGCCAAGAGCCTTGGAGTTTGAAACGCGAGACAAGAGATGCAAAATTTTCTTAAAGATCGTCTCTCCACACTCATATTTCGCTCCACTAATTTGTCATTTTGGATTTTCATTCTTCTCACTATTTTTTATTTCCAGTCCGAACAATGATCGTTGTTGGATTTTTGGCAATATTTAGCACGCACCTCGAGTCTCACGAGCTCGTTGCTCAGACAGCATCAAAATTACCGAAGCACCAATGAATGGACGTTTTTTTTTTTAATTCGAGTCTTAATGATCGAGATTCGCGACAGCGATTCGCGGAAGTTCGCTAATTTTTTTACACGAACCTGATGTCATTGATTTTTTCATGAATATGAATCTAATAAAATCAATTCAAATGAAAAAATAAAATAAAATATGTAGAAAATTCTCGATCGGGAGTGAATTTGATTTCGTGGAGCTCGATAGAAGTGACTAGGAAGACGTAGCTTTCGAAATTCCGAAGTGGGTGGTAATTCCGATACGTTGGTTCAAACGCAGTAGCGCATTAAGGATATAGAGACATGTGACAACGTTGAACGATTATATACGAAAAACCGTTAGCCTAGCGAGGCGAACTTGACGCAGTTGAATTATTTTTCTACAGTCATTGTGGGAGATTAAATTTCGTGTCACGATTAAGTTCTCGTTAGCCTATTATACACGTATGCAATGTATTGTTAAAACTTATGGTGTCAGAGATGAGTGCGCCGAATGGAGGTCTCGTGGAGGACAATTTTGTAGGTCAGTCAAGGAAGAAGAAAAAGTCGCGAATGAAAAATTGAGCCGAAAGTCGATAAAATGTTTATAAAGTTGAATGAGATCGTGATCAGCTTCTCAATGACAATCCTTCCAGTTCTAGCACAGAATTTTAACATTTTCCATTCCCAACACACATTTTTCTCTTTTTTTTCCAGATTTCAATGTCAAAATGCTTGAAATGTCCCAAAACATGGAAAAATCATGTCTAGAAAAAATGTCCGGATGTGTTTGTGTGTGTGTGTGAATGTTATGGCACTGTAAAATTCAAACGTTCATAACTCGAGAACGGTTTGAGCTACACGGCTCCCGTTTCGCACCGACGTTAATCCATACGAGCTCTCCATTCTCTGATAATTATGTTGAAATCGCTAGAAAAATACGAATTGTACAGCATTTTGAACTTTTCAACAACAAAAAAGTCGACGCTCTAATTTTCGCAAACTTTCAGGTTTATTGCTCATTTTGTTTTTATCAATAGAGTGTCATAATGGGAAGGTTGGTATTGAGCTTGGGGAATATCGGTCGAACGATTCAAATTTTATGATATTTTTTGAATGAATTTTGCATTTTGGTCAGTTTTTTTTCGACCTAATAGGCGAATCCGTTGCATTAAAATTTTGTTGGAATTGCTAGAAAAATGAGAATTGTACAGAATTTTGAAATTTTCAAAAAAATACTGTCGACCCTCTAATTTCCGCAAATTTTCAGATTTTTTTTTCAAGTGTTCAGCGTGAAAAATAAAAAATTGTTCGAGTGGAGGAAAATAATGAGTACAAAAAGAATGTCGTCCGATGAATTAGTTGATTAACACAAAGTTATAACCGCATAAGTATCCATTACTTATCGTGCTCAAGTTAACCGCAATTATGGCGCGTAATTATTTGATGATTTTATGCTCCCTTGTAGCGGAGAGGTTGGAGCAAAGATCTAGGCACATTTGCCGAGGGTAGCCGAGCGCGCACCTGAGTGCGAATGCGTAACCGTGTGCGCCGCGCGTTCCTTCGCCCTCTGCTCGTGCAAAGGGCCGCGCCGCGTTTAGGTGTCGGTTCTTTGTCCCGAGTCAAAGGAATCTCAACGTGAACGCAGTCGCTCCTTCTATACCTCCGTGCCATGTTAATGGCGCTTTAAGCGGGAATATAGAATGCGCGGATGGATAGGATTCATCTAGCTCCGTGTCCGATTGATTTTCTGACTTCGCCGAGACCTTCGGAGGCGGATGTGCCAAACGAGATTTTACAACATCGTACCAACGCACCATCAGCTCGAACCATTTCAATTCTAATGCGCTATTCAACTTTTAACTTCGATAACGTTTAATTAAATCGTCCGAGGGGTGCGCTTTATCGACGTTCTTGAAATATTGTAATGCGGGCGCATTTAAAAAAGCGGATTTTGGAAAAAACCATTTTTTTTTAAGGCTCGACGACGCGAAACGTCGAAAAATTGGAGAAAAAAATACTGACAGCTGGAAATTGTTAGCCTGCGAGTTGAAAGCTGGTCCATAATGAGACGCCGCGTTCTTGAATGTCATGAAAATCCAAAAAAATAACGTCGAAATCCGATGTTTTTTGTTTTGTGAATTGCACAAAACCGCTTCCCACGAGTCGAACAATTATTCATGCCAGTAACAACGAGGAAAATCCATCGTACGTAATATAATGAGAGAGGAAGATGCATGGAGATTTATGCTTCGTCACGTGATGACATGTGCACTCGAAGAATAATGGAAAAAGTGTGTTTTCCTCGGAGGGAGTTGAACCCTTTTCGTTTATTCTGCAGCTGATTCAAGCCCCGAAAACATTTATCTTTCGCGTTGGCTGGATCGAAATGCAGTGGAAGAAAACTTGGATATAGGATAAAAGTTGTTTTCCGAGCTAGCGAACGAAGGGTGAGCAATACAAATACCTCTTGATATCATTCCTGACTCGTATATTCGGCCTGGCCAAGATTTCCCTCAACTGGAATAATTAAGTTAGTTCATTCGCGCGGTCAATGGAATAAAGCGAACGACCGACAATCCGGAGCGATTGTAAACACCCATGTATATCAATCACAAGTCCATGGACTTCTGGGCAATCCAGAAGCGACGAGCATTTAAGTTATTGTCGACTTTAATTTGTTTAAATAATATGGATCGTAATTTTTCGAGAACGATCGTTTGAAATTAATTTTTCCGAATTTTTTTCCCTATAATTTACGATTTTCCGATTTTCAGGAACAATTTTCCCCAAAAAAAAAACGTAAACTCAGTCAATTGGAATCGTGGATGGCACAAAGACCGTGCGCAGTGTAAATAATCACTCGGTAAATCTCTGGCGGAAACACAACTCGATACCGACACGTCGCTGCGCATTTGCATGCTTAGAAAAATATATTCCCATCATATTTACCGGAAGCGCGAGTTGCATAATCGCTCTCTTGTCGCTCGTGAACATTTCGAGTGAGCAAAGAAAACAAAAGTGTATTATTCCATAAGCCAGAAATGCTGAATTCCTCATTTTCATTTCGACCATTGTTTCCCCCAAGAAAAACCACAAGCAACAATAATTATCTCCATAAATCACGAACATCATTTTCTACCGACAATTCGATTGTGCGTAGCCAAAAAAAAAACAATTTTTTGTCTCCGCGTCACTCCCGAACCTTCGTACGGATTTCGAACTTTTCTCAAGGAGATTTCTCGTTCCAATGCTCACAAATAGCCAAGAACTCACTCCTGGCGATCAGCGCTGAGCAAATTAGTTAAAACTCTCCTAATTGACGATATTCAATGACAAATTGTATCCCGAACGTTGCTCCATGACTCGAGAGTTTTATTTTCATCCACAAATCCGAAAAAAGGTGTAAATATACCGACTTAACGTCATTGCTCGTAAGCAAATGATAGAAATATGGCAACAGACGTCAATGCATATATAACGTAATATATATATATATGGATATATATATTAGCGACGTAATATATTAGTATATATTGCTGTGGCAACATACAGCAGTACACGCAAAACGAGAAGGCTTATTATAGTTTGCTTTATCGAAACCGCTCATCGCGCGCATCCGGATTCAAATTACACTTCGTGAGCTTACCCTCTTATGTTTATTTATTCAGTTATTAAAATTACATTAAGGCCTGAGCGCGGCTGTGCCAACCGGCATATACCTTAATTATGCGGAGATCTGGAACACGCGGACGGACCCTGGTGCTTGGGGTTCGGAAGTAGACTCCAAGAAGAACAAGAAGAAGAGACAGGAAGCACCAAAGCCACTCACGTTCGTACGAGCTAAGCGTTAACACATTTTTATGTCTCACTATATATCGAAGAGCTTGTTTCTCTATCGGACAACGTGCCACGTTAAATCCGCACGACGTGTGTCCCGTTCGCCAAATTACTTTATTGGAGCACGAGACGCGCTCGACCGGTTGATAACAACAAAAAACGTCATTCTCCCATTTATCCCGCCCCTTTTGCAAAATCTGAAAAGTCGTGAGAAGATTTTCATCGATCTCGGACAATTACCGGAAGTGCCGAAATTTGAAAAATAAATTCTATTCAGTCCTTCTTGATTTTTTGGAAGAAAAACTACTTGACGATAAATTTTCAAAAAATTCTGTGCCATTCCTCTCGGTGTATAGGGTTCGTCAAAAAATTGCGATACTTATATTCGTGATAGTTTGGTAGCAATTGAATCATCAATGAAAAAGTTGGAAAATATTTGTTTTTTTTTACTTTTTTTTAAATATTGTGGAAAATAGCATTTTGAAAAAAATGATCGGCACATCGTTAGTCCAACTATAACTCGAAGGGTTAATTGTCATTCATTAATAATGTAAAAAAGTGTCGAGCTAGCTGAACGAGTAAATAATTGAATGAGCTAATTGTTAATTGAAACCTTCGAGAGAAGGATTCTCCGCGACTGCGTAATTAACAAAAGTCTTTTCGCATACTAGACACGAACAATCCAGACAGACAATATTTATAAATCGATGTCAAGCATATTTATAAGCAATTATGATGATTTTTTCGAATGGAGCAAGAGGCTGATTGTGCAGAGTTTAGCGAGAAGGTAAGACAGAAATGGAAAGAAAGTTGAACGGTAGTAGCTGACAATCGTTGCATTCTCACGCGGCAATAATTTATTCCTCTCAGTCTCGAGTGTGCAAGAAAATCGATGTCGCAACTATTGCGCGGTAGCTGCTGGCTCTGATGATGGTTACGTGCCCGATTTCTGCGTTCTCACATAATCTCGTCTATTCCTTTTTTCCGAGCCCGAGGCGTAAATGCATAACGCATTACGTCTCCATCTTTTTATATCTATATTTATACATGGACACTAACATTTCTTACAATTCTCTGACTACACCTTTTCACAGCTTAATCTAAACAAACTGATTCGTACCTAAACAAACTTTACTAAAACCCAAGTCGTTCATTTTACATCCAATTCACCACGTGTAGCCCTTCCTTCTGTATGCTCAGGATAGCGGCAACTATATCGATCACAAAACGTTCACTCCTGAGGCTAGAAACTAATTTTTCATTGTTTCATTTCCATTTTTCTTTGCAACAACCTTTAAGGATCAGTTTTTTTTTTTTTCAATTTTTCTTTGAAATCTCGTCGAATGGAAAATTTAATCTCAGTCATGCAAGTACCCATCGAAATCTGCTTTTTTTCTGTTTCGATTTAAGGAGGATGGCTACACACAACGATTTTGTCACGTGGAAAGGATAGGAACATAAAAAATGATTAAAATTTGATGAAATTTGGTGAGCATGCTCTTCAGTATTAAATATGAATATACAAATTTTTCAAGATTTTTCTTCTACATAGTTTTCGAGTTATTGAACACTAGACATTGTAAACTCAAATTATTCGACAACTATGTAGACGAAAAATAAGAAAAAATTTGTGTCATCGTATTTAATGCCCAGCAAGAATATTATCACCAAATTTGATTGAATTCTTATCGTATTGTCGTATGTAGCCATCCTCCTTAATTCCGGTCATGCACGTTCTGATCGAAATCTTCTTTTTTTTTCTGTTTTAATTTTTGGAATATTTTTCTATCTGCTCGATCTTCTCAATTTTTTTCCAACGAAAATGAAAAAATCATCTGAATTTTGAACGAAAAATCGGTCGATTTTTTGTAATCAAGCAAAATCAGGTAAAGTCGTAATTGACGTAAATGTTTGGTGAGTGGTAATTTATTCGTCCTGCGCGGTACACCTATCGTTTGATTGAAATCTCGACACGGTCTGGCGATCGGTAGAATTTGGGCTTTATGTTTATCAATAAACGGTTTTATGATTGGAGACGTTTCCTCGAGCGATAGTCTGACGGCAAAGTGCGATAAAGCGATTCTTCAAATTATTAAAGCGAGAAGAGCAATGGCCGCAGGAAGCGGAGTTTTGATCGAAGCATTATCGCGATTGTTAAGTTGTTGGTTTATCTGTTGATGCTTTTCGAAGAATTACCTTATCAGCTAAACTCACTCTTATTATTTCAGTCGTTTCCATCAAATTCCTCAGATTCGATCTTTCTCATCAGATGGGCACAAGCCTTTCTAAACACAACTCCGAATTACCTCCACTGTATTTATTTGCAATGAAAATAATAAGCTCTCCACGAGAAATGAAAAAAAATTCTTCAAACAGACGCAATCGTAGCTAAAACTACCGTTTCCCAGTAACAGTTGCTTGTACCACGGGTCTGTGAGACCCAGGAATCTTTATTCGCGAACGAATTTATTTCTTTATTAATTTTTTGTTGTTTTAATACAACAACAAAAATGTATTGACAATCCAGGGGCTCGGGACTGGGTGAAAATGACCCAATGACCATCGTCCGCTTTAAGAGAAACTCGAGAAACTCGAGTTGTTCGATTTTCTTGTGCCAAATTGTTTGATAAAATGGCTAAAAGTATTCAGGAGGATAAAATTGTGTTCGGTAATTGTCAGGAGTTATCGCGGAATCCATTGGATTTGTTATATTTATATCGTAATACGATTCACCCTTCTCCTTTGAGAGAAGAGAATGGAGGGTCCGAGGGAAGGAACAAATAGTGCCCCGTCGTGTATATCATCGAAGGGGAGCTCGAAGTTTATGCTCTTCTCAAAAAAGTGGGAAGGGTTCGATGTACGACGAGCGATTTGCGAGGCCTCGCAGTTATAACCATAGCGATAATGGAGCGGGAAGGCAGGTGGAGGGATCTTCAACGTGTCATCCCCAAGTAAATCATTGCCTTGGAACAATCAAAACACACAGGCTATCATTAGCCAATTTTCCACTACCAACAAAGTATGGAATTAAAGATTATGCCAAGTGAATCAATGAATCAATGATAAAACGATATCGTCCAATTAATCTGGCCACTCATCTCTCGAATATTTCATAAAAATCGTTCAAATATATTTATCATTATTCTCAACTCGATTCTCTACTAGAGACAATGTCAATGTAGAGACAACTCCATTACGAACACGTACAATTTCCGTTACTCGCAAATTCCAAGATAAGCAGGACACTGACTCGTCACGCCATCGTGAAGACGCAATCATTTTCTCTCAACCTCTACCACTATGTTTCAAGTTTATTCACATTACACGTCAAATTTTACGTCATTTGAAACTGAGTCGACAGGATACCAATTTATACTCAATTATATATTTTTCACTAAAAACATCATTCACCTCCAAAAATACCATACTTTTTTCCTTCATATTCCAAACCACGATCATATGGACTATTCTGATCCTTAAGGAGGTTGGCTACGTACGACAATATGATAAGAATTTAATAAAAAAATTTGATAATATTTTTTAGCATCAAATACGATGACAGAATTTTTTTATTTATTTTTCTTTTACAGAGTTGTCGAATAATTCGAGTTTACAAAATGTGAAAGATTTACCTATGCATATCTGAATCTTATGCTTATGTATGTAAACTCTAGTGTTTAATTATACTCGAAAACTATGTGGACAAAAAATCTTAAAAAAATTGTATATTTATATTTAATACTGAAGAGTATACTCACCAAATTTCATCAAATTCTAATGATTTAGAATTTTCCTATGCTTTTAACATGAAAACATTGTTGTGTGTAGCAACCCTCCTTAAACACATATGAAAATTGATAGAGCAGCAAATTTTATTGTATATTCGAAATTACGGTGGAAAAATTTTGAAAAGTTGAAAAATTCTCGCTCGAAAATTCACAAAATCAATTTTTCGTCTCAGTTTCAAAAATATTCGACCAAAATGGATGAAAATTTTATTTATTTCGCAAAATTGGATGATTTTTGGGAAAAAAGGAATATAATGTACGGAATTGAGATGAGATTTAAAAAATATGTATACGAAACGTTTAATGGAATATAAAATGATGGCGACATTAACTCGAGTCCGTTCTCGATCCACGTAACTCAGTCTCACTAGTTAAAATTTTTTGTCAGGTGCTCGCTGACAACGTTACGAGCGAGGTCGAAACAAAAACATTGTATAGGCAAATTAAAAAGAATCTGACCTTGAGACAGGCCACAGTCAATCTCGTTCCCTCCTTCGTAATGTCGTATCTTTATTTTTTGCCTTCTTCTTTACTTTATTCCACCGCGCATTGCTAAGCAACTCGGATGAGTTGCGTACCTTCGCTCCTAACTATTTCGTGCGGTTTTTTTTTTCTTTTACTCGTGATTAGCGGTTATAACCGAGTAATTAACTCTACCGACAAACGATCATACAATTTCGTTGTAAAAAAAGTCTCAGTGACGAAAGTTCTTTTTTTTATTGTTTCACGTCGATTAAGATTTAATATAAACCTCAAAATATTCGAGGAATTGATGAACATGTGCTTTGAATGTGATTTTACATCATTCAGTACCATGCTGAAGTTTGCATCGTCAGAATACAACGAAACTCTGCTTTTTCTTGACCAGATCTCACGATTCTCATGTAATATTTAGTTAGGAGGATAAACATTTTTTTTTTTTACATCCAAAAACAAAATCGATGCGAAAATGGTGGTGATTTTTAAAATTAATGAAAAACTTAGTGGAAAAATGTAATTTTCGTTGGAACCCAACGTTGCGGACTTCGGGGGCATCCATTGAGTCACTTTTTTCGATTCAAGTGCTCGAAAGCCCTTAAAGAGGGAGAAGAAATAAATTTTTCGAAATTATTTTCATGCCAACGTTCAGGAAAAAAAATTTCTTGCACAATGATTGATTTTATTTTTGGTAAGTAGAAAAAAAATTATCGCCCTTAATTCTGGCTCCATTACTTATTTAGATGAAGCAGTTTGTATCATGAACTGTAACAATTTGAGCATTAGCACTGTAATTAAGAAGAGATAATGAAAAACTTGGTTATGAGAATGACTATGCTTTGCTGTCCAAAAAAAAAAAAAAAAAAAAAGAGAGAGAGAAGTTACTGCAACCGACGCCTCTCGTCGTCACGGAAAAAACACAAATCTTTATGCTCTCGTAAATGCAAATTTAATATAGGGTCTGCGAAGAGTCCGTAAATAAGAGTTACTATGGCCTCAAAGTCACTCGTAAGCTTTTTAACTTTTCACACAATCGAACGGTTCATACTTTACGATCTAATGATTTTCGAAATACAAGTTCCATCAATTATTCTTCGAAAATGTAATTTTCGGAGTGGGAATTTTCAAAATTAATTATTTTCCCAGCCACTCAATCGATTACGTCAAATTATTTGATAAACCGAACGAGAGTTTTTGATTTTTGTCAATAATTCAAAAATTTTCGTGGCATTTAAGATTTTTATATTTTTTTAGACACGAAATTTACATTCAAGTTTCCAAGTCAGTGGAAAAACTTGGAGGCTTCGCTTGGAGGCACTTGGAAAAATAAAAAAACATGGAATTTTCTCTCGATGTTTAGACCGACGGATTTCTTTCTCGATAGTGCAATAGCGTGTACGAGTTGAATCCAAAAATGGAGAATGTAATTGTTCTTTATATTTTTCATTAGCATTTTTGAATGGTAATCCCGTGGCTTATTCATAGTTTAATCTGCGAGAGTCCGTAGTTAAGAATTGAGCCTGGAGTACTAGGAGCTAAACCGGCTTTCATGACAACCGATAAATCGATACAACGTGGCCTATTGACGGCGCGTTGTCTGTGCGTCACACACAATGCCGCCAAACACTCTCACCTGCAAGGTAGTTAGCGCCTGTTGCTCGAGGGCAGTACTCGAAGCACGCGAGTCTTCTTCTTCTCCTTCTCCTTCTTCTTCTTCGTAGACGATAGCGAACGGGAGGACTGTGACGTACACTAGACTACCATTTCCTTCTTACTCAGGCATTATTCAGCATTGCTCTATGTCCGAAGCAGAAAATTGAGCTCTTCACAGTTTCGGCGAGTCTCTAAAGATTAATTGTTCAATGACAATGACTCTGTTTATTCAATGTTTTTGTATTCGAAACTCGACTCACTACTTCACGAGACATAAACACAGGAAGATCATAGACATGTGTTCATAGCCCTAGAATTCAGCTGAATGAGTTTCGCTTTAAGTCTGTACATTCGTACGTCGATTACTTGCGGAATAATTGATATTTAATTCCAAGACTCGAGGAGCGTATAGATGGGGAAATTCTGAAGAGAAAAGTCCCCTAAAGTTTTCTTGTCCGATGAATAGTTCACGAGATATTAGCCGATCAATAGATAGCCAATCGGAAGCATATCGCCTGACTCCGCCCATTGCGTATCGGCCTGCCGGATTGGCCTGTGCGAATCTGGCGATATCTCAGGAATGGTGCGTCGGAAAAAAAAGTGGCTCAGGACTTTTCGACTTGGAATTTGACCACAGAACGATTGCTCGTCGTTTCTGTCGATTGAGGAATGGATTGCGCTTTATTTTGGATCCTTAGCGTGTTAATGAGTCACAAAACACTCTGCTTCTCTTTGTTCCGAGTAAATAACGAGTTATTCGATTATTTACCCTCAAAATATTAGCTCAAAGTTGACAAGTTTGTTGATACTAATGAGAATTCGTTCAAATGAATTACAACCATAGCTCATTTGATTAGCTTTATGGTTTTAATCTTAAACAAATATGGCCACCGAAGCATTAAGACACATTAAGCTGCAGTTACGTCAAACTCAAGTCTATGTACATAATGAAAAGAGAAAACAAAACTAAACCGTATGCAAAGCAGCGATGTGTGTTGTACAACAATAGCAGCTTGAAAGTCGTTTAATATTTATTATCTATCGTTGGCCTCCATTCACGTTTCTCCAACTTGGTGGCATCACTTACATTAGGATTCTCCATGCTATCGATCAATTCCTTGAAAAATATTTCAATAGACGAGAATCTTCTTTTTTACTGTTATACCTCGCACGATTCGGGCATGAGTAATGCAAATCCAAACTATCAGAGACTCAACTAATCCAAAACTGCACCATAATAAATTCCCCATCGCACCAAATAGCACCAAAAATCCTGAAAAACCTCGGTACATCGATAATCCTAAACCGAACAAGTCTAACATTGACATCTGTCAAAAAAACCACGTGGCATCGATCTGGAAGCTCCGAAAGCCTCAAAAACGCAACTCAAATGTTTGCATTCGAAACAAAAAATATAAAAAAATTCAGAGTGACCGTAAATTTCGAGGCTTTTTAAATGGGAGTCCTCGGACGAAGTTCTAACAAGACTGGACGTCAGAAAAACAACAGACAATCAAGGTATACGTCGGATTTTCATTCCCGGAGAATAATCTTGCCAGAATCAGTACACGGATCAGTAAATCAATAAAAACAGAAGTATTATGCATGAATGTGAAAGGAATAGTACGGAGAATGGTTTTTACCAACTGTCAAAGCTTCTCGGATTGAGGGGCAGAAGGAAGGAGGGGGGGGGGGGGGGGGGGAGGAAAAAAAAAAAAAAGAAAAAATAGACAGAAAACTCAACGACCCAATACCTTCGCGTGCTTGTATCGCTTCCTCGCTGCTTCTATTCGATGCTTCCTGAGTGAGACATTACTAAGCACCGGTGGTCTGACTGTATTCACCATCGTTCTCAGTTAACGGACATGTGGATTCATGCTTTCGAGAGACTACATTAAAAAATCAGGCCCTATCCACATGAAGCCTGCACGTTGTAGATGCACCAACCGAATGAATTTGCATACACAGCACAAAAACGCCCCTCCAAATAAGAAACCCGTGGATTGCTTTCTCATTTTTTTTCCTCCATATTCCGCTTGTGAGAAAGTCAACTTTTTCTTTCAATTCCTCGTAAGAATTCATTCGTTACCTAATTTCAAGAGGAAGAAAAAAAAAACAATGGTCAAGTTTTTGCTCGTTCGAAATTTTTCAATTCATTGAAAATTCTGGTTGAATGAAAAATTGAAATAATCGTCGAGAGACGTTCACAAACGCTGTGCAAAGAACTCGGTTAAGATTTACATCTAATAACACTATTTAGTATTGCATCAAACATTCAATCGCTTATTTTGATTAATGTAATGCTTTTACATACAACTCGCCCTCTGATCGAATCTTGAGGAAGAAAAAATCTCATTAATTTCCCATTTATTCACGATGATGCGAAAGTTAATCTGGTGGTTAGTGAAATTTCTTGTTCAGACTTAACGTTCATGTTCATGTGGATTTGTATAAGCGTGTGTGTGTGGCTCTGTCGTAGAAAGAAGTGAAAGTAGCGACTGCCAGTTGCATTTGGAAGGATGAATAACTGTAGGCAACGTTCATAACTTGTAATGAGGTTACTCGTGTTTTAATACGATATTTATTATTGAATCTATTGTGTTTCAGATTCGAGCGAGACTGTAGCAGAACGCACTTACGGTGAGTTACACAAGACCATAGTCGTGCATTTATTTATTCAAACTCGTAAGCTGCATATTAATTCTCTCATGGGATTTATCAAAAATGTTGAATTTCCATGATTATTTTTGAAGAAAAAAAAAATTATAATCCATGGATCACGCACGTTATCAGTTCAGTTTTTTTTTCTTAACGCCGAGCAAGTTTTTGGCAAATTTTTCGAGAAAATGTTTTTCCATCGAGTGGCGAGAATTCTTTTTCATTTATTATGGGAGTTTATGGTGCGTGGGGATCGACAGAAAAAATGAAATTTTGATTGGAAGTGATGTGGAGTTTGTGGAGAACATTTTGAGGCATTTTTGAGGGAATAATTGACGTCGATTTGGAGAACATTCTCTGTAACTATGTTACGAAATATTCTGCCACATGCTTGAAACGCTACTCAGCGTCGAGTAGGCTGACCCGTCGAAATATCGAGCCAAATGCTATCTCAAAGTGTCTGGTGAGCTCTCGGAGCGCAGAAACTAGCCGAGACTTGGTCGGTTGTGGCCCGATGCTGATGGCAAAAAATGTCGGTGTCTTTTGTTTCCTTATGCGCTGTCCTTCCTTATTTACGATCCTACAGTCCTTCTATGAAGTTTCGTTTCGGCCAAGGGAACCATCGCATCACCTTGAAATCGAGAACGGTCATTGATTCGTTTGCTCCACTCTGCGCGCTCGAATAACCAAAATTCACTTCGTTCCTTACCAAATCTCCAACTTGGAGCACAAACGCTGCGACAGATATTCACTCCTCTCATTACCTTGACAATGTCTTCTGGCATTCGCTCTTATTATTATTTTTCAATTATTTTCTTGGGAATTGAACTCGAGCGTGGAAAGCCATTATAAAACATAGGCCCGTAAATATCCGTATCATTGTCATTCAACTTAATTACGTATTCGTGACTTTCAAGGACGCTCGAACACTCGATCATTTTCAAATGTCAAATTATTGAGAATTGAAAAAAAAGTATCGAAAGTATCGAACGAACTTGCAAAATCGAGCAGGATTAAAAATAATGAAGAAATTATTTTAGCAATTATTTGAAATATTTTTCAGAAAATTTTCTTTTCTCCATTTCAATTGGCTTACGAATGAGAAATTTAATTCTTTTTGTTTTTCCTCAGGTCATTAGAATTGCGTGGTCTTGTTATTTTTCTGAATATTTAATTTTTACTCAAATTCTATTGTTAGAAAACGTATTTTCACAATTTTTCCAAATATTTTCTAGTTTTTTTTTTCTTTCTTCGATTTCAACTGGTTTACAAATAATGAATGAAATTCTTTTTGCTATTCCTCAGGCCATTCGAATTCCGTGGTCTCGTTATTTATCTGAATATTTTTATTTGTTGAATATTTATTGCCGGTGTATTTTATTGATGATGACGCTTTAGCAAGATGCACTTATGCATGCGAATCGACGAAAAAAAATCAGGTTGCATCCGGTTATCGTGTTTTTCCATTTCTCCTGTCCTGATCTTTGCATGGGAGAGAGGGGGGAGCGGGAGAGGATGGTCCGCTGAATGACAACGTCGTATAATGCAACGTTATGCAGTTTGGTGCTGTATTTGGTCACTCGCAATTATGATTGGCCGTCAGGGCGGCGAAATACAGAGAGACCAGAAGCCGTAGCTAATGTCACGTAATAACCCTCTCTCCGCATGCCCCATAGGCTTCCCCGGTGCGCGCGATGACGACGTTCAACAGTTGGACGACGAAAATTGATAAAAAAAAACAAAAAAACATTCACTAAAAAAGAGAAAAATGCTGCAGAAGGATTCGTAAAAATATTCACGAAATAATTCGCAAATGAACGCCCTAAAAATTCGCCATAAAAAATCCGCATATAAAACCGCCCAAAAAAGTGAAAACTCGATAATTAATATTACATGAAAATCAGAGTCACGCGAATCTCACGGAAATTCGATTACACGCGCAACAAGTGTAGAGTCTCGAAGAAATTGTGTGGAATCACGGATATTGTAAACGAGCGTTTACCGAGCACGTTTAACATGGAGGGGAAAAAGTGAAACTGTGTCCTACAGAAACGGCGGGAAGGACAGCCTCATAGCCTGCAAATCGTCAAGTTTATTGTGCGTAAGAATTTTCTGATAAATTCGAAAAAAATCATAAAATTTTGTAAAAATATTTAAAAAAAATAAAATCTAAAAACAAATGTAGATCGAACAACTATTTCGAAAATATGAGAAAATTCATTTTTCAACAGTGCTGCCGAAATAGACACGAGGTCGAGTTCCGGAGACGGAAAATTTTATATATAAAAATAGTCGAAAATATGGTTTTAGGGCCTGAAAAGAAATTGATTATTCCGATGAATGAAGAATGAATGCGAGCCCGGAGGCAGGATGATCGAGAGTTTATGTTCTTGTTGTTAATTTGTTGGGGAATGACTGTCAAATATATATTACTGCACGGAGTGTGGTCCGAGGTAGGGTGAAGCTAAGAAGAAAAAGAATAAGAAGAAGAAGTCAGTTGGAGGCCGGATTAGTGAAGATTTGGAAAGGTCATGGGGGGATATACATAAAACGCGATGGTATAATATGCGTGCTCGGTTGGTGCTTTGAAGTGTCGAGAATCAACAGGTCCCCGCAGGTTATGAGTTTTAGAGAGTAAAACGTTTTGAATCCACCCTCACCCTCCATCGAGGAGTGTATGAAATTCTATTGGGGTTGAGGCCGCGAATGATGTTGTGTAAAGGGGGCAACCAGTTGGTTTCTTATCTTTCTCATTCTTTCGCTCGTCTCCACGATGTTCCGTTCCTCGTCTTGTAGACGCCTTTTCCTATATATCTGCAGGGGGTTGTTTTTATCCTAGGCAGAAAGAGAGCCAGAGGGAGGGAGACGGTGAATACAAGATTGGGTTGTTGGTAGGCACATGGGCTTGATCGTTCCTCCTTCTCCGATCCTGTTTTTCATGTACAGGGGTATCAAACGGTACAGGGGTGGCCGATCTCTTCCAAAGTCCCTCTGACAGCCGATTAGGGCCAAGAACCAGACGTAACCCCCAGCGGAAAACTTAAAATAACATCGTTCCATCATCCGGTGTGTCTTCATGACGACATCCAACAACCTACTTTCGTATTCCCTATGTTACAATCCCTTCTAACCTTCCTCTCTCTCTCCCTTCCACCCTACACTCTTCCACCCCGTTTTCCTTATGCTCTCGCCTGAAAACCACCGACCTTACTATCCCTAAAGCTTCCCTTATCTGTTGCTCCCCCTACTTTCCCAACAGAACCCTTTCCACTGTCACAGTGGGACTTTACTTTTCAACACATCATCATCATACGTTTCCGACGAATCACTGCCTTAGAATCACACATCAGGACACAAATCCGAATGAAAAAAAAAACAAAAAAAAAGAAAAGATTAATTAACCAAATTTTTGGTTAATGAAATTATTTAATTATTTGGTTTGGAATTATTAGAATTTGATGAAATTTGGTGAGCATGCTCGTCAGTATTGAACATAAATGTACAAATTTTTTAAGATTTTTTTTCTACATACTTTTCGAGTTATTGGACACTAGAGTTTACATGCATAAGCATAGGATTCAGATATACATATAGGTATATATATTGTGGACTCGAATTATTTGACAACCATGTAGACGAAAAATAGAAAAAAAAGTTGTGTCATCGTATTTGATGCTAAAGAAAATTATCACCAAATTTTATGAAATTCTTAAAAATACTTAAAATTCTTAAAAATGCGGCTAAAGAGACTTTGATTCAATTGATCGATGGATTAATTAATTATCCATCGTTTTTCACTAATAATCCCAATTTCTAATGTACCTTTTGCATATCGAGCCTCAACGGAATAAAGTTTCGAGAAGAAAAAATGAATAAAAATTTGGTCATCGATATTTTCTCAAAGATACTTAAGAAAATTGATGTGAAAATTAATGAAGAGGGCGGAACTGTGTGTTGGGAAAGAAGAGATAAAGTGTCACGTTGAGTACTTGGAGCGAATGAAGACATTTGGAGATTGTTTCTTCATTGAGTAAGGATTTGTTGGTGAAGAAAACGAAGGCCTAAATTATATCTAAATGAAGAGAAGAAGGTAAGGAGGAAAAATAATGTATTATTGTGCGAGAAAGAACGCGGAGGTAAATTTAGTTGCGTGTTGCCAGATTGGAGTCTCTGACGTTGGTTGTCTTCGCGTTAGGATAAATAGCCACGGTACGTATTTGGCGTGTCGAAGTTGAGCACCTCTTCGATGCTCATTACAGTGTGTCCCGCCCCCGGCGGCGGGTAATCAGGATGTGGGGCGCGGGGCCCAAGAGGGCGGGGGTGGGTGACCTCGCCCGGGGCCTTTACTATCCCCTCGACCCTTTCCTCGGCCTCACCTACATTGTCTTACCTCTTTTCCCTATCTCTTTCACTCCATACCCTCAACTTCTCAACATCCTCTTGTCTCTCCTCCTCCAACTTCTTCTCTTCGCTTTTGTATCCTCCCTTCTTCATCTTATTCTCCTCTTCGCCTCTTGAATGATGAGCCACTTGCTCGCTTCTTCTCTCCCAAGCACAACAATCGCTCTCTCTCTCTCTCTCTCTCTCTCTCTCTCTCTCTCTCTCTCTCTCTCTCTCTCTCCCTCCTCTCTCTCCCCCCCCCCTCACTCTCCCCCCCCTCCTCCCCTATCCATCTCTCTCTCTCTCTCTCTCTCTCTCTCTCTCTCTCACTCTTCCTTTCGCTTCATCTTCCTCATCATGAAATCACGGCCTTGCCGATCACTTTGCATTCACTACGTATTCCTCACGAAATTAGAGGAAGTGCCGTTCCTTCACACCTGTACGGTCTCCTCGATTTACTTCCAATCCTTATTCATACACTTTATTAATAATATCACCGTTACATAATTCCCACGCAGAATAATTGTTTGATTATTATGCGAACGAAGATCGCAATGTTCGAGTCGGACGGAAAATTCTACAAAATATTCAAAAATTAAGGCGGTTGGACGATTTTTCAAAAATCAAATATTTTCGTAAAATTCGAAAAGTCATTAAATTTAAAGCGTTGGACCGATATTCCCGTTTACGTTTTTTGGTTTCTTATTTATGTCTCATTCTCCCAAAACTTTATTTCGATATCACGTCCAAATCAAAAGTCAAACTCCATCATTTCGAATCTGCCTGGAAACTGTTGTGACTCGTGTCAATTCAATACGATTCTCGTGGTTCCTTGATCTCTTCTTTCAACACCTCCGCGCATATGGTAATGCGCTTATAGTTGGATCAATTTGACAACTGTATTTCGACACACCTTTCGAGCCATTCTTCCAAAGAGTTTCGAGGCGACCCCCATCACTGAATCAACTCAAGATAACCATCGACGGCGTGGGGCTCACCAGAATCTCCAGTCATTCGAAACGCCTTCGACAAAGTCGTCAATTGCTTTCTGACCAAAGGAAATACCCGTCAAAGATTCGAGGGAAATTTTCGTAACTTTTATTTATAAAAATCGACGTCACAAAATTTTCCATCAATTTGCGGTAATCGATGCCGAAAAAACTGGGAGAAACTGAGCTTCAAATGTGTACGAGGAATTTTCTCGAATCTGGACTTCTGCTCCGGAACCCAATAGCTGATTAGTAGTCGTGCAAGTCATTTGGCTTGAAAATAATAATAATCAGGAGGAAGATGCATTTCTGAGTAGTCGAAAATTGTATAGGAGCGAATAGGCCTCGAGCCAAGAAGCCAGGTGATGTTAAAGCAGAAACTCTGCCCTTGCTCCGTTCTCCCAATGTCTTCGGGAATGGCAAATTCCCCACTGGCCTCGGTCGAGCATATGCTCTTGGTACTTTATTTTATTTATATTTTTCATCATTTTTTACATTTGAGACCGATTCATTGTGATTCTATGGCGAGCAATTAGGAGAGGATTAATCAGTCGCTCTCTCGACACGCTGCGAGTGCGAGAGCATTTTTCTGATTGATCAAACGACGACGGAGAATTTTTATTTCGAAAAATCGAGCTCGGGGCGATCGTCACTTTATTAAATAATAAATAATAAATAGTCACGATTCTCGTAGATATTACTACGACGATTCGCAACGTCATTATTGCGTTCGAGAAAAATGTCATTAACGTCTGAAATCTCTATAAAAAATTGTCCGGGAAAAAGTGTCAAGAGATGGGGAATAATTATATTAAATTTTGCATCGAATAATCGTTTAATTTTGTAACTCAGAATGACAATTTGTTCGAGTGACGAGTGTTCGATGGAAGTAACTGATAATGCTATCAGATAGTAACGTATATGAATTTATGAGGGTCGTAACACACATATAATTCATAGCAAGTTCATTAAAATAGTAGTGGCATTTTCCATAACTCGATAAAAATAGAGAATCTTGATAAAACTGGGTATTTGTCACGAGGGTGTATTTTATTTAATACGCAGAAAGTGCACACGGCGACATTAGCGTTGGTAAGAGTTTCCCGGAAGACGATAACGGGCTTGAAACGCCGCGAAGACGTTTATCCTTCTAGAATCAAATATAGTTTGATTAGCGATAGCTTTGATGACGTGTCTTTTGTGTAAATCCAGTTTATACCGTATTTTTTATTTAGTCGGAGTTTTTTTGAGTTTCTTGCTGTTCCGACGAGACGATTAGATAACGACATTCAACGTGAAAGATCGATAGGCATATTTGTGCTATCTGATAGTTGAGACAGCAAAGGACAGCCTGGGAGGGAGGATCATGGCAGGAAAGTAACGAGAGTCTCACTAAACGTTGCAAGGTGAACACTCCCATGGATTTCTGCCTCATGGCTATAGCTGTGCGAGACTTGTGCAGCACTTGCTGCTCCTGCTGCTGCTGCTGCTGCTGCTGCTGCCGATGCTGCTGCTGCCTTGTTGCGCGATCTCTTCTTGTTCTTCTCTCATCTTCTTTTAGCTCATTCTTTGCTTCGTCCTGGAGAGACGCTTCGGAGAACTCCGGCTGTCCGGCATCTGAAACACGTCTGATGGGAGCTCGACGCATCACGTCCGCGCATCCAGAAAAAAACGTTAACGCCGGTGTCGTCCTAGCGACAAACAGGTACCCCGAGACGCTAGGCATTCTCTCTCTTTCTCTGCTACCAAGTCCAATGCCCTTCCAAAGATACCTTTCCACATTCTTTTGCCCTTTCCATTCGACACTGATACCACAATCGATCTCAAGACTCTTATCGATCGAGGAGGCTCTGCCAGAATGGAGATCGGCCTCGAGGCAAATTAACATCGAGGCTTGGAGTCTCCAAATTTTTCGTTGTCCGGAAAATCTTTATTGAGTCTCTTCAACAGCGATAAAAAAAAAAAGATGGAGGAGGCTGCGCCAAACTGGAGATCGGCCTCGTGATGCAAATCAATATTGAGGCTCAGAGTGTCCAAATTTTTGGTTGTTCGCAAGTTTTTGATGATGTCTCTCCAGCAGAAAGAAGTAAGAACCATCCGCGACTATTTGCCGGACCAGAAAGTCACATATGAGTTGCTGTATGAGGCGAAGTCGACTCGTAGAAAATGGCGTCACTGTCCATCAGGGCGTAGCGACTTTTGATTGACGTAGGAAATGAAAAAAAATTAAAAAATGGCGAATAGAAATCTTAAGATAGTTGTTTGATCCTTGGATCAATGGAAATCGAACAACTTTATCGACCTTATCGGGATGATCGAATTCTGGTAGCGCGTGAGTGTTGGACGATAAATGTGAGATTGTAAGCGCGTTCCATTTCGGCTCAGTTCAAATAGGCCTTTTCCGCTACCTGCTGGTGTGAATCTTTCGGATTGATGAGGCCACGCAGGACTTACTCTGGTCCGCGCGACCAACTCGTTTCTTGGCTCTTCCGTGGCGAAGGGATGGGAATGAGTCCATGCGATCGAGGGTGCCAGAAGCTAATGGCATCCTTCACGACGGAGTCTCACCCATTAAGAAGATGTAGAAAAATCTTTCTGACGTACTCTCTCCCTCTTGGTCTCTCGCTGCGAGCTCGCTACGAAAGCTTCTTCTTTCTCTCTCGTCCTCGATATGGACAACAACGCGTTTCATATACTCGCAGGGCCCAAGTCTGTCTCTACACAAACGCTCTTCCACAAAATGACAAGGCTTTACCGAAAAAGGGAAAGAAAGGTTGATTTCGGAGTTGGCAAAAAATTTCTACGTTCGCTCCTCCATTTCTTCTTTTTTATTATCCCCGGTCTGATTTTCGTGTCCTGACGTTTTTCCTTTCTCCGGAAACCTCACATTTTCCGGTGCATTTTTAAAAGCATAGAAAAATTTGACATTATTAGAATTTAATGAAATTTAGTGAGCATACTCTTTAGTATTAAATATGAAAATACACATTTTTCAAGATTTTTCTTCTCCATAGTTTTCGAGTCATTGAACACTAAAGTTTACTTACGTAAGCATAGGATTCAGATGTATATCTTTTGCATATTGTAAACTCAAATTATTCGACAATTATGCAGACGAAAAATCGAAAAAAAATTTGTGTCGTCGTATTTGATGTTAAAGAATATTATCACAAAATTGTATTAAATTCTTATCATATTGTCGTATGTAGCCAACCTCCTTAATCGACAGTCGATGCCAAGATGATCCGCAGTTCGAAGTTTCATCGTATTTAGGCTGAGAAATCGAGCCGAATGGCTTTGGGCACTCGAGTACACGTAATATAGGAGATCCGTTGGAGTTAATCTCGCGAACAGGTGTTCGAGTAATCAGGAGCATAGAATTTAATGTCCGAGCGAGCCTGAATAATGATGAAGAGAGTTCAAGGATATGGTTGATCGACTAGACTCGAAAAAGTGGTAACTCGGAGTCTCGGAGTCGGAACGCAAAGACATATATTGATAAGCGATGATCCGGAGGAGTGTAGAAAAGAGCCGTAGGCATTGAGCGAAGAGGCTGCTGCTGCTCGTCCGTTAAGGGAATACTGAATCCGGAATCATGAATGAACTATGCGCGGGAAGACGAGAGAGAGAGAGAGAGAGAGAGACAGAGGAGTCTCAGCCGCCAGAGGAGCAGCGACACAGCCCTATTATTTAGCATAGCCACTTTTTCAGTTCGCCACCCTGTTCCTCTCGGTCCCCCCGATCCGTCCCTCTCGTTCTCATCGGACGAGCGGCGTTGTCTTTGTAGCCCCGCTCGATGGATGATGACGATGCAGAGGTGGACACAGTGGCGTCGCGCCGACCAACGAATCCCATTGCTTGCCATCGCGAGCTACCACGACTTAAAACTCTTTCCGCCGGTGCCGCCGCTCTAGATAGCCCGAACTTTTAAAACCGCACAAGCAACAGCCTCCCCTCAACCTCAGAATAAATATATGCGCGCGTATTGTGAAGTGTGCGGATCCTTCAGCATCTGACGTTTCTTTTGTGTCGACCGCGACATTTTTGCGGCATAACAATCATCCTCTCGGTTCCCAGACCATTCCCTTGTGATATAAAATGAAAGGCAAATATTGCCGAAAGTATCATTACGATTGAATAATAATATCTCTCCTATAAACATCGATTATCGATTTTTGTAGCCCTCATGAAAATTTCATGCACATTTCGTCTCTGCTCCAACATTTTACCCAGTCGCAGCATCATTTTATCCGGCGCACTTTCTTCCACACACTTCTTTACTTTTCTTCTCTCTTTCAGGATCCACAAAGTGCCCCCACTCATCACTTTCCGATTCCCCCTCTCCGCTCCACTTAATTATTATCATTTTGGACATAAACGCAGCCAGACATCGAATCGCTCGTCGCCTGCGAGTCATTTTTCTTGCCCATTTCTATCATTAAAGCTTTTTATTCCTCCCCCCGTGACTGGAACAGTTCTTCCGGCCTCGTTCCGACTCTGGAAACGTCCAGAAAGACGTTTGCCTTCGTTGGGAAAATTAATTTTAGGCTTTCCCGACGTTCATCCTTTCCGGCAAGTGCATCGAGTCCAACAAACGTTGTGCCACAAACTTCCAAAGTCAATAATTCTGTGGAATTTCTCCGAATGCAGTTCAGAGAAACTTTATCGTTCAAATAATTCCCACGCTTTTAGAATTCAGCCAAAATGATTAACGTCAAATTTAAACTTTCCGAACAAATATGAAACGTTTTAGGACATTGCGGTTTGCGTTGCACATCCAACGCGTCACAAGCTGCTTCGTTTTGTCGTTGTGTTGGCTCGGAAAAACATAACTATTCGTGTCTGTGTTGGGTGGTCAGTGTTGGCGCAGAGCTAATCGCTCACGAAAGAGCTAGGTGCACAGGTTCTCCCGTATGTTGTCGCTGCTTTGACAGCCAGAAGCAATCAAGCGAACAATGACACTGTGATTCAAGCATGTCAGTGTTGAACATTGCCCAAGACGGATTGGTCTTCTCCATTCCAGACTATATACCTTTTTACCTTTTCCGTCCAACGTTTTTTCGTCAATTCTTTCTACCGTCCACTCGATCCACCATTACCGTTACCGTCCTCGTTCCTCCACCGCCACCGCGTAAAACTACCTGCATTAAAGACTCACCGAGAAACTTCTCCTCAATGAAAACCGTCCGGCTCACCTACCCAGTTATCTCCAACACATTTAACCAGCCACATCCACTAACTTTGGAATAGGAAATCTTAGAACGTTTTTCACTTTGCCTCCTCCACATTATTCCAGTTCACTCACTCCTGATTAAGCATCTTTCCTTCACTTTTCACTTTTTTTCCGTCGGTTCCCTAATTTATACACTTTTTACACTTTTTCACTTTTTTTTTATACAATGAACCGTTTGAGCTGCAATAGCATGATTTTTCAAAATTCGACCGAGACACTAAGTGTGGGCTGAGACTTTTTTTTTTCGATTCTCGCACAATCCTCCGGAATTGCTTTGATTAAAAAAAAAAAAAATACAATTTCTCAACGGATTTTATTTTTTATGCTTCAAATTTAATTTGGCACCGATTGTTAAGAAAAAGGTTGGATTTTTTTTTTTACCAAATTTGGTTTATTAACAAGGGACTCGCGATATTTTGATTTTTTGAGGAAACATATGTACAGAGAAGAATAAAAATGTGAAGGAGAATGGAGAAAAGGTAGTGAAAGATGGAAGGAAAGAAGCAGATAATAATTTAACGACATTTTTCAATTATTGTCGGAAGCGTGCTGCGGTTTGAGAGTCTGCGAGGAGCCTCGAAACTCGATTACGTGAAGCGCTGATCCGGCAAACGACTATTAATAGGATTTCGTGTCGATGATCTGCATCTTGAGCTCGGCGTCGATTCTCCCGAGAACAAAACCGATCCGCCGAACAGAGTAGAAAGGGGAAGTGAGTTCAAAGTAACCGGGAATCCGCGCGCTGCAACGCTAACTCGAATCAAAAGAAATGACCACCTCGGCAAACGACTTCCATCAAATAATAATAAAAATATATATTGTAAAAATTCGCCAGGTGGATCTTCAAGTCCATTACAAAACAATGTTCAGAACGTGCCCAAAAACCACGTCTTCGTCTTAATAAATCGTAATAATAACGTAACATACGATCGATCAGATTTTTCCCCTTTTTTTTTTTTACTTTCAAATAATTTTTGCTCCAAACACACAAAATTAAAGTAATATCTCCAGTTCTCGAATTTTGTTTTATCACGATTTAATTTAATTTATTTGTTTCAATAAAGAAATTTAATTTATTAAAGAATTTTATGAAGAAAAAATATTTTTCCATTCGTAATTTGTAGTTTTTAATGAATTCTCATCAATTTTCGAAAGAAATCACAATTTTTATCGTGAAATATAATGAAATCTGTAAAATTAATGTTAAATGTATGAAATCATCAATACAAATATATTTTTTCTGGTTTTCTGTGGCCTTTTGGAAATTCGATTCGATTTTTTTCTTACCAAAATCTGTGACTGTTCCAAATTTTATTTAATTTTGAATAATAATTGAAAAACCAATAGAATTATTTTAATGTAATTTGATTTCGTTAATTTTGATGAAATTTTGATGAATTATTTATTATTTCCATTCGGGATCGAGGAATATTGAGGATCCATTGAAAGGCTGAAGAGTATATTTAACGTGAGTGACGATTGAAAGTTGCACGCAATGTTCATTGCTCGACAATAAATCGATCAAGGGTCGCCTAAAAGAAGAATTATAAATACGGTGACCAAAGTATGACCAAAAGAAAGAAATAAAGTGAAGAAAGGAAATAAAAAGAATGCGTCCTTGCGGGCATGGTGAGGCTCTCAAAGTTGGCCGCGCGAACGAAAGACACACAAATCAGGCGCAAAGCCGATCAATTAAACGGCAGGCCACCGATGCTTGTTGGCCTGCGTGCATTATAACCGGTAATTATCTGTAATTAAATATTGGTCAGACTGCGGGGGCTTTCGAAGATCGGCGCACTACCACAGGCGCTCGAGCATTTCATATTGTTAAACCGGTGAGGTGACGTCGGCTCGACGATTATGTGTTCTCCAGACCGTCATTCGCGTATATACACCATCCGATTTTTTACTTCCTCCGTCCTTCGCTCTCGTATATTCAGCATTCATTATTTCCGATGAAAATATTCCATTTATCTTCACCGAAAATCAAATCTCTTCTTTTTATACGCTTTCTCGACATACTGAATTGAATGACAATTAAATTTATACCTTATTTTCTTACGAACGCGATAGAAAAAAAAGAGAAAAAAAAATAAATTTGGTACAGTATTTTCGTGATTGCAGCTTGAAATTTTTTCCAAAAATTCTGCAATTTTCAGGATAGCCAGATCCGGCTGTTCCGAAGAAAAAAGCACGGGGGGAATTTTTATCTCCGAACAATCGTTTATGAGATATTAATTGGATAGTGACAGCCAATCGAATGGGGCGATAAGACGAAAAGGGCGGCGTAGGGCGTGGTCTGCAGTGTTCCCCCACTCCGTGCACCTCCGTTTCTTGTTGTTTTTTAATCGATTAATATCTCCTTAAGCTTAAAATTTAGGGAAAAAGATCGCGAGGACTTTTCGCTCGAGAATCTCGCAATTTCTTGGGCCTATAAATCTCGAGCTCGACTTTAAGGACACCCTGGATAATGAAGAGCAGGAACTCTAGGTGATCAAGGTTCAGGAGTCGTTTCTACTACTACCAGGAATTTATTAAATTTTCGGCGTCGGTTCTCTAGTCAGAGCAGCGAGCCACGTAATGATAGCGTTGAATGGCGTGGGTTAAGATTTATGTCCGCCACTTGAAAAAAGGGAGGAACGTTGACCACTGTCGATCCGATTTTTCTCTAACGTGGGTGGCACATCCCTTGATCCTTGTGATTCCCCTCAGTACTTATGCTCATTGCTCGATAAAAGTCGCGTCGATCGCTCCAAAAAAATCTCCAACTTTTTCAAATTATTTTCAATAAATCCGGCGACTCAGAACCAAAAATTTCTAAAATGTTCAACTCCCTCAATGAATCGTCCACAACTTTTTTGTAGAACGTCGCCAGCAAAAATGACAAAAAAAATGAATGAATAAAAAACCTTTAAAATTTAAAAATATAAATAAATTGAAAAAATTTTAAAATTGTACAAATTGCGAGTAAGCTCCCCAATCCCGTTAGTTCTTGAGCCAAGGTCCATGGTACTTGTTTACAAAACTATATCGTTGCGATTTATTAACAAGCCGCCAAATGAGCCCTTACCCAAAAAATCATTCCGCCACTTTAATAAAACGTAGGTTCGAAGTAGTTAAGTAGACTTTAGTATAATTTAAGTAGCCACAAGTACACGAGGAGTAAAAAATAAAATAAGTTTGACTGTTTGGTATGAGTGATCGAGGAAAGGCCATAGCCAGTGTCTCATTTGCTAGACGAACGCCGTTTAAGCGTTGCATGACGTTCGTCAATTAATCAAGTTGTATCATCATTCGTCTGCTTTATACGGACCTCGATGCCGACCCCTCCGGCGATTTAATCTAATTTGTATCGTCCTTTGTTAATAGAGCGGCTTGTGCTCATGTTAATTTGTCCGGGCCTGCGGAATATTGTACTCGAAAAAAAAAAAAAAAAACATAAACATATACATACATATAAAAGCAAATGTATAGAAAAAAATACGATCCACGTTTCTCAGCGCGGAATAAACTACCGTTCGCATTTTCAGACATTCTTTTGTCTCTCCGAGTAACTTGCAGTGCTCATGTCTTCGTATCTCCAATTTTTTTTGCCAATTTTAATTTTTTCTCACGTCCTTTCCATCAAGGGTTTACAAAAGCAATTGATAATGGACCAACATTATTTTTGCTTTTCATATCACTATTTATTATTCATTTTGAATTCCCCAAAGTTTCTTTCATCACGATCCTCTTGTCGGTCTAGAGAGAAGGGAAAAAAAAAAAAATTAAAAAATTGAAAAACGACGTCAATTCATGGCACAAGTTAAAAAGGAAAAATAATAATTAACAGCTGTTTTTGACTCACGGTAGCTCTGGATGAGGCGATCTTAATGATGGAACGAGATCGAGAAAAAGAAAAGGATTAATAGAGAAAGGAGTTGCAGGAGCAAGATGTCGTAAGCCCACGCAAAGGACGATAAATAATAAGGAGATCCTGGGTGAGCCTTCTGGGCCTGTGAGGATCCTGGATCGATATTAAATACTGTATCGTATGATCAATAGATCAAGAGATCGAGAAGTGAATTGCGAAGAAGGGAGATGAAAACGCGTGTACTCTCGCGGTTCGATCTCCATGGGGTGGAGAAAGGACGTTGGGGCGGAAAAGTAAACGCACTAGCAAGGGGTAAGGAGAGAAGGTTTGAGATACGAGACGCCTTGTTTCTCGGCTGTTGGCCGCTCGGAAAAGACAGAGATGAGACGAACGAGCCACAGCATCCGAAGCAGGAGAGACGCAAATATTAAAGAGGATTTTATTTATGGGGCCCCGTGGATTGCGCGCGGGCTTTTGATTTGATTTAACAAACAGTATCCGTAACAAATTGATAAGCGTTGTACAGTCGGCAAGATCAAGAGAGCGCGAGAGTACGCCGGAATAAACGAAATGAATGAAGAAAGAGTGTGCTCGAGATGAAGCGAATGAACGAGAGGCAAACGACGCGATCTCGTATCTCGGGGGCCAGAAAAAATCTTCGCAGGCAGGTCAGGGCCGGGCAAACATTTGCAATATCCTTTTTAGTTTCTTCTTCCTTTTTTTTTTTACTCTACGTACCTACACACATACTCGCGTCCTCATGTGCTCGTATACCAAAGCATACGCTTAGTATTTTTCTCTATGGATTATACACCATCATATTCCAAGGGTCCTCATACCGATCCTTAGACTCGTTGAGCAAGCGAGACAGATATACACTTCGTGCGAGCACACCATTAGCATAGGACGACCCCCCACGGCGATCGCGAAACTCTTCTGGTCTTTTATTCCCAACGTTACACACACACACACACACACACACACACTAAACAACTCACCACCGCGCACTCTTATTCTCCAAGCTTGCCATGATACACATTATGGAATATATGAACAACCCTGATATACAAACCAACAGTCATTGATTTATCGATCGAACCATTCCTTTAATTACAATACGATATTTATTCAGATGAGAGGCGTGCTCAGTACTAAGTCACGCTCCAACCTTACTATGATAATTCAACGATGAATCCTCCATCTTCTCCCAGCCGCTACGCCTACCCCAACTTCCGCTTTTCAATCCTTCATCTTTTTCTTCATTCTCTTTCCAACCGAAAATTCCAAGAATACAAAAATTACCCAAATTTTTACCTCCAATCAGACTTTTGTTTTGTTTTTATTCTTCGAACAAATGGTTACGCGAGTGAATTTTCTGTATGGGAAAACGTGCACCAGTCGCATTGCAAATCGCAGCCACTGTTCCGAGAAAGAAAACAAGAATTACGCGTATCACCGGCTCGATGAGAACCAAATTAATACTATTTTATTCGATCAATTATTTATCCAGTTTTTATTCATTCCGCACCATAAATCAATTGAAATTATTGTTGAAAGCGTACTTGACAAAATGTCAGCTCGTTTCACGATGCATTTGTGAAAATATTGCATGAATTTGCAGAAAACGTTCAATTATAAATAAATTGTTGCTATTGCCAGGATTTTTCTGTGCAAAAGTCAAAGGAAAAGTTTTTTTTTTTTTTTTAATTTAATTGTGTACTAATAAATTGGTAAATAAATTAATGGAGTTCGAAAATGAATAATCTGTGGGAAGATTGTAGAAAAGAAAATCGCAACGACAAAGTTGCTCATTTATTTATTTATTTATTTACAAATGCGCACTAAATGCTAATTTGGGTATTGAATCGACAAATAAAAATTTAATTTCCCAACACCGTTGTATGAATGATCGAATTAACATGCAGCTAAGGTAGCGTTGGCCAGTCATGAATGCTGTTCTAGTCGTGGGAACCGTATAAGAAATCATCTAGTCGTTTCTCACACATGGCGCGTCCATAAGGGTGTCCGAGACCGGTACCGTGTCCATGATTCAGTGTCTTTATTCCGCTTTCCCCTCATCGCAATGTGATAGCCTATTATTTCATTTATTGATATAGAATACGATCTCGGCTTATGTATTTTTCATCATTTTTTTTGTTCGATACGCAACTACCACCTTAATGGGTATCTTCAACATTGTTCGGAATCGAACACGATCGAACGCTTTCGTGCTGAATTTTCAAAATGAAAAAAAAATTAAATATTAAAATGAATGAAATAAAAATAAAGATTGAAAAAAAAAATTGAAATAAAACCAGTGAAAATGAAAATAAATTTTGCAATAAATTGAATGGAAATAAAAATGAAAAAAATGAAAAAAATAAAAGAAATTTGAAATAAAAATTAGAAAAAAATTAAAATAAGTTTGGAGGATTTGGCGGAAAATTAATTATTCTGTTTTTACTGGACGCTCAAGTGGACGAAGCCGTTCGATTACTCGATCTACTTTGACCTCTCGACCTGAGAATATTACAAAAATACAAGAGATTCGAAAAGTCACACGATCTTGATTGCGAGAAGGAAGAATAAAACGTTTTTATTTTCTTTCACTCCAAGTATCGCGGAGGCTGGCAGATAAAGAGATCTGAGAGTAAGGACGAAAAGGAGCGAAAGTCCGAGCAAGGTAGAAGGATCAAAAGATAGAAGAGAAGAATCATGGTAGGAAAAAAAAATTACTCCGGCCATGAACCCACACTCGTAAGGACCCACAGAATGAGAAGCCAAGCATTATACTATCAGCTTTATATAGTACATATACCATATAAAATCTAAACTAACCGGCTTCCCCCACTATATTTTAACCATCAGATTCCAACTTGGCAAAACACGTGTAGATAATTACCCACATGCGAGAGATAACTTTGTGATATTAATCATTATTAAGTCAATTTCAAGGCACCCTTTCAGTTTCTACCTCCATATATATGTATATATTTAATTTAATAATATATAATAGCTTCTCTATAGAAAAATGACCAAAAACTCACGATCATTACAATTCTCTCGGACACATACCAACACACGCATCTCTCCCTAATAATATATTCAAAATATGTAATTTGCCAGTTGCTAGAGCTCGAAAAATATCAAATTCACACTGTCGCAAATCTTTTTTCTATGACTCGATTTTCGGATCGTATGTTTTTTACACTTTTGACTTAAAATAATTAAAAATCGTGTATTTTTTTTTTGTGAAAAACCATTTTTCTTCGATTAATTCCTCATCCCATGGATTTTTTGTCCTCCCTTATTAATACTGAAGCTATTATTTACTTTGATTCTCTGCAGCCTCTTCCCCGAAGGTCCTAACAGTCTGTTTTGGTTTTTACTCGATGGGCCAAGAAAACGCGGTGTATAAATCAAACCCGAGAGATCGAGCTGCTGGCATTCTACCGGAGATGAGGATCGATCGGTATTCGAATCTCTCGATTCGTTTTCGGTGTACGGTTAAACGTTTTAATCGTGCTGCTAAACATTCGTCGCCGGTCACGATCTTTCACTCTGTATGTAATGCCGTACGGTGGAACTTTGTCATTCGGACAGGGCGTCATTGACGGTGGTCCCCGATAAGACTCTCACTACGAACTTTCATACAGAGCATGCTACCATTATAGATTCTGATTGAATCAAATCGATGCTCACTTTTGCGGAGGTCAAAATTCTTATGACGTCACACATTTTTTCATTTCGATTGATTTTATTGAATTTTCTTCTTTTGAATTTTTCGAAGAGCCAACCCAAAGCCATGAGAGCATTTCCCGGACACTCAGTCGGGTCAGTCTGACCCGAAGCATCGAAAATGGTAATTTTTTGCTTGAAAAATCGATAAAGACGTTGATGATCCTGGAAAATATTTGACAGCCAAAAATTGTCAAGCACGAAAATAATTCTGGGTCAAAATGAGCCAGTGTGTCGCGAAAATGGCAAAAAAAATCGAAGCACCCCATGGAGAATGATAAAAAGATGAGAAGTTATGGAAAAAGAGTTTGGTGTGATAGGAACTCTTGATCCGGTTGATTAACGAGTGTTCGAATAGGTGGATATTTAAGAGGGTATAAGACCGGACTGATTGATATGTTTGCAAGGCGTATACCGGCGTGCCTGAGGATCGCCTCACCGCCGCTTTTCAGGTGAGGCCCTGCAATCCACATCTCCTCGATGATTTAAGGGCCATATATCATGAGGGCTCTCAGCACCATCAGCTCTTCTTCCGAATGTTGGTACATACGTATGCTCGAGGAACGTTCTATATACACCAGCATAGAATCTCGTTGTGTTGTTGTTCCCACTCGTGCGCGTGCCTCCTACCAGAATAACATACTCACATTGTTGAGAGACGTCCGGGTGCGAGCAAGGAGACGACTCTCGCACCATCCGACCGCCATATATACATGTGAGAAGTTGCCAACCTGGTGGCGAACTTGAACATGGTAGAAGGAGAAATAAAGTGCAAGCCATATAACCATCTCCCTTGGCAAACTATCTCATGATATATTATTCTCGTGACCACGGCGTGACTAACAATGAGACTCCGACCTCTCCAAACCTTTTTTTCTTTTTTTTTCATACTCTTCATTTTTTCTTTTCCTTCTTTCCCCACCCTCTCTTTTCCTCAATGTGCTCTAGAAGATACCACTTTGTCTCATACTTTCTTCCTCATCTACCAACCAAATATTCGTCTCAATTTATTTTATTCATTTATTCTTGCTCTCCGATTTCTTGGGACCAACTTATTGACGATTTTTTCAATTTCTATGGGGTTTCCTTAAATTCGAGGCCCTTTTGCCGCCTCATATGAGACGGTGACATTTCTTTTTTTCAGATTTCAATGTCAATGTGCTTGAAATGTCCCAAAACATCGAAAAATCATATGCCGAAAAAATTTCCGGATTTTTGTGTGTGTGTGTGTGTGTATTTTTTCTCCACTATAAAATTCAAACGTCCATAACTCGAGAACGGTTCGAGCTACAGGCCTCCCGTTTTTCACAGATTTCAATCCATCCAAGCTCTTCATTCTCTGAGAAGTGTACAGCATTTTTTTTCCTTCCACCTGAATATTCATGATTTTTATGGAAAAAACGCGACTGGATGCTGGATGAGAAATTAATCTCGTGTGCTAGAACACCCGGAAACGGGAGCAGCTCGAGGCATCCGAGCACTTGCATTCCCGATAGTCTCTTCTTCTCATAGAGACTGCATTTGCAAGCTCGCTGATGAATCTATATAGCGCATCGTTCTAGGATTATCCGAGAAACGAGACGAAGAAACAGACGTCAAAGAACGATATCCTGTTCTCATCCCTTTCGCGCCAAGAGTTACGGCCAAAGAAACTTTTTGCCATCTCCATTACGGGATGCGGCGACACCGTAAGGCTCGTAATCCGTACGTCTCGACTACCGCGTTCCCATTACATACTAGCTCCATCACTCGACACTAGAACCAGGAGCCTTAAGGATGCTTTACACGTACATTCGCAACTAAAAATTCCACTCGACTGCTATTTTTCGATTCGGCAATGCCCCAGCATCCCAAAAAAAAAACCTCATGGCCCTTTAAATGTGCTCGAAACTTTCAATGTGCAAAATCGCAAACCCTAAAAGTTGCTCCTTCTTTTTTTAACGTCCATCGAAATCGATTTGCCATCGATTTCGATTAATGTCATCAATTATTTTTCAATAAATTGAATGCGTTATTTTGAAAATCGTGATAAATATGACGGGGAATTGAAAGAAAAAACAAAATATATCGCGAAATCAATTATTTTTTTTAAATTTTCTTTCGAAATTTTTTTTTTTCAGACAATTTTTTTGGAATTTTTGTGTATTTTTTTATTTTTTATTTGAGCTCCAGATCGTGCTATTTTGAGGGAATATAACTTGTGTCAGGCACTGTACGCGTGGCAAACGTTTTTAAGCTCGGGCCCCCGCATTCAGGGATGAGGCTGAATGGAGCATACAGAACGATCTAAATGGACAAGAGTAAGAGAGTATTCTTCTGCCGATTGATTATGGGTGCATCGAGTATTCTCAGCAGTTTCAGTCCAAGGGATAAAAAGTCTCACGTATCTTATCGCGCACTTGGCGACGTTAACCAGAAAGATTCTCCATACCTGGATCATCGATCACTAAATACTTGATATTTTAGTGATCTGCTCGAATCGCGAGCGTACGTTCGTGGGATTGAGAAAAAAAAAAAAAAAGCAATAGCGATTCTTCGTAAGATTTCTTGCGTCGCATATGGGCCTCGATGAAACAATTTTTCTTCTCCGTATCGAAATAAATTGACGCGCGGTAAGCCACACATTTCCCAGTGCATATTCGACCTCGTTGTAATTGACGTCGTGGCATTGAATTTCAAAGCATTTAGTAGCCTCTTGGTTATTCACTCGTCGGGAAAAACGAGACAAGCAAAAAAATGTGAAATATTTATGAATACGTTGATTATTACGATCCTCATTAATTCGACATTAATTAATCGATCTAATGGATTTTTAAATCAATGCAAATCACAATTAATTCTCTCACTAAATAGTGATTTTTTTTTTTTTTCGTTCATCCTTTACTAAGGATCAGCTAATAAGAGTATCGTAAATCTAAAACTCGACTTTTAGTTGCCATGGATGGGTGAACTGTTTTGCGGCACGCCGCCAACCACGAGAACACACTACGATTTTACAGCAACAGTATTACGAATGAGATGTGTAGTACAGTGTGAAGAAGGGTGTATAATGCCCGAGAAACTCGTAATTTTCTTCTCCAACGAAAAACACGAAACTCTGAGCTCGAGACAATTACTCGGCCACGCAATAATTATCACCTCGCCGCGCGCTCGGAGCTCTTGCTTCTTCGCGGCCCTTGCCAGAACCATTCGCAGTACCTTAAGAGCCTCATTTTTTCTGGTCCGCGAGGCCGATTGAAAAGGAATATGTAAAAAAGCGACGTATTGAGTGGTAAATTTGTGGCGAGTGGGAAAAAACAAATTTCGCGACATTGTGGAAAAGAATACCGATGGAAATATTTTTTCATCTTTCGAGTGGAATTTTTTTGAAGGAAAAATGGATCACCTTCGGATTCTCGTATTTCCCTTAGAAAATCCAGAGGACCGGAAGTTTGTACTGTCCTCATTCCCATTGCGCATGAAGTGCGTGATAAAATGAGAAGAATAAACAAAACGGAGGAGGGAGAGGAGGGAATTGGAGGCGAGATAAGATTTTTTCATTCTCTCTTTCTTGGCGAACCCTTCGACAGCCTGTTTCGAGGAGAAAAGCAAACACAACGAATCGCCTAATGGGTAGGTTCGGTTTGTAGGCCATTCAATCCCGCGATGCAAAAAACTGACCATTTCTCATATTTTTTGTTCTCTCCTGCTCTTCCTCATTCGCCATTCTCTTTGATTTTAGGTCAAAGCCATAGAAACAATTATTATTTCTTTTATTTTATTTGCAGCGGCGGAATTCACGCCAAACGAACTTTTTTTTTTACCACTTTCTATGGCCATTTGCCTCTTTTCAAATGTCAATTCAACGCGCAAGAACAATTTGAGCTTGACGTTTTTTTTTCTCGTTATTTCTAAGGAATGCATACAAACGGAGAATATTGCACAAGCATAAGCGAAGCAAAAGCTAACGAATAAAAGTTATGCGGGCGATCGTACTAGCTCATTTGGAATTCCTCCGAGGAGATTCCTACTGGATTCTTTTCCTCGCGAAGTCGGGAAAGGAGGCGTACTTGTGCGCTGGCAATTGGCAAACCGAAAGGAATTTCGCCGTGAGCGCATTCGTGTGTTCTGATAGAAGGGAGACCTGCCACGAGCAAAGCGTTTCGGTTATTTTCCGTTCGAGCGGGTGGACGCGCTCAGACGTAAGAATAATCCAAAGAAATCGGAACGCCGAGGCGAACAAGAAGCTCAAGTAAAAATAAAATAAAATGGAATAAAAAAATTCGAGAATGAGAACAAACGAAAATTTCCCCTTCAAAATGCCCAGGCCGCCCTCTCCCGGTCAATATTCCCGGACCGGAAACTCAAAAGAGAAAACAAGATGGAGAAAATGAAAAAAAAAAAAAAAAAAAAAAAAAATACATGCGAGGGTTGCAATCTAGAGACAGGGGATGGAATCGGGAAATACTATCTTTCGCGTGTGTGGACGCTCCGAAACCCTCTCTCTATTCTACTCGCAAATAGCCCATCCTCTCAGCCCACAATGGAACACTCTTCATCCCTGCTTCCCCTAACCCACCCCCGATTTATCCTTAAACTAATTTTTAATTCTCCTTAATGGACATTTTCTGTTTAAAACGATTTTTACTTCTCGTCACTTGCCTCCGCGACGTTTCGTCCATAAAAATGAGTCGAAATTGTGAGAAAGAAAATGGGCAATGACCAGGGTTGAAAAAAAAAGTAAAAAAAAAAACGAAATTCATTATTGAAACCCAAAGTCGCTAGAGATCGCGAATTTCTGTAACGACCAGAGTTTTCGGAGATGGAAATTCAAAGGGGCGCGGTTAGGGGCGGAATAAAATAAATAAGATAAGAAAAAGGAATACGGGCTGTTCGGTTAGTTGCTCGATAGAAACGGCATTGCCAGAAAAGGTGGGGGGGGGGGGGAGCCAATTCAATTACACCTCGTGGATGGGAACCACGAGGGTGGCTCCACGGACTACAGTTGTTGTGAAAATTGACAGTGTCGGACCGTTTGCCACTGTTGTTACTCGCTTTTTTCACTCGTACATGTTACTCCGAATTCACCCACTTGCTCTGTAAACTTTTACGGCCCTCGTCCTTGCACTTGCCCCGATTCGATCCTCCAGAAATCTCCATCAATATCGTGCGAGTCTCTTATTTAAATATAAATTGAAAACTTGACCAGGTTTCGTGTGCACAAAAATATTTTTTCAATATTTTTCAAAAAACAAAACAAACGATAAATAAAATACAAAAGTTTCGAAATTATTCGAGAAATTTCGACAAATAAATCGCATCCCTTGACGTTTCGTATAAAAAAAGAATAGAAAATGTGAAAATTGAAGAAAAATGAATGTAATTTTTAAAAACAAATTGGGAGACACGCTATAGATCGCAGCGAGGAGAGTGACTTGCCATAAGAGGATCGGAATTAAGATTTATCGGAGTGAGTATTTAATGTGACGTAATAATCAACACCCGCTGGTCGAAGATTAAATATGAAATTATTGTTTGGCAGGGTGGATCTGAGAATAGTATCCTCGGCAGTTATTTTCCTTCAAAGCCGATTTGAGTTTCGGTGATGGCTATTCGTGGTAAATTATTGTGCGTGAAAAAAGCTCGATCACTGTCGACCAAGTCATTTGGAGCTAATTTGTGGGGATTTTTTTGCTGGACTCGCACTCGACTTTCATAGACAAATGAAAGTCCGAAAATTGAGGGTCTTATCGACTTGACTTTGTCACTTTTGTGTCTGGCCTGCCGTCGAGAGATAGCCCCCCCTTTCTTCCACACACTCCACTCACCACCCCCCCCCCCCCCCCCCCCCCCACCCCCGCACCCACCAACTCACGTACACCCAGGAAGTCGTCACGTGTCGGCGGACCACGACCGCCTTAAGAATTCTTTACTCGTACACTCGTCCACAAAAATCATGTTTTTTTTTTTCACCACAATTTTGGCACTCCTCGATGCAAAACAATTGTCATGAAAAGTCTGTCATTTTCTGAAGAAATTGAAAACATTTATTAGCTTTTCGTTCGAATGGACAATTGTCAATAATTAATTGAAAGATTTTCTTCTTCAAAGAGTTAAGTAAATTCCGTGATTTATATTTTTTTCAGCATTCTGCGATTTTCATGAAAATCCTTACAAATTATTGGGCGAAAATTGGCAAGTTTTTATAATTAATAAAAGTTATTAGTTCTTCGTGAGAAATGCAGAAATAATTCGATTATTAATTGCATCGAAAATTATGCAGTTTCGTTACTTTTCCAATCATTTTTCCATTTTTTTCCTAAATATTAATTTAATAATAATAATAATAAATTAATTGAATTACAATTTTTGTGAAAAATTCATTTTCATTTTCTTAATTAGAAAATGCATTAGGGGGAATTTCTTTTGGACAAGAAAATCTTTAAAAAATTCTGTTTCAAGATTTTTCGCTTGGAATGTATGGGCAGAAGATCCTTAAGGGGGCGTCGCGCGAACCGCTTTATTAGATTACCCGACGAGCGTTGCGGGGCGATTGTCTCTGGCCACTTTACCGGTAAATTCGCCCTGCTTTTACTCCGCGCTGTTTCTCTACCATTGAAGCTGCATGTCGACCCTCTCCTGCTGGGATTATTGTGTCGTTCCCAGTGGAAAATAGCCGAATGCTATTCCCGTCTTGTTGACCCGGTCCAACTCTCTTGTTACGCCCATTTTCCTTTGCTCTCCAATATCAACATATTTATTCACGCAATTATCACATTCATCCAAATGAATAAAAACCACCGGGCAGTTCAAATTCAAATATTCACACGATGCACATTCCATAATAAAATTTAATGATCACATCGTAACTGGAAAAACCGAAAATTTTTCATTGTCCATGAAAATCAACAAAAATCTCATGCATTTGTCCATCAAATTTTCGAAAATTCTCGAAAATTGTTAAAAAAAATTAAAAATGAATAAATAATTTGAAAAAAATTGAAAATAATGAAAAAAAAAATGTCACCATAGGAGAATTCCTTACGAATTTTTTTGCACGAAATTTTTCCACCAAAGTTGCATCTTGTTCAAATAGAGATCGGGATGAAATCGGTTATTATAATTGTAGGTGAAGATATCGGTTGAAGGGTGTATAAAAATTGGAATACGTGTTTGCGTGTCCGAGGGCACTCACGTGACGATGAGCTATTCGTTAGCGGTGCTCGAGTCGCAGCCAATATCAGCCGGTTTCGTAATTATGTACTCGAAGATCGAACGTTCCAATGATCCATACTCGTGCGCGCGGTATCCAACCGCACGCATATACACTATCGTCAAAAAGTTTCAGAAAACCGTTGACAGTTTTCGAAAATTATTCATAAAACTCCCTGGACTCCTCGGACTGACAAAAAAAATGTTTAATCCACCAAAATAAAGGAGAAACGAGATCGAAATCACAAAACAAAGGGATGAGATAATTTTTATTGGAAAAAAAAGAACAAATGCTGAATTAAAGAAATTCTTTGATTCGTGATTGCAAAATTTATTAATTTGGTCGTAATGGAAAGTCGAAATTCAAGTCAATATCAATATCTCATTTTTCCTTTTTTTTCATTTTATTTTTCTCCATGTTATTTTGGTTATGGGGTTTTTTTTAATAATTTTTTGTTTTTTTTGTTTTTTTCATCAATTCTTTCGGTTGTTCAAGAAATGCATGAAAAATGATTAATTGGATTGAATATTTGTTAACTTTCTGAGTGTAGTGTATACGGCGATAGCGTTCACGCACCCGTTACCAATATGTGTCCTATGGGTTGCCCATGTTTTCCTTTCGTTTTGCTTGGAGGATGAGTTCTGGCAAGAGTTTAACGTGCTTCGGTAATGATCGAGCAGCTGCGCGCACTCTGATCTCACTTGCTCGTTCGCCGACTCGCCCTTTCCCGCTCGTGAATCATTCTTCCAGTCATTGTAAATTCACCCCACGCGGATTTTCAAAAGTCACCCGGGACCCGACGCAAAAAATGAACAAAAAAATGATAAACTGCTCAACGCTTCGTTCAAAAAAACGAAAAATCGAGCCATTGAAAAAAGTTGCAACATTTGAATCTGAAATCTTTCGTAACTCCTCATCCTCAAGCTCGATAATAATCGAACTATATTTTCGTACATACCGAACAAAAAACAAGAAATTACTCAAATTCGTTCAAACAATCTCAACTAAAATATTTAAAATAAATAAATCGATAAATGAATATATTTAAAAATATGAATATTATAATAAATTATAATAAAAAAATAATAATTATTATTATTAAAATGATATATAATATTCATATTAATTTTATTCATACAATATTTATTATAATGAAGATATAATATTCATGAAATATATTTATTTATTTGAAAAATATTTATTTATTCAATGAATAAATAAATATATGTTTTACTTGGATGATTAATTTAATTTTTTATTAATGTTGTTATTATGAGTTCAGCATAAGAAGATGATGGAGTATCGATGTCGCCAACCCTTCGTCGGTCACAGCCTTCGTTTTCTCCCTTTTTTCCTTACCCATTTTCCGATTCACCTCGGTCTAGTTTCACGAAAGAACCAGCACTATCATTTTTTTTTTTTTCCATTTTGTTCTCATACAAAGAAATCCGAGCCAGAAAAATGGGTAGCATTGAGATGAGTGCAACCGAGAACAGTTCACTGAGGCCGGTCACCGGCGCTGACATATTGAATCGTCATAAAGCAGCATTCGCGTGCATCAGCCTGAGCTCATTGTCCTGTCATTCACTCATCATCCCCCGCCACCATCACCACCACCACCACCACCACCACCAACGCCCTCTCTTTCTTAAGCTCGCGCGTTGTTTCCATCGTTTTTCCTTCTTACATTGCGCTACAGTGAACAGACTCGTAGACTCACCTCACAAAAAAATAAACCACCCCTCATTCTTCTTTCTCCCCTCCGTCGCATCGTAACCTTGCTCGGCTAGACTCGATCAAAATCTCAATCTTTCTCCCTCTCTCTCTCTCTCTCTCTCTTCAGCTCTCTCGTGTCTCTTTCTCGCTTCTCGTCATCCCTGTGTCTATTCACGTCTCTTCTTCCCTCTCTTCCCTCATCGCTTTCTCCCTCCCACCATGTTTTGTCATCTCTCACGTTTTTTTTTCATTCGCTGTCTTATTTCTCAGTCTCGTGGATTTTTCTAACCACGGATTTAAAATTCCAAATATTTTTATACGCGACTGTTGCGTTACTAATGCTCCAGGGATTGGCCTCGTTCCTCCTTTCATCACGTGCTTCAATCCGCGATCCCATTCTCAACGATTACTGAACAAAGTTCAAACGAAGGAACAAAAAAAAAAGTAAACACATTGCTCAGCAATTTTTCTTTTCATTTATCCTGAGAAATTCGAGTCTTCCATCACTTTTTATTCCATCGGACGAAAAACTTTATATTTCAATTATAATTATCGTATCGATTACGTCATTAAATAGAAAGTGTTTTTTTTTTCGATGCTCCGAACGAAAAAAAATATAAAAAAACGAACATCAGATTCCTTCAGACACGGAGTGCAGAGTTGCGTGGACACGGAGAGTCGGATTTGAGGTTGGCGTAGCATTTTAATGAACACACGTGTCCGTACAATCGCGGTTGAGCATCGTACAGACACGATTTACTCCAATTTCAACTTGAACATTTCTACTTATGTTTTTTATATTTCAGGTACTTTCTCTACTTGAGTTTTTAAATTAAAATGGAATTTAATTTTCTTATCAACGAAATGAAACAAATTCGTATGCATTTTTCTCAATATTTTCATTTGATTTCGAATTTTGAAACTTTCTCCGAGAAAAAACCGAAAAATTGTGAAGAAAAAATGTACGACCCAGGAGATGGGAATGGAAAAATGAAAAATATTATTAATTTGGTCGTTGGAAAGCAACAATGGGAACTTTGTAAGGGTTTTTCCCATCTGTACATTCATTGATCTTTTTTGTACCCTGCGTGGCGAAGCTCCGCGTATTTTACGTTTTTTAGGTAAAAAAAAAAAAATTCTCATGACCCAGAAATCCACGTAATGTAAAAAAGAAGCATCAAGGATTTGCGTCGAAAAACAGTCGTTTCGAGGGGACCCCCGCTTCTCTGTCTCGCTTTGCCTATTCAATAGAAAACGTTTTTTTTCCTCTTTATTCTTCTTCAACTCTAGAGAGAATTGTCCCGAACGACCCTCGGATTTAAAAAATCTAGTGAATATGCAGGATGCACTACCCCCTTTTTTTATATTCGATTCACGATTCGTGCGGTATCCGTGGACGATAATCTTCCAGAATCACGAAATTTCCAACATCCCTTTGCCTCACGTTTGACGTTTCTTTCTGACAATCAACCCCTAGGCCTCTCTTCATCCCTCCAACCAATTGGCCTCCATCTTTGGGGTTCGAAACTCGTTAAAAAAAAACCTCTCTCTATCTCTTTCTATCGCGGCCTCGGATTTCACCCCAAAATAATGCTTTTTCACACACTTTTTACCAAAAGTTTTGGTCGCAAAGGGGCGCGGCAACCTCCACCGTCTCAACGACATTTCTCATGACTTCAAACTTTCTACGATACTCAATCATTTCACACTTTCATGTATTTCTCCATGTTCATTTCGAACTTTGCAATGAAACACGAAAATTCTTCCAAAAAAAATCTTCGCCCCATGTTTTATCGAATTTTGACAATTTTTTGTCAAAAAAAAGCAAATAATTCGGTCGATTTGCTTAGAAAATGGCGAAGAAGCTCGATTCCATGTGTGTCGTGAAAATAATCTGTCCTAGTGGCCGGATATCAATCAGGAATAGGACCGAATGGAGCGTTCGACAACAAAAGGAAAAGTTTCTGTCGTACGGGCGGCTGGGTAACCACTTTTGAGGATTGATTGATATCACGAAACGGGGTGGGCTCCTGAGCACACGCACATATCGGATCTATACTCAAGCGAAATTAGCAATTCGATTGAAATTCTAGTCGAATGTACCGCGATCATCTCGCTTTCATTCACGAAACACCGAGCACTCATCTCCCTTTCTTTTTCCATCTCTCGTTCTTTGTCTCTCTCGCCCGGACTGTTGGTCGCGATCCTTCGAAATAGATATTGATTCTTCACTCCACTGAATCCGCCCGAAAATCTCTACCATTGTAAATTTCGATAGAGAGCTCGGAAAATCTGATAGATTTTTAAGCATCGATTCTTTCATTTCCATTTAAAACGTAACCCTCCTTCAATCTCAAGATAAAAATAAATTATCTCATTTTTAGTCCCAGTCCATTGAGGCTTTTGTGGGTTTTAGTTACGCCAAGAAAAGTCACGTCTTTTGAAAATTTATCCTCAAGTTATTCGAGCTCGATTCTCACATTTTATTCATCATCACATTTTTATTATAGTTACGTAATTTATTCCTCAACTAATTATTATCGCTCAATTACACTAAATGCTGTTACTTAATTCAATACACTATAAAATAATAATCACGATATATAATTACGAGCTATTGCGTGCTATTTATTAATTACAACTCTAACCGATAATTAGCACTCAATTCTCTAACTCATTAATGTCAAAAAATTACTGCAAGGCTATGATTTTCCAAAATACAAATATTCACTCACGATTCTACGATGTTCGAATTCACCAAAATCCATTTATCGACAAGAATGAAAATAATTAAAAGGATTTGATCGAACAACTTTTATCTTTTTCCATAAAACTTCAATATTCCTCACAATCTTCACACCTCGACGAAGGTGATAAGTCTCGCATAATCGAGGTTACAGATAATATAAACTCGTCTCAGTTTACCAACTCTCGCATACACCACGAATTGTTTGATTTATTCGACGTTCGAGCAGTCCGATTATCTTATTGACTCTTAAACATGTAAAATCGAGACGCACCCATCGCAGTTATCGTGATTGTACATAATATACACTATCGACACAAAGTTTCGACGCATTTTATTTTTTCACCATTTTTAAAAACGCGAGGGACTCAAAAATCGCCGAAACTCGATATCGTAATATTAATCAATCGTTAAAATTTGCCCAACATCTCAATAATTCGGTGGAGGATTTAGAGAAATTATTTAAAAAAATACAAATAACGAAAATGAACAAAAAAAAAAATCAAAAAATTCGAAAAGAACCTGAAAAATGTTGAAAATTATTCATTTTTTTTTTTCATAAATCATCCCATCGATGGAAACCATTTTTTTTTTCTTTTCTTTACTTTTTGACGATGTTGTACTTTGTTAAGGATATATCTGTGTATATTTTGGTACCTGCGCTCTGCGATATGGCTCCAATAAGTCTCTGTTTGCCCTTATAGATTACATTATATTTCTCATTTCGAAATATACACTCGAATGTGAGAATATATACTTCACACGTACGATAACATCGTGTTTTTTTCCGTTTCCTTTTTTTTAACTTCCGCTCATCATTGTATAATGCGACGTCGTCGATGATACGCGTCTAAATTTATAAGATACATAAGTTCTCTTTTCTTTTTCTTTTTTTAACTAATCCGTAGTTGTAAATTACGGATTGAAAATAATTGACGCACCAACTCGAATATTGGATCGACTATTTCGAAATTTTGACGTTTTTGAGAGTTTCATGCTCGACTTGACGTTAACTATATCGTTGACGATCATTATCGATGATCCCTTATCATTTCATCACCTTTCTGATATTCTACATTATTGAAATCTTCATAAAAACAAGAAAATCCATTCCACATTGAAATTTTAGTGATTCATGATGTTTAATCCTGATTTTTTTTGTTTCCCAATGTTTTTCGAGCTCCGGGAATGCAACGAAGAGAATCAGAAATGATTTATTGACGCCTCCCTGGAAGCTCCTCCAATTCTCGTCCGATGAGGAACGGAGAACGAGGCAGTTTGTGTGATAAATTAACGAGGATGTGCATACTTTGAATATGCGCTGGTTATTGCAAATGTTTTCCTCTCCTCGAGCGTCACGAGAGCGAGGAGAGGCTGGGATTCGTGTTTGTGAGTAGCTGTGACGATTGAGCGAAGCACGGAATAACGTTTGGGTATTCGTGACTGTGAGCAAAGCGAGTGCGCGATGCGGACAACAACTGCGCGGAAAGTAGCCGGATCGGGCATGTTCTAGCAAGAAGGACGCGTTATAGGGTGAAAAAGATGGCAGAAGAATCGTGTTGCGAATACTTAATTAACGAGAGAAAGAGCCAGACATAAAGACTTGTAGTTTTTCTATCTCTTTTATTTTTCTCATAATTTTCTTCTTTTTCTTTTCCTCTCGTTCATCGTGTCAGAGAGAAAGAAGAAGGACTAATTACGAATATATGCAGAGGAAGGTTGGTGCTTGCGTGTTCTCGATCCAGGCAAATCCGTGCGAGAAACCAAGGCATCGCTGGTTTGTCAGCGACCACTCTGCCGCATTTTCTTCCTTCCTCTTATCCCTCTTTTTCACTTCTTTCATTCTCTTCTCTCTCTCTCTCTCCCTCCTTTTCCACCTCACGATCTTGACGTAACAAGACGTCACGCTAATTACCCTTCACTGCCGGGCGGCAAAGACTTGGCTTCTCTACGACAACGAGTTTCCGTTTTCCGGGAACCTTTCGGAAATAGATTATATACTTTTATACACACACAACCTCCGCTAAAAAGTCCATTTGTCACTTGGAAGCAAAATTACATCGATTCAATGCTTTTTATTCGAGCCACCGACCCTAATAAATAAAATAATAAAAAATACAGTGAGAAAAGAGTTTATTTATAATAAAGAAATATATTTTGTTGCCACTTTTACTCAAACATTCACTAACTGTTACTAAATTTGTTAATGGTCAAAAAATATCTTTGTTATCACGATCAAATTTCATAGGCATAGCATTTCCTTGAAAATAATGATTTGTTCGATCGTTTCGATATCCCTTCACTCAGTAGACGTTCATGGTCATCAAAGTCGTTTGCTATCAACAAAGGTTACGTTTTATCAAATGATTTATTTATTGATTATTAACAAATGTTTTTTTCAGACAATCGCGAGAGGTCCGAAAAAATAATTCATTAACTATTAAAAAACATTTATTTCGCCGTATCCAATTTTAAATTTGTTAGCAGTTGACAAATCCTGGTACATATAAATAAATCGTTTTCTCAGTGTATAATAAAAAAATCCGATTAACCGATGATGAAGAAATGCTTAAAAAATTACAAATTCGTCTGCCCCAAAATCGTTGAATGACCGGATCGATAAGTTTATCGCTCGCAGAGCTTATCTGTCGATCGCCTGATGAAGAGGACGCGATCTCACGTGGAAATCCATTCCACTACCTCAAAAAGCGTGCAAAACTCTTCAAAGTATCAGCCGAACTTGAAATATCTTCAAGAACATGGCGCTCATGAGCATTTCGCTCATTTCCAGCTTCAAGTTTATATCGGAACGTAGCGATAGTTTCCTGCCACGAAACTCTGCCGATTATTTTTTGTACCCTCGAGGCCGCGGATGGAAAAAAATAAAGATGGCGTTGATCGCGGGGCTCATGATGCACGCATGCTTGTTAATTCGCGACAACTTTGACTATATTTGTAATGGAGTTGCGGGAGAATAATATTTCTCTCAATCGCAGAAAACACTGGCGATATCCATACTTGGCCAACCACTTATATATCGGTTTTGTATTTATACATACAAATATATGGGCAGACATTTATATAGATATAGTTATATACAGATGGGAGTTCGTTGGGTATATAGAGAGCTGGGACCCATACTCCTATATTTTCCTAAACGTTACTGTATATACCGGAATAATTGTCGAGACTGAACGACAGAGTGTGTCTGTATATTTGTCTGGAAGTGCAACAGAAGAATCGAGAGTCCGGTCCCGCAATGGCAATGCCGGTTAGATGAGACGAGAAGAGGTAACTTGAGCAACATCAACGGAGTGTCTTCACCAAGATTCTCTCTCTCTCTCTCTCTCTCTCTCTCTCTTGCTTGTGGCAAAAGGCAGAGAAGAGATCTGATGAGGCGTCTTTGTCGTTCGCACGAGACGTCCACGTCGCTCGTCCTGGGTCTACCAGTTTTTCTCGCGTTTCGTACGCCGACGTTCTTCTCTCGTCCGCGCGGGATCATCGAGTCTCAGACGCCGATTTAATGCATTACGCATGCACAAATACTGGATGTTGATCCTGGGAGGAACAAGCGCGATGCCTTGCCGCCGCCGCCGCCGCTGCCGCGCACCACGTATATATCCCTTCGCATTCAATCGATCCAACAAACTTGCTCGCTTGCTACTCCTCTTGCCGAAGGGATCTCACCGTCAGACGCCAAGACGATCCCAACAGGCCATCAAGAGCATACATTTGTGTCGGTGCATTCTCTCGTATGTGGATACCGATCGCCACTGCGCAGTCGTATGAATTTCCGCAGAGATATTCATTCCGACCTTCGCCGATCCCGACGTAGGAAAACACCTTTCCCGACATTTTTACCTTCGACGCCATTTATCTTTCCGATCTCTGCCAACGCGACAAACATTTTACACGATAAACTCAAAATTCAATCGAAATCATCGACTCAGACCGAGTTTAACGGTAAAACTCGCTGTTTTTTCATCATTCACTCGCGGTACGACATTAACCTTTTTTCACAAACTCAACCCCTGCTCCTCCAGCCCTGCTGAAGATTCTTACCGCGCATTTTTCGCTCGCTCGTCCCCTGCTTTCTCCTTTCGGCACTTTTTTTTACTCTCGTTCAATTTTCATTCTGTCATAGACCTTTCGTTCAAACAGCTGCTCACGTCGCACGGAGTAAGTGCAACGACTGTTTGACCGAGCAGCCCTCAATCAACCGATCGAAAGGTGCGCGTCTCAAATCACATTCGTCCCCGTCCCTCCTTTTATTCGGAAATCCTTCAACGACCGAATCACGGGCTACGACATAATTAGATCGTTGCGTTCGAGCGCTTCAAATGAATTCTCTGTAATTTTCATAATTTTCTATCAATTATGTTGTTAATTACTCGATGAATTGACATTGCAATTATTATTAATAATCATTAGTTCACGGTCAATAATGTCATTCCGATTAATTAACAAAATTCGTTAAGTGTGAAGAAAAAAAATGATTTTCCAGAAACTCCGAATAGATTCAATTTTTTATAAATACGATGGATACGAATTCCTTTGATTTTTATTATGAAAATAATGAAAAAAAGTAAATTTGAAAATACACTTCTATGAAGTATCGAGCGTACAGTTTCATCGAATTTTCTCGATTAATTAACATTGGAATGATTATCAATAATCATTGGTTTACAATTAACTATTGACTTTCGGTTAATTAAAAAAATTGATTAATTTTCACGAAACAAAATGATTTTCTGGAAACTTTGGATTGATTCAAATTTTTATAAATACGGCGGATCCGACTTTCTTTGATATTTAGAATGGAAATGATGAAAAAAGGAAAAAAAATGAAGAATATACTTTTACGAAGTATCGAGCGTGCAGTTCAATGGAAAGATTTCCCTGGCGATGCCGCTAAGTGATAACTTCAAAAACGCGCGGTAAGAAACGTAGGTGCGATGTTTATTTTTGCAATGCAAAGTCGTGTTAATTCGCAGGCATGCTGAGCAGGAAAAGCGTGTTGGGAAAGCGGGAGTCTCGAACGCGGGAAGTCTCGACCGAGATTAATTAGTCGTCTTAAGGGGGTGTCTACGTTAGAAGGAGAGAAACACGATTGCGAATGAATAGATCGAAAATGGTGGAATTTAATGTAACGCGCAGAGAGCCTTCTATTCCCACACTCATGAACGCAAAGAAACAAAAGTTTATTTCACGTATGCGCATCAATGTGAACATGCCTCGCTGCATTTAATATGCATTTGTCTATACAGGGTGTTTTATTTCAATCAATTTAATTAATTAGCCGCAAAAACGATTTCAACTTTTCATGAAAAATTCTTTCGATGCGAATCCCTCTTTTTTTGTTGTTGTTTAATCCAGACTCTCATAAAAATCCAATACCTTAGGGATCAATTTTCGCAATAAAAATAAGCGTGTAATTTTATGATTAAAATTTTTTATTCCCATTTTTGTAAAATGCATCGAAATTTCGTTTTTATTTGCTTTTTATCGTGTCATCCGATTTTTCATGACTCTCACAGAGGAGCGCGTATCAGCAATTTTTTTACTCCATTTTTTATCCCCCCGAGCACATCAACGTCTTTTTTCTATGAAATTTGCGTCTAATTATTAATTTCCATTAATTTTTCCATGTGCAAAAATTGTTCTTGAGAAATTTCATCATTTTTTGGAGCAATTTTTTCTTCAACGTGGGAGATAAATATTTGATAAAAACTGGAGCACCCTGTATAAAGGGAGACACGAAGATGCACGTCTATCTGCATGCGTCTATCCATCTGCCTTATGCATATACATTAATAAATGTATGTATGTATGACGAAGCTCCGCGTGCACTTTAATCCCGACAGCCGATCTTGCACGTATCGTGCGTGATGTACACGCCTCTGGCACGAACTGTAGTCCCGTATTAACGCCATCCCATAATAAGTATACACACACGAAGAATTCCCTGACGTCTGCGCACCGAGTTTAGCAAATAAGTGAAGAGAAGTAAATTAATATCATCGTAAAATAATCACCATGACTGATTGCTCGTTAATTGGGACTAGAGAAAAAAAATAGTAGAGCATTGAGTATTGTGCCAACTTTTTATTTTAATTAGTGTAGCGTGCGATTAAAAAATAAAAATCAAGTGAGAAAAAAAACGGGCAAGAGAGAAGGAACGTTCGGGAAACGCACTCACCAATGTAAATATCATTAGTAAATTTAATATCATCGTAAAATAATTAACATAACTCATTGCTCGTTATGATGCAAAAATCGTTGAAAACAATCGTACCGCATCGAATTCTCTCCTAGCACAATCCCCCCTCCTCTCCCGATTCTAATTAATCCTGAATTGAAACAACTCTCGGAAACATTTAAAAATCTAATTATAAATTTACAGTTTACACTTTTTTTTTTTCAAATCCGCTCAGCAATGAGTTTCAACTATTTCTTTGTTATCTCCTTTCTCGCCTCGAGAGAATGCCACGAATCCCCTATAGTTTTCTTCTGTCTGCTCGTCGGATTTGAAAAATCATATTTCTATACCGGAGAATCAGCCGTTTGGCGGAAAATTCGTGAAAATTTGATTCGTAGAATGGAAAATTGTGGCGTTTGTAAAATTGAATCGATTTTTATGTTCGGATTTTTGTTTCATCTCGTAAAACCATAAAACACGATAATAAACACAAACAAGTCGTGCTCACAATGTTCGATGTGAGGAACTGTTAGGGGAAAAGTATCTTTTGAACTGCGCAGAGTGAGTGAGAAGAATGAAAATCTGCGTTTTGTTGGGAAAGCTCTGGAAAGCATAAGAAAAGCGCAAAGCCCCTCCGGCATAGAAAACACTTATATTACAGAGTAACGGTAAACGTTGTATACCGTAGTCCTGGATATATAACAGCCCCTGTGTAAAATGTGGCGTTTATAGCGGGGAAAAGTTTAAAATGTTTGAGGAAGGGTGAGCGCGGGCCAAAGAATCAAGTAAAGAGTGGCACGGGGTTAAAAAAAAAAACGAGTTAGGATGACAAAGACGGGTAGAGAAGGAGCCAAGGGTCCAAAAGTGAAAAGGTTCTTGCTGGAAGGGTCAGACTTCGCTTCCCCATTCGCCTCCTCGTGCCTCACTCGCTCTCCCTTTTTTCCATTTTTCTCTCTCTTTTTTGGCAGCACTGATTTTTGGGCCAGGACGCGCTCAGGTTTTCTATGGGACGTGTGCGCTAAGTTCGTGTTCAATAAACGCACTTCAAACTCGCTCTCTCTTTCCCTCTTGCTTTGCTACCAAATGCTAAACGTATAATCGGCGCGCGCCATAGTCTGTTACGTCGAATGGTGCTCGCCAATGCGTGTGCCTGAGTGTGTGTCGAGCTATTTGTCAGCCGAAAGGTGTTGGTGAGTGCGAGCTCGTCGGCTCGTGTTTGTAAGCACTGCGTCGATGTCGGAGCTTCGGTGGTGACAAAGATTTTTGTCTGTTGAGGTATTTGGATGGCTGGAAATGTTGCTGTGTCTGTTGGAGCTCATGGGTTTCGAAATTTCCGTGGATTTACCGACTGAACTTGATCGTACGAGGGAATAGAAAAAATCCTCGGTTTCGGGGGATTTTTCTCGAATTTTCATGAATTTTCGATCACGCAAATGAATTATTTTCCATTTTTATTTTATTTTTATCGAATTATTCGAATTTTACGTTTTATTGGGCTTCGGAGAATATTTATATTTTTGAGAACCTCTGTGAGTTTGTGTCTTCGTATGTGATTATATTAACGCGCGTATGTCAGTGTCTGTGTGTGTGTGTCATCCGAATCGTGGAAAAGGCATAAACTTAGGGTCTGCGATTGAGAGGGAAACGTAATTGGAAAAGGACAAAGAGAAAAATATCGTGGCACGCTCGTGTACACACGCGGCCGGCGCGGGACAAACGCAGATGCTCTCGCATCGGGACGCGTCCCGCGATACCGGCAAAAGCCCCCGACGCAAGATCGAATGTGCGGGCACACCGCCTTAAAATGAAAATGGGGTTCGTGGCCGGGAACGTGCGGCTCTCCCATTGTAATTTTAAATTCGGAATAAAAAAATCTCCCTACCATTTTTCTATGCCGTTCAGTTCAGCGTGGCTACTTGTGTCTTTCGATTTTTTCAGCCCCCGATATTCCCTCAATTTCACTCGACCACCGTATTTTTACAATTTTTTTCAATTCAAATTTCAATTTTTTAATTTTCATCAAAATGCATCAAATTTTTTTTTTTTTTCAACACTTTGGAAAACTTTTGAGACTCGAACGTTCCGGGAATTTACTCGTGTCGATAAAGTGCAGATTTCGATTTATTCAATCTTCAGTTTAATCTCTGGCACTAATCGTAGCTGAAGCTTCGCGACTGCCGAGGCGTTAATGGCGTGAATTGCCAGTCAGCATGAGTCTTGGATAATCCCGATAAATTTATTTGGACGAGAGCTCTAGAAACTTGCCGCAGCATTTCGTCGCTAATTCGTACGTCATTAGCAATAAGTCATTTGATACACTTTAGAATGGAGAATCCAGTGTCGATAAGGGCCAGTTTATCGTCCAAAATTTGCAATTCAGAGAGGCAAAAGGCTCGAGAGATTTTGTGTCGAAATATTGGGAAAAAAAAGTCAAATCGACGCGTCGAAACGCACACACTATTTAACAATATTCACGTTGAGAATGAAACGTCCACTTTGGATAACCCAAATTGATTAGTAAATACGAAAAAATTTGATAAGAGAAATGAAAAGAATCGAGCGATGTCGAGTCACCATTTTGAGATAAAAGTCGTTTACGTAACGGTATAAGAGAGTGTACGCGATACGTTATCGTAGGTGTGTGTCATTGCACGTAGAATGTAAATTTGACTTGATGACGTATCGTGCGAGCCAATGAGATTGGAGAGATTTGAGTTGGGGGATGAAATAGCGTGGGGTTTATGGAGGGGATGGAAAGTACAACCCTCGCGGTTTAAAGTCGTTTTCAAAATGGCGTTCAACACTAGGGGTTCGACATGCAGATTGGTTAGGTGTCCGTTTGTAGGATATCCAAAAGGGGGGTAGCTGCCGAGCATCCCTTAAAAAGGAACCCGCGGAGAGGTGGCGGATGCTGGCAAACCCACGCTGAGGTCGATGAGGGGCGGTTCAGCGCTTGCGCTTCAACCCTTACGTTCGCTTTCGTATCTCGCGACTCTGACGTTTCCACCTCCACCGCGTCCGAGCTGAAGAAAAGAGCGAGAGGGAGAGAGAATAAAAAAAATCACCTTTTTATTATTCACTTTTCATTCATCCGCGCATGCCTGCCACCCCCATCGAGCATTAACATAATGGCGGACTTTATATCCGCTCCGCAAGCCCCAATTTTATCTCGAGACTTCAATGTTTTTATTTCCATACTTTTTCCATCATTTTTACTACGCGCATTTTTTTTTCTTTCTTTTATTATCTTTTATTATTTTTCGAGACACTCGAATCATCCCCTAGATAAGCAATTAAATAGTAATATCTTATTGAGATGCATTATGCCAGCCAGAGCGAGGGAGGTTTACTTTGGACATTGCTCTGGAAGGTCATTCGGGGTCAATAGAGGTTTCGATCGATCGGCTGGGGCGACGAGAGCACTAGACCACCACCACCAACACTATACCCTCACAACACCATCAAACACCCTTCCTCTATCTCTACTCCCAAGTATCACTGCTCCAGCTAAATATTTCTCTCCGTATACACACCCCAATGCCGGCTAAATATTTCGCACCAGCTCGAACATTCGTTTCGAAACACCCGATTGGCTGTAAATCTGGATTGCCAACTTCATTCGCTACGTTCGTTTCGCCGCCAACTCAGCTTATTTTCCCAACCACCAAACCTCCTTAAACCACGATCCACCGCAATGGCCCCATCTCAATAATTTCCTATGAAAATTAATGATCAAATTTATTTTAAACCAAAAAAGCAAATAACAATTTTTCTCGTTCGATTCATCGAACATTGAGACTTTCCGGTTCCTTGTTGACGAGTTTTATCAGAATTATTAGAATTTCGATTATTTTAGATTATTAGAATTTTATAAAATTTCGTAAGCACACTCTTTAATATTAAATATGAATTTGCAAACTTTTTAAAAAAATTCGTCTACATAGTTTTCGAGTTTTTGAACGATAGAGTTTACGTACATAAGCATAGGATTCAGATATATGTATAGATATATGTACACTCAAATTATTCGACAAACATGCAGACGAAAAATATTTAAAAAATCGTCTCATCGTATTTGATGCTAAAGAATATTATCACTGAATTTTATTAATTTCTCATCATTTTGTATGTAGCGATCCTCCTAAAGAAGCTTTTCTGGATCCATGTGACCAAATACGTTCAGTTTTCAATTTTCCTTGCCAATATTAAAAAATTCAATTATCCATTCCATGGAAAAGACAATTGAAAGAAAATATTGTGAAAGTTAAACGATTTTTTCAGCCTTGGAACGAACATTTCAATTTAATCAATTCCAACAATTTTAATTCAATGCAAACGATTTTGTTTTGCGAAAACGTTCAGCGTTGTTCTTGGAAGTTCAGACGATCGATGAATCAAATCATATCTCAATGTCTCATTTGAACGTGTTAAATTTAATGTATATTCGTCCAAGTGATCTCTAACGATCGATAAGCTTGTTTGGGCTATTGATCCTTACTCCTATTATCTCTGCTCAGTGCTCGGAAAAATTTCAAATGAGTACCGACATCCGCTTTCGTGTCGGTGTACACCGCTCACCAATACAACGGACCTTTATTTTATTCTATGCCGAATATTCATGAATCAACATAATACCCGAATAAATAGCTATCAATCAAACGCAGGATCGGTGAAAAAACGGTAGCCAAACGACATTGGCCCCTCGTCATAAATTAATCCTGGTTATGTTCACGTTTGACAAAGATTAAACGACACACACGTCGAATCGTTGGGATGATGAACAAAATAAAATGCCCAGCTCGAGTTCCATCCAAAAATGTCTGACTAAACAAAAATTAATATTTTCAAACTCTCCTGGAGCTAATTCCTTCGTCATCTACAAGCCAATCATTTTAATTACTTACGGGATGATTGGAATGACCATTTTTAACTCTAGAACTTTAATTCGGGGTAATTTATAACCCCAATTTTGAAAAATTCATATCTCCGGTAAAATTTATCGTAAACGCATTAATCGGGGCTCATTCTTTTCGTTTTTTAATGCAGAATCAGGTGAGCCCGGAGCAATTCTTCTTGAAGTGAAAAAAAATTGTCGAAAATGGGGTAAAATTATAAAAAAAAAAAAAAAAAAAGGGAGAACGAAGGGAGAAAGGGCGCGGGATTGAAAGTCGCCGTTCCAAGGTCAATTATCATTAAATTTCCAGGATAAAGTCGCGCTGTGATTGGCGATTGTGAGTCATCAATGATTTTGGGATTGAAATTCGAATAATGAAGTGTTTTCGAGAGCGTTAACGTCGATGAGTGTTTCGTAAGGCAAGAGAGAGAGAGAGGTGTCGGAAAAAAAGCTTTGTCTTTTGGTCGAGAGAGGCTGGCGTTCCTTACCTTCTCATTCTTTTGGAGCACAGGTCGCTGGGCTGGTCCTAAACGGGATTGAATTTAGCCACTACCCTCGGGTCCACCTTCAAAGAGGAATCACCATGGGTATAGCGTTCACCCTTGAAGATGTCCGTGGCGTCTGTGAAGCATTTCAGGGGCCTCGCTGCTATTAATCTTATATCGAACGTTTTATCCGGAGCGTGGGCTCTCCTCTTCCTTCCTTTTCGTCTGCTGCCAAGTATCCCCCTTATGTACAACTCTTATCTATCGACATGGCCCGGAGCCTTTGGTCCTCTAGTGGGAATTTCCAATTTTCTATTTCCTCTTAAGAATCTGCAAAACGTTGGAATGATCCAACAGTGAACAAGGAACAACGGCCTTTAAACCGCCCAAGTATCTTTCAAAAAAGATACGAAAAACATTCTGCGAACCAACATCTCTAACATCCAATACGCGACTGGCAAGATGGAGCATCGCTGATTGGAAATTGAAAATGAAATTCCAGTCAATGAATATCTTTTCAGCATCGGACCATTTTTTGCCAACTCCACTACGATATCTGATCCATTTCCGAGCACATTTCAAGCTCAGGGAATCAGCGAGAGAAAAAAAAGTGCCTGGCGTCCTAAAAACTTGCAAAAGTCATTGCGGAAGTCATTGAAGGTGTGGAGTCTCTTCTGGACCAACGTCAGGATCCTCGCAACTGCCACGTGGCTCGGTTGATTCGAAATTTTGCTCAGAACCGCGAACCTGAGTTGACCAATAGAACAGGATGTCAAAATCGTCACTCATTTTGCTGCCACAAATGGGATCGTTGATTATTCTTGGTGTGCGATGGTCGATCGAATGATGGATCGTCACTTGGCATTGTGCCAAGAGGTATACACGCGGAAAACCCGGAATCGGTGGTTTTTATCATGAAGAGGAAAAAGGCTGTGGCATTAGCTGTCCAAAGTGCGAGCTGAACTCGAATAAGTAATGTAGAGGTCCATTATGCTGAAACGCTGAAGGGTCGATGGTCCATGGGTCAGCCAATCCCCTAGTGTGCCGTTAAAGTGAAATACTTCTGAATGCAAGGTGCTTGTTGGACTAAACATTCAAGTCTGTGTGGATCCCAAAGCCCAGCATGTGTGTGTGTGCATTTTTATAAGACGTCGTTGGTCCCTTCAGACTTCTCGTTCTTTGTGTCCCTCTCTTTTACGCTATGGACTCTTTATCAATCCCTTCCTAAGCTTGTAGGTAAATCGTTGTTATCCGGACAGTGATAAACCTGCGAATGGAATTCTCCAGCTGGTTTACTTCACCCTTGAAATGCAAAGAGGGTGGGGAGCGAATAGCAGAGAGAATCCTCTGTGGCCGTTCCAACTGTGGTGGTCTCGGTGGTGGTCTTTTGTGTCAACGTCTGAATGTACAAAAAATCTTGATGAATTCAGAGTTTCTACCACGATCTTTCGATTTCATTTCTCGTCAATTCGATTCGGCATAAAAATTCGAAAAAAAAAAAATACGAGTAATTATCGTTAAAGATAAAAATTCGATAAACGTATCCAGGGCTCGATTTCCTCGAGAAAGCTTGACACAAAAATAGAATGTCTGGCAGGAGAACTGAAAATTGAAGAAAAATAAATTGGAGGCTCTCGAAAGTTCGGTAAATAAACGAGCAGGCGAAAACTATCGGAGTTGGTAGTTATTCCCATTCGATCCCTCCTTTTCAATTGTATACTCCGATGGAAGAAAAGTAACCGAGTTAATGTAACGTTCCACCTGATTCTGAACAAATAGAGGAAACTCGATTAGAACTCTAAATGAGTTTTCTTGATTATCCGGTTAATTAACCACCTCGGAATGATTTAGAGTTTGAAAAAGGTTGAAGTAAGCTCGAAGTTTTTCCGTTGGTAAAAGTCGCTGAGAGAAAATAAAATGTCGAAGAAATTAGTCGGTTTGAAAATTCTGGTGGCTTTACGGTAATTCAATTTTCTGTGGCGTTCACGAATACAACGCAATTCAGACGTGCACGAGTTGTTCCATACGTCTCCATTGATTCACTCTGTCCTTGTGTATATATGTACGAAAGGACAGAGCAAAAGCGACGAGGAGGGTTGGTTGATCGTTGATGTGTGCAGCTCTACCCTGGCTGGGGCATGCAAACACCACGAGATTAAAGGAACCGTTGGTCCATGACAAGAGCGCGGGGGCGCACTCCGATGCTGTGTGTGCTCTGCTCACTCCTCGATATATATAACAAGCTGCATCTCTCTGGACCACGCGGTTCGATTTTTCCTCAACAACCAATGTCGATACGCCCGCAAGGCTTTTTTTCCTTTTCCCCTTTGTCCTATCAAACCTCGACCTCGACCTTTCTAATATCTCCTCCTCGCGTGTACTACAAATTTACAAAATTCGATGCTTATCATCTCGATGCGACTGGCCCATACAACGTGCACAATAGGAGTCTCCACTCTTTCCGAGATTGGTTGCTTCTTCCTCCAATCGATACTATCGATGTCTTCCAATTTGTATACATGAATATGTGGCGCATGATCCATACGTAAGGACAACAAATTATGTGCATAATTTACACAAACAAATGCATTTCTTTGTTCCGAATTTCCATGGCATAGTTTTTGCAGGACGGAGCTAGAATTATTTTTTTGCGTAATCGTTGATTTTTCAATTTTCGAAAATTTTCGATGTTTTTTTTGGTTTCATCAGCGACCAGCCGGGGAGACAAATTTCATGAAATGTTAGAGTTTAGATGCAATTAATTTAGCGGACTGGTGTCCATGTGGGAACGAAAGAAATGGCAGATTTATTATTTTGGGCAAGTCCATCCTGTGTCTATGCTTTTCCTTCGTTATGAGGGAAAAAGGCAAAAGAGGGAAAGGGCGCGGGGGAGGGAGAGAAGGAGGTACAGGGTGAGGGTTGAGAGCAGCCATTCCCCGATGATATTGATTAGCCGACGCCCTTAGTTAGCGCCAACAGCGACCGCTACACTTTTATTTTTCCCCTCTCGTGCTCTCAGCCGGATTTTCTCTCTTTTCCGCTTGCAGCAGCTTCCAGCTCGGTTGCTCGTGTCCCAAGTACGTTTTTTCTTCTTCTCTTCGTTTTGGCCCTGTGAAATGTACCACACAGCGGCGTTACCGGACTTCCACCCTTGCTGGAGACCTCTCCCTCCTCCATTTCTTTCCCCCAGCCGCCGGGGTAATTCGTTCGTTCACTCGCTCGCTCGCTCGCTCGTCTTCGTCCTCCGCTGCCGCCGCCACCACCGCGGCTCATGCTTCCTATAAGACTCGCGTAGTAACCGAGGGGTGAGACACACCAACCAACTGGGGACGATGCGTGTTTGGTCCAGCGTTCTCCTCCTTGTGTCCGAGAGAAACAGAAGCTCTCAAGATAAATCATTCATCAAGCAAATAATGCCTCGTCTGACTCACATCTCACGCACTCGGGCGCCAACCGCATTTGCTCAATGCTCTCCATAAATCTGGAATATTATACCGGGTGTTCCTCACATTTTTAAACGATCCCCAACTTAACTTTCCACTCGCACGAATCAACTATACGAACGATCAATCTTTTACAATTGAATATTCTAATAAAATATTCATCTTGATCGAAATTTTAAGCGTTTTATTTATTTCCCGAGGTTTCATATCATTTTTAGACCGCACTGGGAAAACGATTTATTTACATGAATCATTTATTTGAGCCTCTCGCAATTTTCTGGAATAAACATTTCTTACTAGTTAATAAATGAATCATTTGATAAAACGTCAACTTTCTTGATAGCAAATTAATTTAATGACCATAAACATCTGGTGAGTTAAGGGAAATAAAAAGAATCGGACAAATCATCATCTTCTAGGAAATGCTATGCCCATGAAATTTGATCGTCATAACAAAAATATTTTTCGACCATAAACAAATTTTTCAACGGTTAATGAATGTTTGAGCAAAAGTACCAACGAAATATATTTCTTTATTATAAATAAACTGTTTTCTCAGTGTGATCTGGTGAACGATGAGGCCCGAGAGTACAAAGAAACTTGAGGAATATCGATTTTGTGGTACAGAATGAGCGATAGAGCTCTAGGAGGAGGTTATTGTCGTGAATATTTGGTCTGACATGGTATAATGTTTGTCCGGGCAATCCATAAGGTAGAAAGCATTGGAGGACGCGATTGGAAGGGCTGCAGTTCACCCCCTTGTTGTAATTAGACACTGGCCGTATAGTCGAGGCTGGAAAAACATGGAGCGACGTCCATTGTTCCCGGAAATGAAGGGAAACGAGGGAAAAAGGAAAATAGCCAAGGGAAAATGCATCTGGATATAAAGTAGATTCGATATTAAGGCAGAAAGGGAAAGAGGGAAAAGACGCGGACACATTTTGGGGGGTTGTTCCTTCTGTTGCTGGCGCTTGCTAATTATGCGCTCGGAATAAAGGCGAGTGTGTTGCGAGGGGACCGAGAGACCATTTCTGCAACCCAACTCACGCACACAATCTCTCACTTAATCTTTTCGTCTCGTCCTTAGCCAACTGAAACAAGGCCTAGGGCGTGCGTGTTATTACATCCCCGAGTTTCGTTCGCCGAATATAACTCATCCAGAATTTGCTAAGCTTTTCTCTCATTTGCCGACTCGCGCACAAAGAAACGCGCCGAATGGAAGCGAAAAGATGAAATACGTATGCTTTTTTTTTTTTTTTTCTCCTAATCCATTCGTCCGAATAAATTCTCAGAGAAATATTTCTTCGCGATTAATCATTCGCGTCTCGATCGGTTTTTTTTTTTATTCGCCGATTCTCATAAAACTAGAAATTCCACGATGATGACAATTCGATTATTTTTTTCAGCGTTTATCGTCATTTTGAGATTTCAAGATAAAAATTTCGGGTCAAAAAGACCCACTGTCATGGAATCTCGTGTTTTTTTATCGAAATTTTTATGAAGATTTTTATTTGATAGACAAATTTGTGATTTTTGTTTCTGTCTGATTCAGGAAAAGTTTGGCGAACCGAGAGCGAGGCTGCATGGCAAACGGAGCAGAGTTTCAAGAGAACCTCACCCCATAATGCGGCATGCGCAACGGCGACGACACCTCTGACGGACACTGGAACTACAGCGGCGACAGGTGGTGGCGCTCCGGCTCATCCCCACCTGTCGCCTTCCATCGCAGCCCCCATAACCACCCTCGATCACAGAAGCGCCACGACCTTTCAAGCTAATCAAGACGTTTCGCCAGGTACGATTAATAATTCGCGATAATAAATCTCTCGATTCATACGATTTCGATGAAAATGATTTTTGTGACGTCAGGTTCGCGATACTGAGCGAAAAATCCGTTCTGGAAAATTTGGGACATCGAAATATTTCGTTTCTCCTTTCACCCTCGTTTTTTGAGCCATCCATTCACTTCCGGAATTGAGCCCAAAGTCCGAAAATGTGTCGAAGAGACATTCAGTCACCCTCGATTCATCTCACCCCTAAAATCGTTCCTCACGAATTCCTCTTACCAGTGTATAAAGTTGCCTACAAGATTCTCTAGATTTTCCGGCCGCGTGCGGAAACCACGATCGTGGTCCCCTCCAAAACGAGTACCCACTCTTGTCCTCTTATATACACCAGCCTCACCAAATGCCCTCGCCTAAGACGGGCTTTAAAGTGGTGCTCTTTAAATAATGCAATAACCCTGATTCCATTGGCTGAACAATGCTCCTTCAAGAATACCACTCCCTTTGATAAAAATCTCCCTTTGCCATATATTCTTTTTCTTTTACTTTCGTTGGAACATTTTTTTATCGTCATTTTAACTGCTTAAACCTCATATAAAAATAATCAGGCCTTAAGGAGCTTGGCTACATACGACAGTATGATAAGAATTTCATTAAGTTTGGTGATAATTTTCTTCAGCATCAAATACGATGACACAATTTTTTCCTATTTTTTTGTCTACATATTTCTCGAATTATTTGAGTTTACAATATGCAAAAGATTTACCTATACATCTGAATCCTATGCTTATGCTCAATCTTGAAATTAAATTATTATTAAAAATGAAAATAAAAAATAATTATTATTTTTGAATGAAAAAATTGAAATTATTAAATTTTTTATGAAAATTTCTTACTAACTTAATACTCAAAATTGAAAAATAATATCTTAAAAAATTTGTATATTCATATTTGATACTAAAAAGTATGTTCATCAAATTCTAATCATTTAGAATTTTCCTGTGCTCTTGTCATGGCAACGTTGTTGTGTGTAGCCGACCGCCTTTATTTCAGGTTTTCATTCAAAACCAAGTTACGGTTCTCCTGGGTCAAAATGACCCAGTAGCTTTGACCGAGACTCCTCTCCGGTGAAGAAATGATAATAATTACGGACCAGAGGGCGTTTTGCAGACCGAAATTTGTGAATTGACCATAAGTCTTGGAAATTCATGAGTTTCCTGTATCGATCTCAGGGAATGTTGTCAGCAAGGAATCTGGGAAAGAGAAAGGTCCATCAGGAGAGACCAAGGGGTGGCGGGATATGTGGCAGGGTTTCCTTTCGCGTTTGCTTAAACAAATATTGTCCGGACAATGGGCTGGGAAATGGCCGATGGACTTGGGCAAAGCGTATAGTAGTAAAGTGGATGGAGGAATAGGGTAGGCCAGAGTTTAAGTGTGTGCTGGGAGATTTGGTAGGAAAGTTCCATGGGTCCAGACTCGTTGTCAGTCACAGGATGACGATTCGTAGCTTTTTCATCCCGCAAGAAAATGAGATCGTTTCAGGGATGAAACGAGCATGATAGAGACGAAGCCAGGGACGAATAAGTAGACGAAGAAAAAGCAAGTTTGAGCTTTCATGGACGCGGCCGCTCTCCAAAGAATCTTTAATGCATCGTCCAACATTTCCATGTCAAACATTGCTTTGACCCATGGAATTTCAAACCATTCCCTGTTAGATTCTCTCTTCTATGTCGACGCATAGACTTCGGATATATTTTAAGGTCCTACGACTTTAGTTTCCCATAAAGCACCATTCATATGTATTATGCTTCCCATGACTACACTTTTTTTCGAAATTTCACAAACTCACAATGTTTATTAAGCTCCGGCTTGAAAAATACAAATTTGCAGCGACCAAGTTATTCCATTTTTCAATCTTTTTTTTCCAACTCCCAATGAGACTTTCTTCTTGGAATTTCTTTTTTTTTTTTTAATAAATCACTGGAACCCTTTTTTCTCAGTCCTGATCGAAATTCACCTTTTGTCAACCAAGTTTTCGCCATTTATCCAACCCCCACACGCACCCCGTCGCGGCCTGCGTAGTTTTTTATTTCTTTACACGAGACATCTACTTTCGATGGACCCCATCGGCTGAAGCACATTTAACTTGCCCAGTTCTGGGTCAATTGACCCTTCCGAAGATCCAATTTAAGCCACTCCACAAAGAACATGTCCACTTTTTCAAACGCTGGCCAACTCTGTTTCTAAGAGACCGAGAAACAAATATCGCTTCTCCCTTCCGTTTATAAATAAACTTTTGCCCATTTTTCGCCAAAATTACATTCACACGAGTAAAAAAAAAATGGATTATTGAGAATCTCTATTCCTAACATTTTGCCGGATCAAAAAGCCCTGGATCGACCAACTCCCAATAATTTTCATTAAAAAATGCGCCAATCAACTGAAGTTGGTTACAAAAAAAAAAAACGTTCGGAACATTTTGCGACAACATTTGAAACTGCTAAGCCCGAAATTTCGAATAAATGACGAAAGTTGGATCTGATGTGGATAAAAAACGAGCACGCGGACATTTTTCGTCACTTTGAGAATCTGTTAATGTTCTTGTATATTGGATTCGAATGGTCTAGTTTATTGGGATTTTTTCGTTATTGAGAAAAATGTGTGCATTATGTGCCAAGAACATAAAAACATCGTTCGATTGCGATTTCATCATCGAATAGAGGGTCGACTGGATTTGGTGACAGAAAAACGAGAGAGAAGGTGGAGGAGTAACCCTCCCTTGACACGTAAAGGGGTGACTTGAATTATTGGCTACATAGATTTCAACTATTATTGCCCGGTGTAAAACACGGCGACATTTGGCGTTAAATCGATCAGGAGAACGCACGAGGGCAAAAATCGCCAACTTTTCTATGGGTGTTAGTCTCAGTTACGTCGTGCCAGGTGGCGCACTAAAATAAATACGTCCAAGTCAACTGGAGCGGATTCACACTTTTACCAGGGATGATTAATCACCCAAGAAAAACAAAAAAGCGTCAAGAATATGCAGAACGTAAAAATCGAATAATCGACAAAAATTGTCAAATTTTCCCTAAAAATGTGACGACACTGAATTCAATGTTTCGGAACAGAGGATAAAAAATATCGTTCCCAAGACCAAAATCCATGCTCGAGTTTATGGATTCATAACTTACAAGCTTATGGCAAAGATCTTTAATGTCTTTTGTCTTCGCGATATCTCGCCCAACCATCTCGGCCTAAATTGAATTCTGATTTACGTCAACCAACATTGAGATCCTGCCAGAAAATCATATCCACTGCGCGACTTCTTTTTTTTCTAGTTTTTTTTTTGTTTTTCCACCAACCTTGCCTATCCTTCTGCTTGAAATTTGATGAGGGATTGCTCTTGGCAAAGTTTAATCTCGATGTCGTTAAAGCCTCGAGACATTTTTCTTCACATATTTTGTTATTTCTCGTCAGTTACAGTTCTCACGGAATTCCAATATTTATGGGAAATTCCAAACGAACTGTTTTTACGAAAATTTTCTTTTTATCGAGATTTTCCGTTTGGGAAATGAAAGAAAAAAAAATTAAATGCGTGTTTGTAAATAAATTCAATTTCGCGGAATTTGAAAAGACCGCTTTGTTTTTTCTTTTAAAAAAATAAATGTAGGAATATCGAGATGGCCGAATAATCGAGAAACATTATTTAATTCGCATGCAGTTATAATTCATATAAAATAAAATTTTCTCATTTAATCGATCAAGTCTCGTTACCGTGTGAGCAAAATGGCCGTATAGCGAAGGGATCGCGGGGATATTCGCGGAGTACAGTATTTTTGAGATCATCATTTCAGATAAGCTGACTCCTGCACACGGTCATTAAACGGCCCGTGTGTTGCTCTTTCGCTCTACCTTCTGATGTCTGCTGTTGCTTACTCGTGGATGCTCCCGCGGATGCCGGTGTGTAGGCAAATTGAGGTGAGATGGAAGGTCAGGATTCTATACCAATCCGCGAAGCTTCGTTTTCTTCCTCGGATCTACCGGGTGATCCGGAAGACCCGCAATTCTTTTCCAAAAAAAGGTTCTCCAGAAAGACAAAAAATCTAACAAAAAAATTGAATCCTACAAAAAATCCTTTTCCGGGCAAGGAACAAAAATTTCCAAAAAAAATCGAATCACGATTCCCGATTCCCGAAAAATACTTCAAAATCTTGAAAAAAATAATGTTCTCTTCCAAAATGTTAATTCGCAGAATTCAGCAATTAACAAAAAGAAGAAAAATGATGAAATTTTTGAAAAAATAACGTAATACGATCGCGTAAGATGGAGGACGACATTGAGATTCATTGTTGACACCCGTTAGATGGGAATTGGCTGACTTGCGCGTACTATCGAGTATCTCACTTTTCCTCTCTTTCCATCACGCTGGAGTCCGGCTAACGTGATTATTATAAAGTCAATACGTTGCTAACTCATCAGCCGACTCCGCCCTCTAACAGCCCGGTAATATGCACCAGGCAACAAGTCAGTTACGTCGTATAGTAGTATCGGTACTGTACACTCCCACTCTCACTTTTCATCTTTCCTTTTCGTCCGAGCTCTCTCGCTCGTTGCAAAATAACTCTGGCCTCCCTTATGCCTATGCCATGTATATACAAACATACATGAGATACGGGTACCTTTACGTACACTTAACATACGCCCTGATACATGTAAAGGTGTACATTAAGCGCAAGTATTGGCCCACGCGTATTCCACCGAGCGATTAGCACGAGCACGTATCGCGGCTTGCGAGTGCATCCTGCCCGGCCTGTGGTATCGGACCCACATATGTCCGGTGTCTCAAAAGTTGGCCAGTCAATTCAGCGCCGTCGTGGATCGTTCGATCCTCGGGAGAAAAGTGCTGAAAAGCATTTTTTTAATCGATCAGTGATCGTCGTTGGAGTGCCAGGTCCCAGAAAAAAAAAGCCTCGAAATATTTCTTTTCAAAATTTAATCGTTAAGTTGCTCTGCAATTTGCGCGCATCACTTTTGCCCCACCCGGTATGTCGAGTGTGTTCTTTACCGTGCTTATGATGCGTACGAGCATATAAATATCCTGAAGTACACTGAGAGTCCTTATACCTTTATATATTGTGATATCATATTTTATGCGCGTACAGGACTGAGCATCGATCCTCAAACCGAGCTCAACTTTGACCGTGTAATTACAGAATTATTTTTTCCGAAAATTCGATCGAGTCGGAGGCAAAAGTTGAAGGCAAAAGTTGAAATACCGAGTACGCCAAAAAGGAGAAAGAAAAAAGTGGTTTGAATTATTTTTCAACATTTTTCTCTTCATATTGCAGTTTTTTGTCTTCACGTAATTAAAATTATTATCCAGTGGCATTAATTGCTGAAAAAAAAACCACGCCGATTTGTGGAGATCGATGTCTCTCGGAATTTTTTTACATTCGAATCTCAAAGAAAAATGAAAATCTCCGCTGAGCGAGGCTGAGAAAACTTGTGGAGCAAAGAATAGAGAAATATCTGAAAGTCATTTTCTGGTCGTTGTGAGGCGAAATGGCCCGTATACACAGAATCCACGCAGCATCGCCATTCACGAAGCGTAATACGAAAAAAAAAGCTTGCAGGTATCTGGTATATCTACCGGCCTAGCTCTTTCTGAAACGCGTTATTGCCGTCGAAACCTCAGGGATGGGAAACGATCTTTATCATCTAAATACTTTACATCCTTCCTTGCTTCCTTTCTTCGTTTTTTATGCCGCTTCAAATACGAATAAACCGACATTGATTAGAATCGAGCCTCCAATTACAATTCAACTTCTAATAAATGGAAGCAACAATAAACATGTCTCTTTAAACATTGAGCCTTAATTTTTCACCTAAAAAAGTCAATCAGGATCGAACGTAAGGAGAAAACAAAAAAATGAGCAACGAAAAAGCAATTATTCTCATCTCGTGATCGTATCTTTGCTCTCATTTTTCTTTGCATTTGGTTCTAAATAAAAAAAATTGTTGCCAGAACGATCGTCAGGACCGGCGACTAAAAAATTCATTGCTGAAAGTTCCGCAAGACCTTGGAGGTCGATAAAATGTAAATAAATGTCAAAAGATTCATTGTTTGAATGAGTCGAAGATCGGGAAGTATATTTGTGTGCTGAGCGTACGAAAGTGGTGGTTTTTAGGGTCAGAGGTTAAGCGGCGTGATTGAGTCTTGCTCTGGCAACGAGTTGCCCTTTCCGTTCTGCTTTTTATATAGCCAGAGAAATACATACGGAACTTCGTATACGTAAAAGATTCGCGTTTCGTTTCGTTTTTTTTTTTTATTTTTCTTGTTGGCGGTGAGGAAAGGAAACCATAATGCAATTTGAGCTATAATACTTGACTTTAAATTGAAAAGATTGCCCGAGGGATGCAAGAGACTCTCTCTTTCTCTTTTCCTCTTGCTCTCCTTCTCTTCACTTCCCTCACAGTATTTTTTTCTTTTACCCTTATTTGCCAGGCCCTTCCACTTTCCCATTTGGACGTTGGCGAACTTTACTCAGGGCTGCTTTCTCTTGCTCGATCACCCAATCGCTGGTCATTCGCTGTCTTGCCTCTTCCTCCTTTACTCAACTTTATTTCCACCTCCTTCTCCTCCTTCTTCATCGTAATCCACCCTTCCCCCGCCACGCTCTATCAAGGACGCTCGCGGTTAGGGGATCTCACACTTTTAAATCGTGATCCACTTAACTCCTATCAAATTCCAAGCCTATTTATTTCGTTCCGGACTTAAATCGTTACCAAACGATTTAACGCCTATCTATTATATACACTCGAGCATTAACAAAGTTGGCAAACACCTTGGATAAATATTTTCAATCGTTTTTTTTCTTTTACACTCAATCATCGAACAGATTTTTATTTATTTTTTACCATCGACAACGATGGGAGCAGGTTCTTCGATAAAAATCGAATAAAATTAATCGATCAAAATTTGTTTGACGTTGAAAAAGCTTGGAAAAAGGATGATCTCAAAATTTTTTCGAATTTCACGAGTTCCAAGAGAGAAAATTGAGTCATCCAACTTCTTGATCTGTTATCCTGGAGACAGTATGAATTACGTCATTTTAAACATATGCCCGTGCTCGCTGGACTTGCTAATAAACTTCCCCGTGATCTCGTTATTAGTTAACCATAAAAAAATCACTTTTTAATACTGATTGACAAAGCAAGAGCTTATCTCAAAAGATACATCGCGGGGAATTCTATCCTGGAAATCTCGTACAGAGGCTCGTTACTCAGACTAAATATATCTATAGAAATCCATGCACACGCGTGTTTATAACTCTTTTCATTCACTGCATGTGCCTAAGCCGCGTACATAGCAGTCAAAAAGTTTTTTCAATCCTTTTCATTAATTCTTCGATTCGTCGAGGTTTTTTTTTCGCTGGCTGCGATATTTATTTTGTTGGCAGTCATTTTTTCATTATTCAACAATTTTATCAGCAAAAAAAAATAATTTTTCAGCGAAAACAATTTAATTATGAAATTCATTGAAATTGGTCGATTTTTCAGAATTTAATTTAATGTGAATTACGAATAAATGAATTTTAATTGAAATTCAGAAAGAATCACGTTTTGCAGTAACGAAAATTCAAGAAACAGGAGACTCTCTGGAAGAACCAAAACGACCCGATAAACTGTCGTTTTCTGCAAATTTTCCAAAACTCAAAGATTTCCCATAGAGATTGAAAAAAAAAATTAAACAAAAATGATAATATTTTAAAGCTTTCTGCGGTTGTTGTACCTGCAATCGGAGCCTGTCACGGTAGTCGGTACAACGTGCAATTAACCTATCGTGAAACCGTTTACGATGCCGTAAAGACGATCGCGTGCATCGATTAATAATGCGAGGGATATTCCATACTGAACGCTATTTATCATGGGATACCATTTAAAATATGTACGGTATTCATTAAATATTTTTAAATACTTGATCTACGATGAAAACGCCACTCAGTGCGTCCAGAAACATTCAAGAAGAAGAAAAGCAAAAAAAAACTCAGAGAAAAGTAAAAAAATGGGTAGAAAAATCGATAGGTAGCAATTACAAGATTAAGATTAATTAGACAAGGGTTATCGTGTTTATCAGAAAATATGAAAACATACTAATATCGTTGAGAGTCGGGGGTGGTACGATGCCAGAGGATGAAGAGGTCGTTGGCTGGAATGTGATGTCGAGAAGAATAAAAATATGGGCGTGACGAAGCTTTTCTGTACGGATGTGACTTCCACATGTCGGCATGACAGCCAGCAGCCACATATACACGTGAATCTCCATCGAATAGGTGTCTGTTTTATGGGTGACCTTGGAGTAGAGATGCCGAAGAAGAAGCATCGAAGAAAGAGTGAAAAGACGAAGCGAAACAAAGGCGAGTATGATGCGAACGTTTCGACGCGTATTTCCTGGCCAATTCAAGATGGATGCAAGTCGGGGGGTTGCAAAGACGCCAAAACGAGAGACCTACATGAGAAGTAACTGCCTGAAGGCAACGAGAGATGTGAAAGAAAAAAAAGTGAATAGTCAAGGTGGTTATCTTGGGGGATGAAAATAACATGGCATTAGAAGTAGGGGATGAAGAAGGACGAAGAGGATGAGAAGAGGGGGGGATGAATTTTTGTGTCGGGCGTAAGAATAATCGAATACTGTCCAGTGGCCATCTGTCGGTTCGTCCGAGCAGCAGCACCACTGACCGCCACCCTGCTCCCTCGCGAACCTCTCTGACTCTCCTGGACACTAGCTACCCCTATAACCTCCACCCTCCCCTCCACCAATCCTCACCGGCTTACATTTCCAATCAATAACCGATTGGACCACCCCCACCGGCCACCCTCCATACTATCACCACCCCCGCACCCCCAACTTCCTTTTCCATGCGTCCTACACATCTATCCTCACACTTACCCTCATCGCATATCCCCCCTCTCCCCTTTTTCCACTCACTCGTCCACGCATTCCTATAAGCTAATCGTCAAACGATTCCAACTTAACAGCACGTCTAGAAACATCCCCCTCTCCCTCCTTCTCTCCACTCCCAACCTTCACTAAAACATCGAAACATTGGCACCCCTCCCCACCTCCCTTTCAGCGCCCCCCCTGTTGGGGTCAAACTTACTGAATAAATATTGCTTTTGTATTCGAACTGTACCCTGTTTCGTACATTTTCTCAGATCATCGTATACGTCGCTTCCTCCATTCTGGAAAGCGTAGTTTTTGGAAGAATCGACCAATTTTTTCATCAGCAAAATATAATGACAGGTTTTTTCGGATTGAAAATAAAAATTTCGTCCCAAAATTGATCGTCACTATCGCGTCGGACTTTCACGACTTTTTCAGGACGCCTGCAATCGAATTTTCATAGTTTTCTCTATTTTCCAGGCTTACAACTTTTTTAAATCGATTTTAAATCGTATGCGCATGAAAAAAAGGAAGAAAAAATAGGAGGAAGTTGAATATTAATGGCCCGAGCCCGGGATAAGCGTGGCCACACTCTTCCGGAGTGAAAAAATTGGAATTCCCTCCAGGAGGATGATAATTATATAGCCAGAATATTGGTAGCAGTCGGATGGGACGGGTGCGAGCTAGTTTGGCATAAGAAGAAGATTCCAGCGAGCACAGGGGGTTGAACCACGTAGAGAGAGAGAGAGAGGGAGCGCATCGGGATGAGTCTTGGCGAGTTGTAGGTGGAGATGAGGATAAGCCGAGAATGGGAAAGAGGAAAATGGCCAGTGAGAGAAAGATGGAGAAGGGCGCGGAGAGGCGAGATGATAAATCAGATACGTGGCGGCAGCTGGTCCTCGGGAAAAGTTGGCCTCCATCTCCCTATTATATTGCCTCGCACTCGAAAACCTCCAACGCTCCATCCTCGTCGAATTATTTTGGAAAATCATCTCTCGGCCCTCGGGGCTCTCTTTAGAACCCGCGCTAATTTCAGTTCTCTTTCCAAATTACCGGCCACGCTGCTACGCTCACTAAGGATTACCTTTCCTTCGATCCGTGTTATGTAGGCTTGGATCGATCTTAATGGCATGCACCGCGTAGGTACACTTCAAAGGCCCTTATTTTCTTATACCTTTGCGGGCCCTTCTAAGCCCATCCAACTACAATGATGCCGACGTCATTTGCAAATTTGTTTTTCTCCTCATTTGTTTCACTCATTCGCGTGGCTACGATCCCACAAATTATTCATACCTCATCAATGCATTTCGTTATGCTCGAACCATTTTTCAAAATTATGCCTTTTTATTATATAAATTTTGCATAAATTTTCGTTAATTAAAAAAAAAATTTATTTAAAAAAATTGAAAAAAATAAATAAAATAAAAAAACAAGCGATTCACACGAGTCCCCGATTTATTTTTTATTTTCCTAATTTTCTACGTTTTTTCTCCGGTACAGTATTATTTTTTGGGCGTAAGCGACATTTGAATTTTCGCTCTCGGAATGTGGTAGCACGTATTTAAAACGTGGCCGGGACCGCAATGAGAGTCTTAGCATTATTTCGTGCTCAGCCTCTGTCGGGGCGAGGATCGGTTCGCTTACCTGAGCTTCAACGCACATTAGCATGTCCCTCGGAAATATCGCTGGAACGTGGGAGGGTCCTGTTCGCAGATTCTCGCCTTGTCCCACTTTTTTCGAATTCACTCCAGATCCAGCCACCACCAGGCCATACCCAGCTCGGCAAAAGCTCCTGGAAAACCATTACGAGGCTTAATTTTCAAAATACTTTGTACCCCCAAAGATTATCGTGTTTTCGATGCACAATTTTTAATATTTTAGTCTCCGTTTAATCCACTCAGGGTTTTTCGAATTTACCGAGAAAAGCATTTTGGGAACGTCGAATTTTCAAATCGAACTCGAAGTTTCTTAATTACTCAAATTTTCGATTATTAATTAATTCATTAATTTTCTATTTAAAAAAAAAAAAAATTTTTACGCGAATCAGAAAAATCTGCATCCTCTCGGCTGTTTGTAAATTTCCAAGAGCCTCGGGTGATAAAAAGTGGACGAAATTCCAAATATAAAGTTTCGACCATAAAAGACTCAAATATGCCCGAAAATTTCTGAAAAACTTGTACGTTGGTATTTTCATTTAAGTGTATCATGATGACGGATACACACGGAGGGATGAATGATCGGGATCACGACCTTTGACTGTAAAAACGTAAAGGGGGCCTGTCATCTATGGTGCTAGCCACGCGACCCCCATTGCCCAATGTCATTATACAACGAACAATGGCGCCAAAAGTACAGAGAGTCTGGTGCGCGGCCCGAACAAATCTTGCTTGACCCCTGCTTGCTATACTTTTCTTCAGGACAATGGACTCCTCGACCCATGGAAAAATATGTCCTCACCTGAAAGCCTGCCAGTTTCATCATTTTTACTCAGCACATACGTTCATCGCCCTTATTCTTCATCTCTCTCTCTCTCTCTCTCTCTCTCTCTCTCTCTCTTGCTCTCGTTTAGATTGAGCAATACGATGGAGTACATGTTACGATTTTAATACATTTTCCTCACTCGATTCTCTCGCTGCGTCGTCGTTTGATAAAAATTCAATGAAATTTTTCAAAATTACGGAAAAAAATTCAAAATTAAGTGCAAATTTTTCATTCCCTCGGATAATGAATTTCTGGCGCGTGCTGGTCGCGCGCTCTCCATATATACGAATACCGCGCGTGAAATGACTGACAATAATGGCATTAGAAAATTTATTCTCCCTTCCGATGTTAAATTCTCTGGACAAAAGAACTAACTATTCAGTTCGATAGGCTTTTGTGTTTGTTCTGTTCATTGTTCAGGGTAATAGCTCCATTTCCTCGATTGTTCAAGTCTCGCTCGTGTCTCTCGTTTACAATTTATCACACGTACATTCGCAGGGAACGATTTTCTGATATTGCAATTTTCTGCGTCCCGTTTCTTCGTGATAAATGGCAAAAAATTAAAAGTCCGATTGCATAATTGATTGGAAATAATCGAAATGCCTCCTCAAAGTTCTCGTTTCTCATTTGGAAAATGCAAAATCGAAAATTTGGTCAGCGAGGGAGCGAACAAAATTTTCGAACGTTTCGAATATTCAAACACACAATGAACGACGTGGAAATTCATGCTCCAGATAATCCCAGCGGCATAAGAATATTGGTTGATTTTTCGAGCAGTTTTTCATCCGCCGGTTGAGTCAAAATAGTTGGAAAAGGAAAGAGAGAGGAAAGAATGAGCAGCTTTTGCTGTTGGACGCGTAACAATGATGGCTGCTGACCATCGGCCATCCCTGAATATATTTTACTCTCTACCCCAGCAGCCATCGATGATTCAATTCGACAATGGGCCATTCCAGTGGACAATGTCATGGTCAAATGCAGGGAGGTTGGAAAATACGGGGGTGCTTGCCGGCTGGCCCAAACCACCCTCTACCATTTCGTATGTCACTGCGTGGGTGCGATTTTTACTCACATCAGCATCGACGACCTATAGAAATTTCTCTATTTTAAATGATCCCCTCAATCCAGATCAATGCGCCTTCTATTTCTCAAAGCCATCGCTCCCAACTAACTTATTTAAATGTGTGGCTCACTTCTCATATCCTCCATGAAAACTCCACTCGCCGCAGCTGACCTTTCAAAATAACTGCAGCAATATATTCAATTTTTCCTTCACAAATAAATCGAATATTTCTCCCACAACATCAAAGTCCAAGAAAGTTCTTTTTTTCATGAGAACTTTACCGATAATAAGGAGAGCCAAAAGCCAACTGAGTATTGCCTTCCTCTGTTAATTCTTGACCGGTACATTCTCCGACAAAAACTTTGATTGACAGCTCGAAAAATTGGCGAAATATTCATCAAATTTATTGATCATTTTTTAACATTCTTCCCTATGGATTTGAATTTTTGTTCTTAACTTGACACGATAATTCCAATGTAAATAAATCGATGGAAAAAATAAGATTTTTGTTCGAATCAGACCCACGAAATAAATGATCACACCGAGAAAATAGTTTATTTATAATAAAGAACCATATTTAGTTGTTATTTTTACTCAAACATTCATGAACTGTTAAAAAATTCGTTTATGGTCGAAAAATATCTTTGTTATCCCGATCAAATTTCATAGGCATAGAACTTCCTTGAATGTAATGATTTGTTCGATCTCTTTCATTTCCCTTAACTCAGTAGATGTTTATAGTCATAAAATTCATTTGTTATCAAGAAAGTTTACTTTTTATCAAATGATTCATTTATTAAGAATTAAGAAATGTTTATTTCAGACAATCGCGAGAGGCTTAAATATATAATTCATTAACTGTTATAAAACATTTATTTCGCTGTAACCAGCTTGAGATTTTTAGCAGTTGAAAAATCCTGGTACATATAAATAAATGGTTTTCTCAGTGCATAGGAAAAATTTTATATGTGACTCGATGATACAAGCAGAGGTTATAGGTTATAGGATAGCATTGCTAGATCGAAACAGACTGTAGCGAAAGGAGCTAAAGCCTGGTGCGTCGGTTTCCCTGTTTGTACAATTCACCCTCTCCGCGCGCTTCATCGTTTTCTCTCCGCATTCTCGCTTATTGCCCTCTCCCTATTTCGATGCACCCTCTCAATACGCACGCGCTGCGATGCCACCCTCATCATCGGACGTACTTGACCCGTCTCCGTCCTTTATCCATCTCGATCTTTCCTCCTTTTTCTATTTTCTTCACTCTCCCACACCCTCGCCTTCTCTTTTCTCTTTATCACAATCCGAGCTCGCTCATTCCCGTCTACGTTCGGGGACCTTTACGAGAACGAGAGCTTCTGTCCATCATTGCCATCCCAACAGGAGCACTTTCTCGGAGGGGGCAAAAGTGCGTTATCCATATTTCCTTATGCAGCCGAGTCTGACTAATCGTTCCGGTGAATTCTCCAAATCCTATCAACTTTTCATTTATTCTTAACAGTACGAAAAAAAAATGTTAATTTTCAAAAAAAAATTCATTAAATTTGACATTTCCAAATTTTGGTGAAATTTTTGAAAAATTTTCACATTTTTTTCTCACTTTGGACATTTTTTCCCAAATTTCGAAATTTTTTCGAAATATCATTCCTCGCTCACGTACCGGAATGACGATCGAATGGATTTTTTGTGCGCTCGGATAAGTGCGTGTGTCGAGCGGATCGTGCGAGCGGTCGATGAATGAATAATAGTCGAAAAAACAATGTGAAAATATAAGAAACTTTCTCCGTTTCCATGCGAATAAAATACTAACTTAGTATCAGTTAAAATTACAATGGTTATCAAGCAATTAATAATGATTGCTTTAATGAGGGGAGTTATATGGTTAAAGTAAAAGAAACAGAGGAGACAGTAAACTCGATTATTGAGGCCGAACATGTGGGAATATATTGGGAATGAACGTGGCGCCTTGTATTATTTTCACCCGGTATTTCAACGTCGGCTACGGGTACACCAATAATTACGTCAATTGATTAATTAAACGAATTAGATAATCTTCGGATCGATCTGGGTGTAAAGTAATTGAGCGTGACGTGCTGCGTGTATTGCTCAGCGAAACGATGAATGTATATTTCCTCACTCGAACAACGTATCTAGCAACACATACATACACACAAACACACACTCACACACGTGCATATATCCATAGAAATGAGTTATTTATCCATCACTCGTTACAGCGTTTGTCGGTTCGATTATTCGTTAAAAATTGACTGAAAGAAAGTTCCTGAGCTTTTCGTCAGACGAGAAAAATAATGGTAACGAATATTCGATATTTTATTCGATTTTTCAAACTTTCGTCCTTCAGTATTTATTGAACGATTTACATTTAAATAAAATTAATTGTCGATTTTAATGAATTTTCATGATTTTGAAAATATTCCTACGCACTTAACGTGAAGAATTTCATTTTGAAACTTTGGTCGAAATCCCGTGTATACCTGCACGCCAAAATATACGACCGTACTGCAGTTTGGAGGGTCCCTGCTTTTTAGAATGTACAGAAAAAAAAAAGACCGTAAAGAGGAAATTTTTTTCAGAGCCTCTCGCTCGTTGCATTTATAAGGTGAAAAGTTTTAGCCTCTGCTAGGACGAAACCTTCGTAGATGTGCATTTTTGTGCATTTACTTTTGGATCAAGAAATGGCAGAAAAAAAACGTTTGGAGAAGAAAATGTGACGTAACTGTGGCCTTTTTTGTTACACGTGTATTTGTTGGTTCTATATTGAAAATATGGGGATCAGAGATTCGTGGAAAGGATAAAAAGAGCTTTAGCTTTAAAGGTCACACTTTTTAGACTTGTTTGCATAAAGTTTTTCCACTAATTAACCAGTCTCGTAATTATATACGAGCATACATGGGGCTTGAAAAAAGTTGTAATAACTTAGAGCTTCTGCTGCAGACTCCCTGTCTCTCCTTCTCGCTCTTTCTCATTACAGCGAGTTATACCTGGCTGCTAAAGTATACGAAGCCTCCACATTTTACACCCCCTCATTTCTAGGCTGTAAAGAAAAAATAGCGAAAAAAAATGACCATAAATGTGAATTTTTTTCCGAGAGAACCTTCGCCTTCTATTTACGACTTAACAACTTCTAGCCTCCGCAGACTCGCTCTCTCCGTCCGGTTACATCTCCCTCCAACAGCAAGCATCTTGTCGTCAAAGATTCTTCCACGATAATCGCACGTTTTCTGCATCTTCTTCGTTCACTTCCATTCCCATTGTTTTTTTCACAAACTTCTCTGTCAAATAATTGGACAAAAACATTTTAGAAATTCATAAAAAAAACGTTTATATTTATTAAGATTGGTCTCATCGTCGAGACAGATTTCTTATCACCGATCAGTCGAAATCTCGTGAATGGCATTCCAGCGAGTCTCTTGATCCCAAAATTCTTCTGCTCATTTAATTTTGAGTTGATTGTCTGATTATGGAATTAATCGATTAATTAATTAATTAATCGAAAAACCATCAAGCCTGGCTACACCGTTGGTGCTTTGCTCAGACTCTATCGGTCCATTGGCCCATCGATATTAGTCGCTTTCCAACATTCTGAGAAACGCGTCCATAGGAATTCGGTTGTCGTGGACAAATCGAAACGGCAGATTCTCATTAACCCGAGAAATCCATCAATTCCAAAAATAATTCGATTCAAAAAATTGAACGCTGGAAGAAAAAGCATCGGATTAAAAAATAATTAAATTTGAATGCTTCTATGGGTCCCCTGGAGCCCAAAGTGCCCGCTAAGGGTAATCGAGACGTTTTTGTTTGTCGAGAATGAAGAGTGCATCGAAAAAGAATTTGTCGTTGGTTTTCGTTACTTCATATAAAATAGTCGAGTCGGAAAGGGAATTAAGGGGCACTTATTCGAGAGCTTGGCATACGTCGGAAAAGCGGTATTTCTATAATTCAGAAAGGTATAAATATACGTACGTATATGTACAGTATAAAGAAAATATGGAGTGAGTATAAAATGTGTATGAAAATTGTGATGGGAATGTGTGTGTAGTGGTGGGCGAATCGGGGACGAGGAGAAAGTGAAGGAACGGATCAGGGACGAATAATGTATGTACCCTCGTTGAACGTGGCGGCAAGGCGCGCGCGGTGGTGGTAGAAGCGGGGGTGCGCACCTACGAATTCTACAAGGGAGTGAAGATCCCTAGAGCAGGAGCCAGCAGCAGCAGCAGCAGCAGCAGCAGCAGCAGCGAGCAGCACACCACCAGAAAAGCAGAAGCCGAAGCCGCAGAAGGCCAGCTGAGAAGAGGGGCGATGCTGACCAACACGAACGGACAACTTTTTCCTCGACCAGTACACAAGTTGCCCCCGTCTGGCGAACTTGAGCAATATTCCAAAACGTCACGACACCTTTTATCGCGTTTTTCACGAGGTCATTAATTATTCTTCGCATTGACACGCGCCATTGTTGAATTACAGTTTTTCTAAAGGCTTTTCAATCGTATTTCAGTGCAAAAGACTTTCCCCTCGGCTATCACGCTCCAATTGTCATTCCCAACATTCCAGTTTCTCGACCACGTGATTTGGAGTCTATTTTTGACAAAAGTGACACGTGCTCTTCAACTTTCTTAATTTTTTTTTTTTTTTTTCTTTTTTTTCAAGTTTTGTGATATAGTTTCTGCAGATTTTCATTTACGGATTCCCGATGGTCGTAGGCATCTGTCATTTTCGTGGCAAGAAGAATATGCACGCAGACACTAAATCCAGATTTCGGATACGTAAGTCCACGCTCTCTGGATGCTTCGCAGAATTATTGTTTTTATCACAATCTGTCCTCGCTCTAATAACATTTCGATTTTTACATGAAAAAATTAAAAAATGTGGAGACAGTCTTACGAGAAAATTCTCATATAAAAATGAATAATTTCTTTCTCCTGTTAAAATAAACTCGACCACGCGACGCGCTTCTCATTGGTATACATTTTTTTATTTCGCTTTCGAATAATCGTTTCTGCTATAGAGCAATCGAGCCATCAATTTTCTACGTTTGTGGAATTGCCCGAAGCCTCGCACGAGAGAATCATGTGGGTTTGGTGATGGTGGTTGATCCCAGACCATCCAACAATTGCACCCCTGTTTTCTACGACCCTCATCTCATTGCTACCCAGCTGACAAATATACCAACGAATTTCAGGGGCTCCCAATCAGACAGTTTCTCGTTAAATGATCATCCTTTCAAATTTACTTAATCGTATTCACACATGAAATATTTTCCGATCGTAATCTCGCTTAATTCGTTTAATTTTCACGAGTGAATTTTAAATTAAATTTATCGAGCTCTCATCAAATTTGATGATAAACAAAAAAATAATAATTTCTGATTGAGATAAAAATTTTGAAACGGTTGAAAATCGTGCGAATATTTGGCAAATTTTTTTTCACTGCAATTTTTTATTTATTTTTCATTATTTGTTGATTTGATTAAAAAATGCAGAAAATCTTTGTCTATTTATTTTTTTTATATTGATTTTTCGAAATTCAAGTCTTCATTTCGAGATTTCATTTTTTTTTCTCCGCATTGATGGAGACTGGAGGATGACGTTACGATGGCAAGGGTTGCTTAGCAGGGTCAGTATTTGAAAGGGCGGAGGAGGGAAGAAGGGTAAAAAAGGGTCGTCCGCGCATTAGGCAGTTAAGGCATTGAATCGGGGCGTTGTAAAATGCAAAACCAACCCCCTTTCTCTGATTAGACGATCGTGTCACGCTCCAATGGGATTCTGACTAGGGAGATGAAACTACGCGTAGTTTTCAATCTCTGCCACCCTTTTTCCCAACGGTTTGTACTTCTCGTTGGAGGAAAAAAAAATGTCTGCTCCAAATACCATAATATTTGGTGGCTTTCATTCCTCACATTTCGACACCCCCATGAAAATTGACATTTTCACATTTGCATTCCTATTTGATTTATCAAGGAGGTACATACGAAAATTTGGTGATAACATTCGTTAGCATCGAATACGATGACACAAATTTTTTTGTATTTTTCGTCAGCATAGTTATCGAATAATTTGACTTTACAATATGCAAAAGATATACCTATATATATATCTGAATCCTATGCTTATGCATCTAAACTCTAGTGTTTGATTACTCGAAAAATATGTAGAAAAAAAATCTTAAACAATTTGTATATTTGTATTTAGTACTAAAGAGTATGCGCTCACCAAATTTCATTGAATTCTAATCATTTCGAATCGTCCTATACTTTTAAAATGGCAAAATTTTATTAATTTTTTATTTAATATAAAAAAACGTGCTAAGAATTAAGGATCGAGATTGTTGCGTATGAATATCGAGAGATATGGAAAAAAAAAAAAACGAATGAGAATGAATCTCGTGATTGAAGCTAATCTAATATGTTTAATCAAATATTAAATATTGGTCAGGGAAGTGGCGCTGAAGCTTTTGCCACGTTCTGTTCTAGGCTCGAAGAATGTATTCTAATTTATGAATATTATACATTTTTATGGAATACATTGGGAAACGTCCCTCGGTCACGCACTTGCGGTGTTTCGAGGTAGGCTTATAACGATAGTTTGAGAGGATTATCGGCATGGGTTCGCCCGTCACTTTGGCTCAGTGTTATCGACGGATTTCTTTGGTCGCTTGCCTCCGGTGGCATTGATCTCGCGTGGATTACTTATGTACTTCAAAGCCTCGGTATGCGCGACCTTTGGCCTGAAGCTCGTTGCATTTTTCAAATTTAAATTCTTCCACGTTAACCGAGCGAAAGATAATTTTGTTGTATCAATTATTATTATTTTTTTAACTGCAAATTCCTGCCCGGACCCTGTGTGTTTTGTCAATTGGCTTTGTCCAGCTTTCCTCAGCTCAAACAACTTTTTCAAAGGCGATCGAGCGATTGAGAGGTTAAGAGCACATTTCCAATTACACCAATTTTCTTCAATTTAATTCGATCCTCCCCACAACCCATACTTTTCATCAAACTTAATATCGATCGAGATTGTCCTTCGAGCCGTTTATCATTGTGCCACTGGGCTTTTTACAAGGATACTAAAATTCTACTATATCCCGGTTGTTGAAAAAGTTAACCATCCTAAGTTTCGACATTCCCAGCCAAAAGTTTTGTCGATCACAATTTTTTCTATTTTTCAAAATTGTACTCTCTCCCTTTTTATTAATAACCAAAAATTGAGAAAAAAATTGTTCATTTTGAGCCAGAGTTATATACCGTCGTAGTATTTTCCCTGAGCATAGCCCTAGACCTTGAATTCGAAAAAAAAATCAATTATAATCATTTTCAGGAAAATTCTCACTTTTCCGAAATCCGGAATTCTCGACAACCTTTCTGAATAATAAAATTTAATTTTATTCGATTTCTCTCATGATTTTGATGGATCAATTATGCCCAGGGTCAAATTCACCCAGTTTATCAATGGAAGGTTATATTCCATTTTTTAGCACTCTTTAGGTCAGGAATTTGTGATCACATTTTGCCTTGGAATGTACTCGTTGAAGGATGTACGGAAAAAAGATCGTTAGGGATATTAGCGAAGCCAGATAATCAAAATGATTGGTCGGACATTTAGGCTAGTTTCGAGTCATCGATTAAGCGGTTAGACCGGGGGAGAGAGCTAGAGAGAAAAAGAGAGGGAGTTTAAAGCGTTTTTTTTCCTTGTCTCCAAATATCGCTATTATTTCTCCTCAATATCACTCATTCGGGCGAATGATCTTGGGAGGGCGGTGTGTCTTATCGGACATTGTTATCGTGAGATCTGGCCGCGTTCTTGGGTCTCGTTGCAGCGTGGCCTGGTCACGATTGTGCGCGAGAGAACTTTCAGGACCCCCCACACGTCCGCAGGATCGGACCCTCCGTGCCAGGGTAACTTGTGCGCTTACTCGCACAGACATTAAGCCTCTTTCTTCAATATATAACCAACTTGAACCGAGTACTCCGGTGGACCCTGCGACCGCGCCTTAATTAAGCGTTATGAGTTGGCCAGCCTCGTTATCCGCAACTCCATTAGTTATGTATTTTTTTTTAAATCAGCATTATAGTATCATTTACAAAAAATCAATTTAATCTGTCCCCCTCGATGAGAAAGCAATCGAAACAAAAAATTGAACCAATTTTCACTTCAACTTATTAGAAAATTTTCAAGTGTTTCGAGAAATCACCGATCGCTCCATGAAAAAACGTTATTCCAAAATTAATCCTATCAGTAAAAATTGTTGTTTGATAAAAAAAATTATTATAAATTAAAATTATAATGAAATTTTTTAATAAATTTGAATTATATTTGAAAATTATAATAAATTAGAATAATAATAAAAACTCATAATTGGATCAATTTGAATTATGATCCAATGAAATTCAATAAAATTAAAATTATAATTATAATTAAAAATTGTAAGATTCATTCACGACAATCTTTTGTCGTAATTTAGTCACACCAAGAGCTGACGACTGAGGCACTTTTGCTAATATTTCCGATTGAAAATATCTTCAAAAGTAATTTGTGAAAAATTATCGGGATTTTCCTTACGAGAGGCTAGATTTTGCCCTCTACGGACTTGTCTGTCTTCTGTTTGCGTGCGTCCATCTCGTAATTTTTCAAGGTATTTGCGTTGATTCTCAGAGGGCCACGGAAGGGCTAAGGAAAGTAGTTGCGCGCTATTCGAGAGATTTGTCCAACAATTTGAGATTTTTGCGATCGCATAATTTTTAATAATAACAAATTATAATTGCCAATAAAAAAAATATCATATTTTCACGTTATTCTGTATTTTTCGTGCGGAGAATAGAAAGTTTTCGTCCGACAATTTCGCTCGCTTGAAATTCATTACGATTGGAATGTAAAAAAAAAAGATTCGTTAGTGGCACTGAATGATACGATCACGTAGCGCGTGCAGACTTTTCGAAACGCGTATTAGAAGCGAATTTGAATAATGAAATATTTGTTTTTACATGAATCGTTTTGAATTATGAGTCCGAGATGAGAGTCGAGAGATAAGTGTGAGTAGACGTGAAAGAAGAATAATGAATAAGAAACAGAAAAAAATGTTATAAGCATAACGTTTTAATATTTATTAGAAAATAAGTGGAACGTAAATGGGAGGAGGGGGGAGGGAGAGAGGAAGTGAATATCGCAGAAAATTAACCGGAAGGAACCATAAAGAGAATTAAAAAGGATGCACGCCTTTCCTTATTCCGTTTGCTTCAGAAAACACACACACACACACACACACACACACACACACACACACACACACATAGGTGAGAAAGTAGCGAATCGAATCTCCGTCTATGTATATATATTCTCGAGTCTTATAACTCCAACAGCAATTCACCTTATCTATCCTGGCCCCGTTGTTTTCTGCCAAGAAAATGATATTTCTTGGGCTGCTCTTTCTCGCCATGCGTCTGGAGCAAAGCGCCGGCAAGAAGCAACTAATTAATTGCGTCCTCCTCTCGACCAATTCGATTTCGCACAAACGAGTTGTTCACCCGACAGTATCGACAATGCAACCATTTTCCTTTTCGTATATACTCGCACTTATTGGCCCAGGATTTGCAGCACTCGGTCCATCTTTTTTTTTCTTTCTTCTTCCCTCCCCACCAGCCTCGCGCCATTCTTTTTCTTCGCTCACTCTAATCTCGTACTCATCACGATTCCTTGCCAACTATACAGACCTCATATCGCTATTTACACGCTACAATAATTATCGACTCTGGCCTCTCCAATCGGCCTCCTACATTCTTGCAATAAATTTAACCCCTTCCTCTCATCTCGGGCTCCCAATTTTCGGGCCACTCGATAATCATTTTCATGGCATTCATCCAAATTTACAGCCTCCCAGAAATCTCTCTATTTCACGTCATTGTTCATTTCAATTAACAACAATTTCCCATAGTCATTACTCTTTAATGTCTAATTGTCAATTACAATCGTGTTTTCAGAAATTCCCTCGCTCTTGGTCGTTCAATTGAAATATGTGAGAAAATAAAAATTTCGAGCTTCGAGCTTTCGAGCCACTCGATGATCATTTTCATGGCATCCATCCAAATTTACAGCCTCCCAGAAATATTTCAAGTCATTGTCCATTCCAATAAACAACAATTTTCCAAAGCCACTAATTTTCAATCCCCAATCCTTCATTATAATCGTGTTTTCAAAAATTCTCTCGTTTCTGGTCGTTGGATTGAAATTTGTAAGAAAATAAAAATTCCCAGGCCGATGTAGAAATTCCCTTTCCGATAAAAACCGAATTGACATAGTAACGCGAGAAAGATCGTGTGATTTCAGGTCCAAGGAATAAAGGACTGCACATCTGTGGGGGAGGAATGGACAATGAGAAAATATAAAGTACATGTGAGAAGAAGGGGCTATGGGCTTGACTTAGACTAAATGTTTAGCGAGCCCCTTTGACCGGGTTAGAATAAGAGGTCTGTAGTACGCGTTATAGGCAATTTCTATTTTTCTCGGCCATTTGTGACACGTACTAAGCAGCCAGGAGCCATTACAAGAAAAGAGAAAGAACACACAGAGGGTATAGGGTAGAAGAATGCGAGTGTGTGTTGTTGGTACGAAAAGTGAGCTCCATCTTTTTCTCTTGTCGCGTAACCCCCTCCCTTAACACGATGCCAGAAGCACTCAAGTTGGATATAATATATCGTCCGGATTAGTAGAGCTCCTTATTGTTTTCCACTTCTCGCGAGTGAGTCGGTGTTGTCTCGGTCTCTCTCAGCCTCTTAATTTATTTTTCTTCTCTATTCCATTCTTTTCAGTGCTCCTTTAGTGCTGGCTTCTGTTCTATGTCTGGAAAGCCCGTTCAGCCTTGTTTCGCCCTCCATCTCAGCAGCAGCAATCTTCCATACCTATGGCAGAACCGGTTGGCCACCCTCCACTCCCTTATCTCTCCTTCCTCCCAGCGAACGTCCACCCCCGACTCGACACAGCCCCTTGCTCGCGTTATAACTTAATTACAAGAAAAGCGGCGAGGGAACGAAGCAACCGAGCCAAATGCCCGGGCAAACCAACCAAACCTCATCCCCTCCCATACCTCTATTCAGCTCTCCTCTCCTATTCTCTTTCCTTCCACTGATATATATTAGATTTTCCGTCATTACAAACTTTTTGCCAGCCAGGGAATTATCTGCACATGAAGTATGGGAGGCCATGTTCTTCGGCCACGATATAAGCAATACGAGAAACGCGAAAGGCTCTCATACACACATTAAGCCATATGTGTGTCTCCCAAGTCGATGAGTAAACGCTATACCTTCGATTTCTCTTTTTTTATTCCCAGCCATACCAACTTTTCGCATTTTGCCTTCAACGAATCAAAACCGTTCTACCTCTTAATGTTTTTACTTTTTATTTGTTTACTTATTTTCCAATACACCGTTCCGCACGACTTGACGTACATCCTCATCGATTATTTATTTCAGGAGGAAGAAAATGTCATTTTTAAAGTTTAAGAAATATCGTTGTCTTTGGAGGAGCATTGTTCGAGCAGCCAAGAGTACGATTAAGGTCCGAGTCTCGTAACCGAGGAATCAAACATTAATGTAATTGGCATCGCGTTGCTATTTTTATTTTATTTTTTTATTCAGTGAGAAATAATCAAGAAAATCATTATTTTTGCATACATCGTTTATTTTTATTAATGAGCTACAACGTTATGAGAAAATATAGCTCAATTTGCTGTTTCTTATGAGAAGTGCATTTCAACCCTGTTAAGTTTGTAGTGTTAACTGTCGAGACTGTAACGATATCAAAGCGTATAATGGTCGGTGCGATAGAACACACTGGGGATGATATTCACGAAGTTAATTGCCGACAAACCTCTCTAATTACCGCGTAATTATTAGCAGCGGCTCCGCGCAGCACATATATTGTCGGCTCTCGAGAAAAACGCCTCGGAGAGGGAGAAGTTAAGACAAGCTCTGATGTTTTGTGCTATGCATCAGAATCTCCATGGCATATCAAGTTTAATTGTCAGGACTCACGAGGTTACTCGGCATCACTTCATCTTTTTCTCTCTTTCTGTGTGCCTCCTCCTCCTCGCTCTCTCAACTACAATCGTCTCTGGCTCCCCTCTCTCTTCTTGCCTCCCTGTCTTTTTTCTGCCAATTAACGAGAATTCCTATTATCATTTTTTCAATCCACACACCTCACGAATTTGCATTTTATAAATAATCGTTCCCTAACATCCAGGCCTCCATATATCGACGCAATCGCATTCTTCTCAAGTTACTCCATAAAAGAGGAAGCCAGTATTTACTTGCACCGTATTTTTCGCTCCACATCCTTATGAGAATTTCCCTCGCTAAGGAAATCATTTAATTTTCACGTCATTTTAGCAAATTTTCATTAATTTTCATATTTCTCTTCAAATAAATGATCAGAAGATGTTCGTATGTGTGAAAGGCGTTCAAGGTGATGCAAGAGTTGTCTTGACATAGTCGTGAGCTCGAAGCTGACCCGAGAATCCCCTTCGCCACGAAAATCATTCAATTTTGACGTTATTTTAGCAAATTTGCATAAATTTTTATATTTCATCACCATCGAATAATGATGGAAAGCAGCTCGTATGTGTAAGAGACGTTTAAGTGGTTGTCACATAGTCTCTGAGTTCGGAGCTAGCCCGGATACGAATAGAAGGGGTTCAGCGATGCGGCACCCTTTCCCTAAAACACCACGCGCCAGGCACGCGTGCCATGTCCCCATAAACCCTTCCTAAAAAAGCTGCTACAGACTGTAAAGACTTTTCTCTCACTCTCTCTCTTACGTTAGCGGGAGCGGGCGCCTTCTCCTCAGTCTCATCAATTTCAAATAATTCTCGGACTCTCCGATCGCCCCCGTCATATTTATTCTCTTGCTTATTCCCCATTTTCGGCAATATTCTTGGTGACTTATTTTTATGGAAAAAGCCCTTTCGGAGCGAATGGGCGAGATGAGCGTACGAGGCCTTGGACACTATAAGCGGAAGGTCAATTTAAACATCGTTTACCATCTGTACAAGGGCGTGCTAGATCTGACGGTATGGAACGAAATATTTCACCCCCCATTTTTTGCAACCCTTGGCCAAAATATCACCAACCCCTCTCCTATTCTCGATACTGGACAGCAATTATTTCTTAATCCATCAAATTCTCAAAATACTTATTAACGCCTGATATACGATTTATCATCCGTCCATCAATCATTTTATTTTTCATCGTCTTCCTTTCCTCATTTTTTTTCTTCCTTTCTAATTTTACTCGTTCCGATCTCCTCAATGATTTTTTTTTCTGCCTCTGACGTCAGCCTCCGGGTCCTGAATTTTTTCCGCCAGGTCGGCACGAAATCTGAGCGAGAAAATACAATTCCGAAATTCTTATTCACTTTTCATGGCGAAGGAATAAAAAATCATTTAAAAAAATAGAAAATTTTCTATTTTTTGTCATTTTTACAAAACTCGAGCTCATTATTTTTCCAGTCACGTGGAGGAATCATTTGTCGTCAATTATTGAGAGCAAGGAAACGTGATGAAGCTTTTTTCAATATATTTCTTTCGGAGCACGATTAACTTTTTCAAAAGTTCGTGATGGAATCTGAGACTCGGAGGAGTTGATTGTTTGGAGCAGCGTGGATGTTGCGAATATAGGATTTTCTTTTCCGTTTCCATGGGAACCATGGACGAAGGAGTTGCGCTGGAGAACTCTCGCTCTTCGAGGGGTTAATTTTCTTCGTAACGACGTCCATTATCACCCGAAGGCTATTTCTATTCAAAAAATTTCTAAAACTTGTAATTTTGTAACCTCACGATGATATTTATTGAACAATAAATAAAATATTTTTATAAATATTTTTTTTTCTTCGAAAAAATGGCGAGAAATTCGGGGAAAAAGTTGAAAAAATATTACACCCGGAAAAGCGAAGGCAATATCGTATTCATTTGAAAATTCAAATTTATTGGTGGAAGCGCGGACGATGGAAGAAAATTGCGTGCAATACGATATGGTAAAACGGGTCGATGATACTATTTGTATTAATATTCACGCGCATCTTCGAAGGAATGATTCGTGGGTCGTGTGGTATGGTAAGAGGATAGCAACGTAGGTGAAACGTGGTTTCCATATGGGTGCTTTTTAAAAATTGATGCCCGGCCGACTGGCCGACACGGTTTGACCACGCAAACCAGATTCAGAGGCCGCATCTCGTATTCATGCGGTGAGAGCGCTAGAAAGAAGCGCCTCAAACACGCACGTTCGTCTACAGACACGGCCCACCCAAACCTCCATTATTATTATTACGATGACTTATCCAATGCATCTCACTAAATCCAAGAAAAAACAACCGCATCAAATTTGCATTATAAACAAATCCAAAAATCTCATTTTATCGAAAAATACAAAAATTTCACCTTTATTCCGAAAAACTCTCATTTCAGCGGCCTCGGGCGAGAAGGACAGTTGGTTGGGGGACCGTCGAGCAAAAAGCTAATTTTCTGAGTTCAAAGAGAAAAAAAAAAATTGCTCCTAAAATGCATAATCTCAATTTAATCCAAAAAGTAATCGATTATTCGATCATTAATTTGATACATTTTCAATTAATCCAAACATCTTTACGAAATAACAAAAAATAGTGAACCCTCGTGTACGTTTTACATTTTTTTTCATTCGATCCTCCTCGTCGAGCGGCCACTGCGTTTTTCGAAATATAAAAGTAATGGAGCTCTGGCTCGAGCGATAAAGCATAAGTGTGTGTGTGTGTAACAGGATTGTCTAAGAAGTGAGTGCGGTGGTTTGTGCCGGCGAGGATAGTGCCAGTCAACAAAGTGACCTTTATGAATACTAACGAGGAATAACCCAATGAGGTTGTGCAATGTGCAACAGTCACGCGATTCGCGGTTGTCAGAAGGAGGCAGCGTATTGCCCAGCAGTCCTGTCAATAATTTAATGGAACATCAATCATCGGATATATATCGTTCTTGTCAATATCGCAGCGAGCAATGAAACACGTGGATAACGTGTGTTCGGTACGGAGAACATGATCGTTTGTACTTCCAAGTATTTCAATATCGAACTTACCAATTCATAAGATTCGCATGATTGCTTGAACGGGTAGAAGAGAACAGAACGATAGCGGAGAATGGGTATGGAGGTCGAAGAGAAAAAAATAGATTTTTGTTCGAAAAATCGAGGCCACACGGATGGAAAAATTTTGGAGACACCAGAGCAAGCCTCTTTCATTTTTCTTTCCAATTAATCGTTCGTCCGATACGAACTAATTTAATGGGAGAGCCAATTGGATGTGCTGATAAGGAGTAGGAGTGTCTGCGGTGACGTGATAAGGCTCGAGCCTATCCGAGCTCCCGCATCCGCTCCACACATGCTTGGATTCTCCATTTAATTACTAATCGACGGTGCATGGGAGAGCAAAATGGCTGAGAACTTATTTCTTCAGAATATCGAATCTTATGAGCCTGAATTTTTTTTATTCATTAAATCACGAAAATTGATAAAATATGGAGACTCAAAGTTGAGGGTATGAATTTTTCCATAAATTTCGATTTGAAATACTGCTCGAAAGCGAGAGAGCGTAACAACTAACACATCACGTCTTAAACCGTGTTAGTTCCAGCCTTTCGCGAGCTTCACCCTTCCCATAAGATTTAGTAGGCTTTAAGGAGGGTCGAACGATTTTACTTCTAGAAGGGTGAGCCGGCAAGGGTGAAGATTTCTCGCATAATTCCTGCAGCTCGGTTGACCTGATTTTTCACGTCACACGTCATTCCCCCGGGCGAATCAAGAATTTTTTGGAAAATGGAAAAAAAATTGGAAAATTTATTGGAGCCAAGAAACAAAATGCTTGACAGACCCTTAAGGGCTGCCCTACTGGCACTGGCTAGCGCTGGTCCAAGGGGACAGCACAAAAAGAGATAAGAAAACGTACATCTTCCTGTCCAGCTGTATCCGCTTTACGACACTCCGGAGGATTCTCGGATAGTACATGCAATAATCTATCGATTCGAGTCTGGCGTCTTTCTCTCTATAAAATATTTTACTATCCAACGTAGCGTCTTTTCACAGAATGGGGTGGGCCGTTTTTTTTTTTCAAATAACATTGACACCTTGAAAAAAAAAAGACAAGAAAAAATAAATTCTCGTTTCTGATTAATAATTTATTTTTTAACTGGACCGAAATTCATTTCAGCAAAGAATCCCCCCGAACATGAAAATTCCCCTGTTTTTGCTTGTAAACCCCCTCCCTTTGGCAGTTTTTGGGAAAATTCACCCCCCCCCCCCCCCTTCCCAATATTTGTACACGACAAAACTATGTGGAGAAAAATCTTAAAAAAATTGTATATTGATTTTTAATACTAAAAAGTGTGCTCACGAAATTGCATCAAGTTCTAATCGTTTCGAATTTTCCTATGCTTTTAACATGGCAACATCGTTGTGTGCAGCCACTCTCTTTCCATAGAGAATATTGAAAAAATGTCGGACATGAAAAATATCAAAAGTTTCGTCATTATTTTTTTTTTTTTGCTCGACCATCGATCTTTTTTGGTTACAGTGATTTTGGTCCTAAATCAGAATGGTTTTGGGCTATAGGAGAAAAAGTAGCCAACGATAAACAATGGTCCCAAGGCCATGCGGTATATATTTTCGTAGACTCGTACGTGGGTGGACCTGGTAAATATACGAAACTGTTGTATGAGGAGTTTGGTAGGGGGACGTTTTGAAATGTGAGGATCATGGGTAGGGATGGAGGTTGAGGGTGGTAGGATTATCTGAATACAGTTGTCGTTTGGGAGGCTGAGTTGTGAGACCCAAGGGGCCAGTAAGTGGTTGTCCACCCCTGGTCAGACCATCCCTTAGTGACGTATGGTCCTTCGTTCTCTCACCAAATCACCAAGCAACTTCCTCCAACACGATATCTCTTTCTCGTTCACGCGCTCTTATTTTTCTTCTCTCTTCTTCTCGCCTTCCTCCTATGGATTATTTGAATATCGATCCTCCAAATACAAGTCACTAGGTTTCGGGCATATCGACCCTTTTCAGGGAAACCTAATGAAACAACCCCCTTCTCCCGTCTCTCCCCTTTCTCTTGGATTCCCTAAACCATGCCAGACTGCCAATCCAAGCCATTTGGCTCTTGATTGTGTATGCCCTTCAGCATAATAATTTTCACCTCGAGCTTCGACGAACGACAATCGCATTTGGCCCAAAAATATTCACCCTCGTGACTCAAATTTTTCGGCGAATTCTCATTTTTTTTTTTTTTTTTCTCGTCACTCACATTTCGACGTTACGTGAGGCAGGTTTTTTTTTACAATCGTAAATAAGTGAATGACGGGTTTAAAGTGTTCCGCGGACTTGACGATAAATATGACGAAATATAAAAAGTTATTGTTCCCATTGTAAACTCGTTAAAAGTTGAAATGTGAAAATAATGCGAATCGAGGAAAATTTAAGAAATTTATCGTTTCTTTTTGTTTCAGCGAGCGACGCACTTGGCAGAATCGATAAGGAGCCAGCATCTCCAGACTCCATACAAGGTGAGTTATCGCTCATAAAGTTGAGACTCTCAATCCTCCGACCAAAACATTCGGGAGAATCATAAGACTTTCTTACACAAGAATTCCCATCTTTGCGCACTAACTTTTCGTCTTATAAATATTTTGCAATTGATAGTTTTCTCATATTCGTACCATTTTCAATTGTTGACCGAATGGAGATGAGACTATGAATCCGAAAGAATGAGAATCATTGAATTTCAATCGGTTACACTTTTTTCAATGAGAGTGCAATGGAAAATTGCATTGAAAATCGGATTCAAATGCATCGATTAATGCAAATTTTCACTATCGACAGAAATTTGACATTTTTGTCCAAAATTGTATAAAATTGTCAAGTTTTCTCGAATATTTCGAAATTGATGCAAAACTTTTTCACGAATTTCTCGAAATATCCATTAAAAATCATTTTTTTCGCGAGGCTCCAATTTTACAAAATCGAATCGATGAGAATCTGTCGAAGAAACGACAACGGAAATGCACTCAACGAGAATCCAATGCGCCCTTCTGCCACGGAGATTCCAAAGCCCTGAAATCTACGATGCTAATCGTAAAAATGTTGCGGCTATTTTTGGAGGCCCATAAATAAATCGATTAGCCATGAAGTTTTGTGGTTGCAAAAATATAATTCGGGGATGTTTGGTCCGTTTCTTGCCGTTTTTCGAAGTTTCTGCTTTGTTTTTTCTTCTCGTTTGTTCGCGGAAAGTATGTTATGAAGAGAATAACACAGTCCCTTTCTCGAAGGTTTGTCATTTGCCTCGGAACCGGAGGAAATTTTTACTTTTTTCATGGGAAAAAATTGTTTTTTTTTTTTTTTGCGACTACGCTTAAAATGTTATGGTGTCATTAGGTATTAGATGTAGGGAGGCTCGTACTCATTTCGGTGGAAGGAGCCGGAAACTTGCCCCTCGTCTCAATCTCCGCTCGTAAAACTACTCGTCGGGGTTGACTTCGCCGGCGACCGCGAGATGGCGAACGATAATTCGGTGCAATTTAAGCAGAACACTGAAAACGCCTTTGGCATTTTTTTTACTTTTCGCCAGGCAATGTTCCATCTTTTCTGTATTGTAATTGGACGTTCTGGTACGAAGAATGAGCCTGGGCCTGGAGACGTATCGAAATGAAAAATAGTGTCGAATACAATTTTGTGCTGAATATTCGCGAGCAAGCGTTCCCAATAACTTTGCACTTGAGAAGCATGAATGTGCCTTCGAGTTTCCCTCCAAATATGGAAGAAAAAACAAACAAAATCTCGGACGGAATTTCGTGAAGAAAAAAAAATGAAATTCTGATCAGTGGATTCAATTTTCAGTCATCCTTCGAGAGATCCCGACGATTAATTTCATTTATTTCCCAATTCCACAAATCTTATTATATTACGTGCAACCTGGAATTTCTTCGTGGAAACAAAAAGAATAAAGATTCAATTGCTCGGAGTGAAATGATCTCATGAAGCTCAGTATGGAATTTTTTATGAATTTTTCTTGGTAAAAAAATATAAATAAAACATTATAGTCCCGAAATGAAAAAAAAAAAAACAGAGAATTTTGTTTCGAACGAGCGATACTTTTGCTGGTTTAATCGTCCCCTAAACAGTGTCCCTGATAATTTTTTTTTTATTTCCTGCAAACATTTTTTTCGCTGATCCCGAAAGTTTTCGATCTTGTTCGCGACGACAGGTGTCATCGTTGGACATGATGTTGCCTCGTTTTACGAGGGTCGCACGACGTGTACGTGTTTCGCGTTTTCTAAGTCTCGGGGTTGTCAGGCCTGGATATGGCCTCACTTTTCGCGAGACTTTAGAACTCCTTAGCACATTGACGAGCAATATAATGACGACCTCAACGTTCGTCTGACAAGTTTCGATCTGATATAAATGAGACACATTCGTCCGGACGTTGAGATCGTTGCTGCGTCTCATTTTATTCCATTTTTGTTCTCGCTCAACACTGATGAATATTTTTTCTAAAAAAATGAAAAAAAATCGGAAAATTGTCAACGCGAGGAGATTCGAGGCGATTCGGTGGACACACATCGATCCTCTCGGTAACTTTATTGTAACAACTTCTTAGCAGAAGGACAGAACAGAGTACGCAGTGGTCGGGCTCGAGGGAAAGAAAAAAAATTGATGGAGGACTCGAAACTGGTGCGAGAAGGAAATAAAAATGAGGCTCGCGAAAAAAAAAAAAGCTAAAAAGAGAGAAGAGTATTGCCCAGGCTGTGTTTTACTTTATAACATTTAGCCTCGCTGTTTGTCTTATTGCTATTAGCCTCCGTCAATTAGTAATTTTATTTTAATGTCGATTCCATGAATCAGCCCACCACTTTTCTCATCTCCTTCTTACGCGGAGAGCCCGGGCGTACAGGGCTCTCGCTTTCCTCCTTCGTACCAGCATCTCCACGTCCGCTAGTCGTTCATTCTGTGGCTCGTACCTTGGAGAAAAGAGAAAGGCAAGCAGCCCATCGAGCTCACTTTTCTCTCGCGCTTCCATTTCACGATACTCCTCGAGAGCGAGTGAGACGAACTAATATCTTCTTTGAAGAGACAGAGACACGAGAATACGAGTCGACGATTGGTCATCGACGAGTGCTCAGTTTGGAGGCACACAGTGCGAGGAAATAAGAAAAAAAAAAAAAAAAAACGAACCAAGAGAATTAGACAGAGAAAACAAAACCTCGCTCTGGTAAGGACGAAAATATACGAAATATACAAGACGAGGACGAAACCGATGCTCAACAGAGACTCAGGATGCGGAGAGGGGCATGTCATTAGCCGTCATTAATACAACGGACCTCTGTAATTTGACACACTTCCGATCGACTAGCGCCACCGCATCTCCACCCCCTCGCACACTTTTTTTTCAACATAAATTTACCGAATTTCCTTGTAACATTAAAATCGTTATTTCTTCCCTCCCTCCGACCCCATTCGCTTTTTCCATTTTCGGAAAATCTTCAGCTAGTTTTTATCCACAGGAATTATTGATTCTTACGATTCGATTCTTTTCCGAGCGAATCTTCACGAAAATATTGTTCACTCGGACAAAGTGATGAATCCAAGATTTGCAGGAATGTGACGCGTGGAAAGACATTCGAAAATATTCGACGGGAAAGACAGGAGATGAAACGGGAAAAATATGTATCGAATTGTAAATGTGAAAATTCTCGGCAAGAGAAAAGACTTTGTCATTCAAATTCATCGCGGCAAAGCGCCCCATAGACCAAACGGAAAAGAATCTGCTTTTAGGAAATACGAGACTTTGGAAGGGGTTCGCTTTTCACCCTCTTTTTTCCTCGCCCTTGACTATCCATTTGGCTGAACGTAATCGTTTGCTCACGCCGAAACGCGCCTCGCTCAATCGTTTTACTTCGTCCTCCATCATTTTAACCGCACACCAAACTAAATAAACGACAAAATTCAAATTTCTTGCCATTTCTCACGAATTACTTTTCAGTATTTTGCCTCAGATTTTTCCACATCGACTCGCAGACATTTCGAACAGTTCTTCCTCGTTTTCTTTGTGCATCTGATATTTCACGATTTGAGAACATTATATTCCTCCAAGAATATTCCGCAGTGGAGCTTCTTTCGTAAACCAACGACTCGGCACGCTTTCTCGCCCGAATCTCCCTGTGAATATGTTACGATTCATTGCAACGTATCAAACCCATTTTTTGAGGAAAAAAAAACAAAATTTCCTCTTTTTTAAATCGTGTGTCTCTGGTTGAGTCTCTGCGGAACCCGAATTGCCGTCCAAATCACTTGAATTTTGTCTTAATCCAAAAATAATTTAGCAATGACGAAATTTCAATGATAAATAAATTCTGGTAACGATATTAATAATTTTAAGGAGGTTGGCTACATATGACAATATGATGAGAATTTGATAAAATTCGGTGATAATATTCTTTAGCATCGAATACGATGAGACAATTTTTTTTCTATTTTTTGTCTCCATAGTTGTCGAATAATTTGAGTTTACAATATGCAAGAGATATAACTATATATATGTATCTGCATCCTATGCTTATGCATGTGAACTCTAGTGTTCAATTTCTCGAAACCTATGCAGAAGAAAAATCTTGAAAAATTTGTATATTCATATTTATTGCTAAAGAGCATTCTCTCCAAATTTTATCAAATTCTAATCATTTCGAATGTTCCTATACTTTTAACATAGCAACATTGTTGTGGGTAGCCACCCGCTTTGAATAACATCGACAGTAAAAAACAATATCAATTTTTAATTACTGAAACAAATGATGAAAAATAATGAAGAATAATTGTAATAATAGATAGGTCGATCCAAGAACAATTGGAGGAAACAAATATTTCATGGTTATCGCAATTATTATCGTTCCCTGTGATCTACGGAAAGTAAAAAGCTTCTTAACCGTCAACTTTTAATACATTTCTGTGAAAATAGTAAGAATCCGGTGAAATCCACAGCACATTTCGTGGACATATCGTTGGGGTACTTGGTGGTTAATTGCTAATGACGCTTTACGATGAAGCACTCAAAGCTGCCGGTCCGAAAGATCTGTTACATTTCAAAGAAGGTTTTCATCTGTCCATCGAGCAACGTTTCACAAACTTATTCTTAATTACGTCTCGATCAGCCTGAATGAACACGTTATTATTTTTTATTATCCTGCGTCCATTCGTGCGTCAAATTTGTCGTTAAAAATAATAAATAAAATTCGCTCAAACGTTGAAAGTTCGGCAAATTATATAAAAAAGTTTCGGACCGAGCAATAAAAAATTCGAGGCATCGAATTAATTTAATTGCGTGTCGTGCGAGGCAAAAATCTTGAAATTTCGAGTGCGCGGAAAAAAAAATCCAAATTTTTCACCAAATAAATCACGAAAAATTGTCAAATCGTGTTCACCGAAAAAAAAGCACGATTCGGACGGTCAGAAATTGCTGCGAATGCCCGAACCTCTAGAGAGCTGGAAAATGCTTATTGCGCGAGAAGATTCCGGTACATTTATCGCGCGCGCCCGCGTGAAAAATGCAGCTCACGCGTCACGATTTATTTAATATGGTCAGATGGATTAGTTTTCGGTTACAAAAGTGCTAAATCCATAGAGAAATATAAAAATCGTATGAGAGGAATATGGTAGTGGAGCCGCGGAGGTATAGCGATGAGGAGAGAGAGAGAGAGAGAGAGAGGAGGAGGAAGAAGCAGAGAGCGCGCGGGCATATAGACGCGCGTAGAGCGCGCGGCCGGTTGCGGTTTGCTAATCGTGTAAGAAGAAATGAAAACGAGTAGTAGTGCTTTCCTGGAAGCTCCACATTGGAGGGGATAAGGCCTCGGAGTGTAGGATACGGGAGTGAGAAAGAAAAAAAAGAGGCGGAATATATATGTATATAAATATATGTATAGAAATACATATAAATATATATATATATAGATTTATGCGCGTGAGATGGTACAGCGCGTTCTGAGATCTGTGATTTCCTCCGGGCATCATTTCTCGTATTTCTCACGGGTGTGTATAAGTCGAGGCAGTTGTGAGTTCGGGATTCAATGTCGAATGTGCAACACACGAGCGCCATTTTAAGTTTCTTATGCGTTTACACTGTCTAGTTGAATTCCGTCTCGTTCCAGGTTGCGACTCGTCGTCGCGTATGACGCGTTTATCGCAAATACGAGAGTAAGAAAGAGACAAAGCCTCGAAAAACTAACATGGTAAATGGTAAATGGGAGCAGTTATATACTCCACACGTATATACTAATAGACTAAAAACATCGAAACTGTTGAATCCGAGATTTATTCCTATACGCATTTCACTTTTTACTAGAAATTCCCCGCTCTTGGTTTAGCAACGACCGATCAAGAATATCCAACATTTTCTATACCATCTTTTGAATCGAGAAATAATCGATACGTGGAACCATCTGAGCTGTATTATATCCTCGTGAGAAATATTTCTTCCATTTATTTCAATATTCCTCGCGGAGAGGATATTTCTGAGGATAAATGCATTCATTTTATTTTTCATTCTCTCCATTCAATCCAATTCGTCGAAAATTAATTAATCAAGATTTTTGTTAATTGGAGACGCGATTAATTATTTAAAAAAAAAAAAAAACACGAAAAAGAATAAATTTTGCAGTATTTCTCGAGTTTTCAAGAGAGTGGAGGGAAAAAATTCAAGCGCTTTTGTCAGAGTGTAGCAGCGACGGAGAATCAACGAGACAATAAGAGAAATTGGATAATAAATGGAACGAGAAACTTAATGAAGAAGAAATATTGAGCTCGTGCGTGAACTGCATAAAGTAATAAGTTCGTGCATGAGTTGCATATATTTGAGGGTAATGTTAAACGACCTTTTGGAATAGTCAAGTTTCGCGGCGATTAGAGTTCGCTGGATTGGCGTCATGACGCTTATAGAGACGCCATGACAGTTTGACGAGCCCGGAGCAGCCCTCTTGTTTTACAATAGTCACTACTAACAATTAGCAATTGAAGCAATAAGACTGCAATTGGTGATTCCATCAATGCTCATGCCATTTGTAAAAGAGATCAGTACAAAGCCAGCCAAGAGTGAATGTTGTTTGAACGCAGCGAGCTCGCGCTTTTTCCTCGCGATTCATTCAATCTTCTTCGACGTCCTCGTCAGTCAACTCGACCCCTTCTCTCTTCCTCTCAACTTCTTGTCATTTTTCTCTCTCCCCTCCCTGCCCTGCTTGCCTCCCTGATGCTATCGTCTCGTTATACTCGTCCCATTCTCATATACGTGCACCACTCGAATTCTCATGCCACAAGAGAGATGTGCACTTGGCCGTTACCTGCGTTTCCAATTTACGGATGGATAAATTAGTGGCTTGTCGCGATACTTTGTATTGCAGTTACTTTCCGTCGTCCAAATGATTTCTTCTTGTTCGACACAAAAAAAAAACCTAAAGGGAGTTGGTGTGTTACTGAATTTTATTTTATTTTATTTTATTTTTTTAAATTATATTTAAAAAACAAAAATCTATTTTAAATTTTATTTTATTTTACATTATATTTTATTTTATTTTATTTTCTCAAATTAAGCTTATGAGGAGAAACATCAAACACAATTTTTTTTGCAATTATCCTCATAAATTTCGGGTCTTTTTTGAAAAATTCATTCCGAAGAGTCGCGACGCAGTATTATTCGCTTTCCGATATCGTGGGTGTCCCGTCTTGTGCGTTGATTCTTATAAAGAGCAGATCGCCCACGAGAACCCATTGTACATTAATTAAATAATCAATATTTGCAGATTTTATTACATGAGGCGCGTGCGCGCCTCCGAATACACGTATGTACCGCGCATCGAATCAGCACGCGAAAAGACCATGGAATTATTTTCATCGCACACCCCACAGCGAAATCGTATATCCCTCAACTGGCGCCATATTGTTCCTAAGGATGCAATAAATATGGCCGCGAGCAAATAAAGACGATAAATTGTCCAACGCCCCCGCTGTCAGCACGCTCGCTCTCTGCTTTTCTCCGCTCCTTATTTCTGTCTCACTATTTAATTTCTTGTCATCTTTGCTCTCCTCTCTCTCTCCCTCTCCTCCTTTCTTATTCACTCCTCTTTATAATAAACCACTTTTTTTCAACGTTTATTTCCATTATCCATACCGACACCAAAAAATAAAAAACAGTCGTTTTTATCGGATTTTACAAAATAATCCTTCTGTCTCTTTCAAATTTGTCATTTTTCAAATTTATTTATTCATTTATTTTATTTATCTATTTATTCATCGATTTTATTTTATTCATTTATCTATTTATTTATTCCTTTATTTATTTATTTATGTATTTATTTAATTGATTCTCTATTAATAATTTTTCCAACATCGCGATCAAGTTTGAAAAGCGGAATTATTAGTCACATTCGAATAATGAGCAAAAATAATTGAAATAATTTTTTATTCTAAATAAAATCATGATCGTCATTTCCCAAGGCGAATGGGGCTTTTTTCTGTCATTTTTCATACCCTTTTGTACTGGTTAAAGAGTTCCGGAAGTTACAACCCCTAGAGCGCCGGAGTGTTTATCGTAATCAATTAGCAGTGGCGCTCTTTAGCGGCACGCAACATGGCGGAGTGTACGCACGAGTAAAATCAGCTATTCTCGGGATAAAAAGAGTGGGGAAGTTTGTATTACCCGCGGGAACTGGTCAACAATATCGAAGGGTGCAACCCCTCGAGCTTTTTTTTATTATACATTTTGTGATGGGGGTGGCATGTAGGGTTGAAATGAGCTCTGCAACAGGCTGATGAGTAGCGAGATTTCCGACGTCAAGCCCTTTTCCCATTTACCTCCATCTGATATCCCTTGACCATTTATCTAATGTCATCGACTTGACCTTTCGTCGCATTATCTACTCGAAACCCATCTTTACATTTTCTTATTTCAAAAACGTCCAATTCGGTTGACCTCAAGACAAACTCGCTAATTTTTTTCAACAACTCGTTTCGGGGCAAATTTCCTTCGAAACGATCTCGAGCCATGGATTTATTTCTTAACCCAATTTTATTTTCAATAATTAACAAAAATCTTTTTTGTCTCGTGGAGGGATAATGAAAAAAAAAATGGCGAACTGAAAAATTCATATTTGAGGAATGGAAAAAAATTAGAGGACGACGCAGAGATTTATTGGAGTTGGCAAAAGTTTTTGTCGCGCAAGTTTGAGGCTCGATACGTTTACCCAGCATAGGGTGAAAATTTGCAATAGTGGTTTTAACTCTATGGGGAAAAAAAAAGAAAAAAAATTTGGCCACAAGCGCAGACGAATAATGGGTTTGAAAAAAGGAGGAAAAGTGTGTGGGTTTCGATGCGAGTATAATAAAAAAAAGCTCTGCGGGAGTTTGATAAGCCGGAGGGTATTTCACACTCGGACAAGCCTTGTATCGTAGAGAGGGTGGTAATGTAGCGTTATTTAACTCGGTTACGAACACCCGCCCTCAAGCATACTCCGTTGCTTTTTCTTCGGGCTGGCTGGCTCGTCCTCGACAAGATACGCCCGACTAAAAAACCGAGGGGGTGCTCGACGTCCCGTGAAAACACTGCGGGGGCGGTGACACGCATAAAATAGCAACCAGCAGCCCTATTTATTGTTACTGGCTGCACTTCGCTAGGGCGATCATGCAATGCGATTTCGTCCACCCCCTCCCTTCTTCCCAACATATCATCCCCCTTTAAAACACCTTTCCCACATGCCTGTGGCCAAAAGATCAATCCACAATGACCTAACAGAAGCTTCGTCAATATTTTACATTTTTAGATCGTCAAATCAATTTTCTCATCGCGTTTTCTTCAAAAATTCCAAAAACCAAAAGCAAAAATGTTGAGAAATCAAACTCTACGGTGATTTTTTTTCCCTCCCTTCTCGCCAGCATATCATCCCCTTTCAAAACACCTTTTCCATATTCTCGTGGCCCAAAGATCAATCCACAATGACCTAACAGGAGCCTAATCAATATTTTACATTTTCACATCGTGAGATCAATTTTTTAATTACGTTTTATTTAGAGACTCGAAAAAACAAAAGCAAAAATGTGAAAAAATCAAGCTCTACAGTGATTATCAATATTTTACATTTTCAGATCGTAAAATTAATTTTTTCATCGCGTTCTTTTGAAAAAATTCGAAAAATCTAAAAAAAATCAAGCTCTACGTCGATTCATTTTTTCCCAGTAAAATATACGAGCCAGAGGGGCTTAACCATGATAATGTATGAATGAGAAAAAAATGTGGAGTTCCGATCAACGAGTTTTCCGTTTTTTTCCAATATTTACGTATGCAAAAAGGGCGAGAATTCTGGACGCAGTTACCAGCAGGGGAGTTGCGCATAGATCGAGGTCAGTACAGCGTGAAAATAGAATGTAAATTACTCGAACTCTGCTCTGGTCTCTCTCCCCCAAAGGAACAGCGGTTAAAGTAGCGTAACGTCCAGCACAGAGGCAATGTTAGAATCGGCAGAGTCCCGATGGGGTCCTAGCCATCGGGGTGCACCGGCACATTGTAGATTTGACGCGTATGACGTGCCAGCCACGTGACTCGCCTACAAAATCTGACAATCACGCTCCCGCACTACGCCGGACGAATCTTAAATACAGGATATTCAAATAATCGTATCCACGCGATTTTTTCCTTCCATTCCCCGCTCCGTTGCTCCTTCAATCTTTTCCTTACAATAACTTTCTTATGCGCCCAACGACGAGCTGTGCCAAAAATCAGTTTTCACAAAACTCTTCTCCTTTTTTTCCCTCTATTTTTTAAAACTACGTCATCAAATGAAAAAAATAAATTTTTCGAGAATTTTGCAATTTTTGGATAGAAAAAAAGAATACAAAATTTGCGCGAGCGAAATTTTGGCAATCGAAACATTAATTTCGTCAAAATAAATAAAAATGCCAAACTCGAGTGTAGCTTTCAAGTAGAGTGAAAAAAGTGACGATATTGGTTGGTGGTTAAAGAGCGTGGACCATATATCACTGAGGAGTGAAGGGAGGTGGGGCAGGGTCGGTCAAGATGCCAATTCAGAATGGACCAAGAGTGCCACTATGAAACTCCTCGCCCAGAACTGCCTCTTTCATATGCATAGCCTCATTTCCTTATCGAATATTTACGTCCAGAACCCATCGAGAAAGAATCGTGTTCAAGTTTTTTTTTATCGAGGACTGAGAAAAATATGCAAATACCTTCGATATATATGCGTCGAAATTTAAACTTTTAATTTTTTAAATAATCGCAATTTTTTTCCAGGTCCTTCAATATTTCTCGTTAGATGGGCGATAGATTTTGATAGGATAATCGATTATAAATGAATAATCTTCGAATTCCTTATGTGTACAGCTTGTTCTAATCCTAAAATTGGAACATCTGCGTAAAGTTTGATGGAAAAACGTTAATATCGTGGCTTCAGCTTGCACCGGATCGATATCGATCCGCACGCGTCTATTTGTTGATCGCACGCTGAGTAAAACACGTGCCCCGGCCTATCTACTCCTTTAATGGAAGAATTCATATTGCGTGGGGTCAGGGTATAAGTTACATCATAGATATAGCCTTTTCGATGGGCTTTCCTATAGCAGACGTTCGTGGTGCCCGATTCGACGGGACGTAAACGTTTTTTCCCTTTTTCCTGTCTCCTGATATGACCTATAACTGTATCCCTACGAGCATAACTGTTCCCAGTGCCCCGCATCTGCTCCGATCGACTTTTCACTCTGCCCGACTCCCTCTACGATTTTCCAACAACTACGAAAGTGTTTTCGAAACGAAAAAAATAGGAACAGTGACTCGTGCCTTCTCTGTGGATCACCTTGAGGTTCCTGCCACGTAGACACTCAATGAAACTTTTTTTCAAATACGTTTGTGCCTATTGAGCTCGTACGATCGATGCAAATTCGGGGGAAACGTTAATCATGACCTAATCATTGTAGAAATAATTATGCATGTTGATCTTCGTAGCAAACTCGTTTCAAGTGAGTTGACGATCCGGTCAGCGAGTGGAAACCATTTATTTTTATTTTTATTCATCAAATATTAAAAATAAAGTTTTGTACTGAACATTTTTTTCGTTTCTCTGGCGAAACTCGAAATTTATGAAAATTTGGGACTCCCGACTAGAGAACGCAGACGTAAAGGGTACGTGAAGAATATTCAGGCGAAAATTTCAGTCCGTACCCGAGGACAGTTTGCTCGGAGCGAAATTTTAGTCAAAACGTTCGTTTTACGAATCGACAGCGTCGTTACGGCGAATAGAACGTAAAAACGATGGAACGCGACGACCATTTTATCGGCGAATTGACAGATTTGGTTGAAGCCCGAGAAAGTCTAGATGGGGTGAGATTAACAGGGTCCCAATGGGTTGTTCCAAGGACTTTTCGTCGAGGTAGAGATTACAGTGCGTAAAAACGGTACCGCGAAAAAAGGTGATGGGGATAACTGGAGGTGAAAAAAAAAGAGGTGTGGGCTCGTAGTGTTTGATATACATGGTTAACTATTGAGAGGGGAAAGAGAGAATGGAAGCGAGTAGCAAAGAGAAAGAGAGAGAGAGAGAGAGAAGCTCAAGGATATTTACCTTAGCGGCTCGCGCTTCGGGCCCGAAGTTGTAGAGTCCTTTTTCAACACCATGGGGGGATTTTCTCGTGTATCAAAGCAGCAGCAGCAGCAGCAGCAGCAGCAGCAGCAGCACGTGTGCATGTGCTAGAGAAGAGAAGGTAACGGAATAAGGATCGAAAAGGGCCACGTGCCTCGATGGAGCACGCGACCAACCTAACGGTTTTAAACTCACCCCACTAAACGTCCGAAAAACCAGTTCTCCGGTGGCCTCTCTATCGTCGTCTCTCTATCGTTCCTCCTGTCTTCTCTTTCTCTTACTCTCTGTTACCAAAGTTCCACCCCTTCGTCATCCCTTGCCAAAAAGGGCCCCGGTATGCCTTTCGGCTCAAAACACACCAAGTAACACTGTTATTCTATTGGCTCTGGATTCACCCCTTCACCCCACTCTTTAATATCCTTCTCGCGATCGACATCTCGCTACAGCATCTCTCCTCGTAACTGCACCTCGTAACATATACCAAAAGGAATCGTGACAATACTTTTGCATTTTTAACTCTTCGCTTTATACAGCAGCGTTCAACCCGCCCAATCACGATACAAACGAACCCTTTGCGTCATTTCGTCCTCTGCGTACCACCATTTTATTTTTTCCTGTACGATTCCACGTTCTCCGAGACTAAAACTTTATTTTCTTTCTTTTTTCCTTACTTTGAGAAATATTTTTTTCGTGAGGAACAATGAAAAGATGTTCGAGGTTGATTTAAGGAGGGTCGCTACACACAACAATGTTGTAATGTTAAAAAGGATACGAACATTATAAATTATTAAAATTTTATTTTATTTTATATTTATTTCGAGATTTTTCTTCTACATAGTTTTCGAGTAATTGAACACTACAGTTTACATGCATGTGCATAGAGTTCAGATATATATTTAGGTATATCTTTAGCATATTGTAAACTCAAATAATTCGACAACTATGTAGAGAAAAAATGGAAAAAAAATTGTGTCATCGTATTTGATGCTGAAAAATATTGTGACCAAATTTAATTAAATTCTCATTATATTGTTGTATGTAGCGAACCTCCTTAAACCCCTTGGCTCGTATACTTTCGTGAAAAGAAAAAAAATGAAATCACTGCAGAGCTTGATTTTTCTAGATTTTTGCTTCTGGTTTTTCAAGTTATTCAAAGTGAATATTTACGAATATATTTGTATATTTATTAGAATGAGAAATCACTCGTTATGAGGTCTCGTAGATGGCTCAGTTTTTCCCAGTCCTTCCCGAAGCCCCAAGTGCAAGAATTTCAAATTGAATTAAATATCGTAGAGAAGCGTATATAAAAAGCATATTGAATGCAGCTTGACAAAAAAGTCGTCGGAAAGTTGCATCGGTGATGTAAATAGAAGGGATCTGACGATGCAGAAGCATAATAATCGAATGATGTAAGGCTCTAATAAAATCGTAAGTCGGTTGACAGGAAATCCTGAATTGTAATTTTATCATACACGAAACGAAAGAGAGAGAGAGAGAGAGAGAGAGAGAGAGAGAGCGAGAGAGTGGCTGAGGATTTTACTACGTAGCCCACCTCCCCCGTACGATCTCTCTCAGTTCTCTTGGCGAAGAGCCACACAGACGAACACAGTTGCTGCATGAATCTCTCTCAGTTCAGTGGTTCTTTGTTGCGGCCTTTGCGCAACAGATCGAGACCGAGAGAGCCGGGAAAACAAGAATGGCGATCGAGTAATATATATAGGAGCAGATGCTACTACGGCATTCTAACACGCTCTTATATATACAGAAAAAAACCAAGCCCGAGTAAGCTGAGAATAAGATGAAGATGAAGGAGAAGGAAAAATGCCTGTACGCTCTAATACGATCTTCCATCTTAGAAGCCCGTCTATTTTTTTCTATCACCAAACACATACATTTCAATCCTATATATATATATATATATAAATTTCCATTTACGTCGCATCTACGAATTTCCATTCGAATTAACATTTATATACGTAAATGGCATTAATACAAATAAAATTACCGTGCTCTAGAAAATTTATACACATTTGAACCATTTGTCAGATCTCCGATAGAAACTGCCCGTGACCAAGCAAAAAACTCACTCACTCAACATTTTTCTCGCAGTTTTTCATCACGAGATGCCGATGCACTGAGAAAACGATTTATTTATATGTACCAGGATTCGTTAACTGCTAACGAATATAAACTTGGATACAGCGAAATAAATGTTTTTAAACAGTTAATGAATCATTTATTTGAGCCTCTCGCGATTGTCTGAAATAAACATTTCTTAATTGTTAATAAATGAATCATTCGATAAAACGTTAACTTTCTTCATAGCGAATGAATTCAATGACCATAAACATCTACTGAGTTAAGGGAAATAAAAGCGATCGAAGAAATCATTATCTTTAAGGAAATTTAATCGTGATAACAAAGATTTTTTTTCACCATTAACAAATTTTGTAACAATTAATAAATGTTAGAGTTAAAATACCAACTAAATATATTTCTTTATTATAAATAAACTGTTTTCTCAGTGTGGCATTTAGTTTTTCCATGAAAAATTTAATGTTAAGTGTTATTATGCGGTCAGTTCTGATTCGCTCAAAAGGAAGAGCGCTTAAAGGGCTGAAAATGCATTATGTATTGCCAAATCGTTAAATTCTTATAAGCAGTGTGTTGGTATGTGTGAAAAGTATGCACGTTAAGAATTATACATACACAAGTACAAATGCGAATGAGGAGAGGGAGGGAGAGAGAAACGAGAGGACGAAAGAGAGAAGAGCATAATAATGAATTTCTGTAGCGCGAGAGATCTTGGGGAGGAAGTGAGGGTGCGAGAAGATGCAGCACCGCGCAAAATCGGGGTGAGCCGTGAAAATAACGATTTCTCTTTGTGGCGATTCGCTGTAGAGCCGCGCTTCAACACCGCAGAAAATAAGAGGAAGAGAGCGAGAGAGCGAGACACTAAGAAAAGAAAAAGATAAAGTTATATGGGGAAAAAGAGAAAGAAGCGAGAGAACGAAAAAGATCGAATGAGCCAAAGAATTGGGCGAGTCTCTTCGTGACTCGTCGACTTTTCTACGCTTAGGTACACCAGGAGATCGATATTTTATGTAGATCGGACAGAAGGTAAAAACCCGCCCGTCTCGTCTCCGAGCTGTTCCTTTTTACCGCCTACATTATATTTTATTCCATCCAGACAAACCGATCTCTTTTCAATTCTCCGCGATTCAACAAATTCGTTGCATTTTTCCTTCGATTTTACTTTTTTTTTTTCAAAAGATTTGCTTAATCCTAGGAAATTCTAATATTAATGTAACTCTCCATGACAAGACTGAATGTCCCTGCGTTTCGCAATCATTGGAAACGGAAGAAGGAATTATTTTTTTAATTAATAAAATGATCGCAATAAAATCCCGAAAAAAATAAAAAAATAATTATTTTTTTCCGTTCTTTTTCTTTTGTTCTAAGATTTTACTTCGATCTTTTTTTTATACATTAATTTATCGTCAGCTGTTTTACTTTGTTAAGGAAAAAGGGGCTGTGACTTTTGGACAAACGAATATTTCGATAATTCGTGAATTATTTTGATTCCAATTCGATGATCGGAATTGGGTGGGAAAATGTTCGCAACTCAGGTGGCACTGTACAGTTTTTATCACCTGACTAGCCACGTTGCAATAGACAGCATCGAAACCTCCAAAAATTTGGAGTAATGCGTTTGTGTCTGTATGTGAGTGTATGTTATGGGACCAGGGCGGATTTCGGTGTGCGCAAGGTTTCGGAATTCAGCAAAACACAATGCGTGCCAGGTCGAGCATTTTTTGGGGTGTTTCGGGGCAAAATCAGTGCAGGAACGTAGACGCGAGGATATACAAAGAATTTTAAGACCAGCCAGCTGCGATCTTGATGTTTTGATGGAAAAATTGATGTTACGAGGATCGGCTCCGGCAAATGGAATGGAGAATCTTTTCAAGGGGTCAATGTGTCACTCGATCGAATTTTAAACAGACTTCAATCACATTCCCTTGCTCCTGGATAATTGAGATGATGAAATTCTCGTAAATTGACATCGCGGAACACGTTGAATTGAAATTTTCACCAACGGTCGCCTAAAAAAATGGTTCCTCATAATAAAAAGGTAAAAAAAATTTTCCAATCATTAGCCACAACGATTCCATTTGATTTGATAATTTTGTTTTCGTTATTTTTTATCCGAAAGCGTGCGAAAAGTGTTCCCAGCATGAGGAACAAATCTTCGGAGAGTCTTTGTCCCTGTGCGCCATTTTGTTAAGACCCATCGCGTCAAAAGTATGAGGTTGGATAAAAAAAATTGATAGAGGTACCGGCGGAAGGCTAAAAGATTGAAAAGCCGTTAAAAAATGGCGTTGGAAACGGTTGCAGAAAGCGAGCAGGATAGAAGAGCAGCAGTAAGCTCGTCGGAAGGATTTTTTCCCGTTGCCAAAGAGTCGTGATAAACAATATTGTCAGGGCGATCCAGGCCCTAGAAAATTCGAAAGAAAGAAGCGAAGGAAAGCCGTTGCACATACGAGATGAGGCGTTAACGAAGTTTCATCCCTTAAAGCGTACCCTTGCGCCTCGCGGCCTAGAATCTCTAAAAAAAGAGAAAAAAACGAGGCGATAGAAAACTCAACGAAAAGATCGAGAGAGACAGATGATACGGACGTCCAAGGCTGTGAGAATCGAGAAATGACGGTTACATCTTATCGCGACATATATAAGTGAGAAAAAGGTATTCGTCCTTTGCCTGCACCTGGGAAGGTTAAACTCTTCGGTAAAGCGCCATTTTAACTTTTTTAACCTTCGAAATGAGCGATAGAAAGGGCCAACGAGTTTCTCTCGTATCCTTTATTTCCGAAAAAGGGTATTTTTCGGTCTCGTGAGAGCCTGAGTGTTAAAACCGAAGGAAACCACCCCAAAAATTCGTCCCCTCTTTACGAAGACGCTTCGTTGCGATTGAAAAAAACGCGCCATTGAATAATGGAAAGGTTTTTTTTTCACGATATTTGGGCCCCTCGCGAGAGCACGAAGCACAGATTCTCACGGAAAAAGTATGGATTTCGGGTAAAAAAAGGTGGAGAGTAATATATAGACCGAGGGATGCAAATTTGGGTATGAAAGGAGGTTAAAAAAAAATGCTCGATCGGGCCATATGTACATGCGTGTGGTACCTGTGCCCGTAGACCAAGGGTGGCGATCGACTGCGCAGTAAAATTTCGGTGAGAGTTTTCGCCGAGCACGAGAGGGTGGAGGGAGGAGGGCGGGGTGGGGGGAAATGGCTCTCGGAGTAACTGAAATTTTATAGTGAATCGACCAATGTAATCTTCGGCAAAGACTTGGAGTGTATTCCCGTCCGGATACGCGTCTACCTGCTTCGCCAGATTTTTTTACGTTATTCAGGGGAATCTGCCAGGCCAGGTAGGAAAAAAAATAGAAAAAAAAAATGGTGAATGCAGCCAACGAGATGAAAGAGAAAGATGAAACGAGCCAGAGTCCGGGAAGAGACATTCCGCCTGCTATATTGCACTCTCACAACCGAACGTTAGCCCCCGAAAAAAAAAGAAGAAAAAAACGTTTTTCATACTTGTTTGAATTTTCTTTCTCACTTACATCCCTCCTACTTCTCTCTTCTCCGTCGTATTTTACCCTCACAATCTTTCACTTGTATTTACAGATTCGATCCACTCACGAACCCACTTTTTTTTGCCTTTTAGCCAAAGAATATTCGAACGATTATTCCTGAATGCTAAAACACTTTTCTCCCCAAAAAATCTCATTTTTTAAGGCTCATCCGTGAAGTCTCCACTTTTCCCACAATATACGAACAAGCCCCGAGCTACTTTTCAATCTCAACTTATTTGAATTTTTCTCCAATGGGAATTTGTTCACTTCAATTCGTGAAAAAAAAAATTCTTCCCCACACAGATTCGTCATCTCAACGTTTTTTTCGCAAATTTCCTGAGAATTTTTCAATCGGAATTCAGAAAAAATATTGACCCCAAAAATGAGTCGAAATTCCGGAGACTCGATAATCGCGATTATTTTTTTAGCCACGTATTTTACCGCGTATTCCCTTGCCCTCACCGTCCGTTCGCTAATTTCTCGTGAATATATAAAGCGACCAGAGATCTCCATTTTCTTTTATAGCAGATTTGATAATTAAAAAAGAAAATGGCGACGGTTTGGTGAGTGAGAGGAAAGATTTGGGTGCAGTCATAAATCTTGCGTACAAAATGGATTTTCAGTTGTGGCGAATCGTAATAATTACATTTAAAAAACCGTTATAGCTTGGTATGGATAAGGGAGAATGAAGGGCGGGGGGGCGACGGAGATTTGCGCTTGCAAAGCGCGAGTGGCAACGGAGAAAACGGTGAGCGCGACAAGCGCGAGCGAGAGAGGCGTAGTTTCGTTCTCGTGAAATCGGTTCCGGGCGATTATTCGCGGCTCGTATTGTATAAAAAATGGAGGAAAAAAAAAACAAGTTTGAAAAAAATTTTTACGTGTGTGCGGCGAGCGAGCGAGAAGCCAGAAGCTCCGCATAGGTGGGAGTTGAATGAAAGAGCGAGCGAGAGAAAGGTAAAAATTGAGGGAGGCCGTGTGTGTCATGAGATATACGATGATAAATGCAAGCGAAGGGTTGTTCGTTCGTTTGAAAGTGGGGGGGGGGGGGAAGCCAGAGCCGCTCGATTTGAGGAAGGGTTTTTTTTATTCCGGATTGGCCAATGAAATAGTAGGGACGAGGAAGCTCCGCCAATGGTGAACGCGTGGCTCTTGGTGGTGGAGGTAGTTAGCCCTTAGGGCTACCGGTGGCAGGGCGCGCATCGGCGTTGCGTCACTTTGACATTCACTCAGCGGTGCTTCTCGAGCGTAGACCGTCCCACCTTTCAACGTTTCCTTTTGCTCTTGCATACGCAAATCAACGACGCATTCAAATCTCCGCGATGAATTTCCATACCATTATTTAAAACATTATTACTCACCGAGGCTTAATCGATTGACTTATCTATGAGCAATTAAGTTTATCTGTCGCTGACTCAATCGCGAGTGTCGTTATCGTCAATTATTCCGAAAAATATAAATCGCTTTTATCGTTGTTCTCATTTTTTTTTTTTTTTTCATTTTCTCACTAAAACAATAATAAGTCTTGCGCAATCTCGACGCTCGCTCAAAAAGATAATCGACCAATACCAGTTTACAGTGTGCCTATACTTATGACATTCAACCTTCTCGCGAGTGAATTTATAAAAAATTAACAATCGCTGATATGAGACTCGACTCGACTGCTACTAATCGTCGCTACACTTAAACATTTTCTTTCGCTGATGATAACATTACGCCTGTGCTGGACACTCCTCAAGGAGTGCTCGATATACAATTGCTCCAAAATTCGTCGTGCTGGATTTCGTGAAAGAAACAAAAGAGCCGCCAAATGTGAGGGTGAAATCAAGTGCTTACGGTAGTAGTAATAGTCGTCAGGTGTGCAGTGATCCCAATAAAATGGTATTTCTCGAAGATCCCAAAATGATCTTCGCCGATATGAGATTACACGCTACCAGCACACCTACCACTACACCCACGCGATATCATCGACACCATCGACGCCATAACAAGTACAGACCTCAAAACAACAACGATTGTACGAACCGTTTTTTATTTTCATTTACGTCTAACCTGCTCTCCCTCTTATATCAAGAAACTGTCAAATGAACCGTCAACCATAACAGCTCCATAGTGCATTTTATTAAAAACAATCAACTCTCTCGTCATTGAAAATTAAAATATTTTTCGCTAAATTTGATGGGGAAATTTAATACCGAAAAATAGCGTCAAACGAAAAAACAGAGTGAGTCTAAATGAAATTCTCTTTTTCATTTTAATCGCCGAAAAAATATTATAATTATTTATCGAAAGATTCTTGGAGAAGAATTCCTGGCGAGACTCTACAACAAATAGCTCGACGAACGTAATTGCGAACGTGCTCCATTGATAGATTGAAAATATTTCGTAATTGAATTTTCCCGAGGAGGAAGAAAAATGAGATCAGTTGTGCAAAGATTCGAAATGACATTGCTTGATCATTTTAATTGCAAAAGTTAGCTACCGGAAACCAAACACACCATTATTTTTCCGGAAATAGTTTTTTCTCATTAATCAACAATAAAAATAATGATAAAAAAATTAAATTGTAATTTCATTTTTCGACGAATAATTACGAGAACCGAATGAATCACGTAACGAAAAATTTTCACCTGACCACGAAATGATAACTAAATAAATTTTTTATTTCCAAAATAAAAAAAATCGAACGCGCTCAGGATAATGAATAAAAATATTGATTGATATCGTTGAATTAACGTGTCTGGTATTTTGTTTGTTTGGTATCGACATAGATGCAGATTTGCATGGAGAAGTGGATGGACCTGAGCTCAGTGGGGACGACAGGAGTATCGCGAGTGACATCAATGACGCGAACGAGGCTACCCTGGATCACGATTCTATGGATTCCGATCGTGGCGGAGCTCTCAACCTGGTTAGTAATAAACGAATCTGTTGAGCGATTCTTGTTTCGTAATGAGGATGCATTTTCTATTCAATGAATTCCGATGTTGATACACGTGATCAGATTTAATTATTCCGATGATGTCGCGTGAATATGATATTTATGGTGACGGAGACCACCTTGTGGTGAAGCCTGATTGGCCGGGCACCTTCACCAGGTGCGTTTTTTGACGCCGCGTGCTAGAACGTGCAGGCGAATCGCTTTTAAGTAATTATTCTCTGGACAGGTGGCACGTGCGATTTACTGAAACAATACGAGATTGAAAAAACAGAAGAAAAAATTTCGAGTAAGAAAAAAATTAAAAAATTCGAGTAAAAATTGAATAAAAACAAAATTTCTTGTTTTTCTTTGATTTTGAAAATAATTAGATTTTTTCTACGATGACCAATGAATGGGGCCCTAGAGCCCCATAATTATAAAAATATGCACAATCTTACGCCATCAAATTTTTATGACGAGCATGATTCAGCGTAATATATCGAGAAGAATTCCACAATCCCAGGTAAAGCGGGAGGAGCTCGAAATGAAATACGGAAACAGCGTGTAATGAAAAAAAAAAAGGAAACGAGTCTTTTTTTCCTTTTCCTCGAAAGAACATCTGTCGATATGTCCGAAAATGCCTCAGGCACTAAACCCTGCGTCGTGAAACCTTGTTACATTGCTTTTCATTTTTTTTCTTCTTTATTCACATTCGTCCCTCGCACGGACACGCGTCTCGTCATAGTGAATTATTGGAACAAAGAATTCCAATGGTTGTTCCGTTTAAATAGAAACTTTCGATAAATCCTGAGGAAATTCAATTCTCGGAGGTTGAGAAAGGAAATAAAAATGGGGATTCCATTGAATTTCTAAGGGAAAACGAACGATTCCCTTAAAAAATCGTGACTGATTGATTAGAAGCTAAAAAAAAAAAAAAAAAAAAAACCCCCACAACCCCCTAAATCGCGACACCCCACCCCCAACAAACTCCAAAGAAAATTGACAAAATTGTTGGAGCGTTCCCAAAAAATATTTCGACCTCAAAACACATAAAAACCGATAATAACAATTATCTGTTCAGGTCACCGATGTTTCGCAAAGGAATAGCAGTAGCGGAACAAGTGGGAGTGCGTCATCGCCGAGTTCCGGTGTTAGTAGTCAATTGACCGGAAGTCATCCGGGCAATACCGGAAGCACACAAGCGGCTTTGGCGGCCCAGCTCGTGGGCCAGCAACTCCTTATGCATGGCCCATTAGGAGCGTTGAGTCCTCAAGAAATTCAAGCGCTGGCTTCGACCCTCCAACAACAACAACAATCGCTGCAGCAACAATTACAACAATTCGCAATGTTTCAACAAGCGAATCCTTCCTCCGCAGGACAACTTCCGGCTCAGGCACAATTTTTCTTGCAGAATCAGGTAAACACGATTTTCCATTTGTTTATTCATAAAATTACGATAAATTTCCATAAATTTTGAGTCTCCGAAAAAAAAACGTGTCTCCGAAAATGTTGAGCACATTTCAAGGAAGGCTCGCACCTCAAAAACGTGCCGTTGCTTCAGAGAAAATAGAAAAACCTTAAGCAACGATGTAATACGTCATGTTTAGCAACTTGCCACTGTCTTTTGTCGAGACACACGTGGCAAGGATGAAAAAACATCCTTTTTCGATGCTTTCCTTTAAAGGATCCAAGCGAGACCCTTTATTTTGTTATCCAAAAAATCACAATAGAGAGACACACGACGAGCTTCTCGACACTACACGGAAACGTCCAAGATCCTATGTGCACAAGAGCTCTTCTCGTTTTCGGCTATTTTTCGAGCTAACCTGCCTCAACCCCTCTCTCACACGCGATCATAAAAGGGTTCGATCGTAATCCCTCTCGCCCGAGGGGCGTCTACCGGGACGAACGTTTAATTTCTTCATTCGATACACCCCGCTTTTTTCCTTTTTTTCCTTCCCTCGGGACACCCATGTCCTATATATATATTAAGGTGATACAATACCACAAGCAACGAACCCTTTCGACACGCGCCGGAGCGATCAATATAAAAAAATCTCAGACAGATCGTAGTCGTGACATAATGTCGTCTGACAATACTAAAAATCTTTGAATAACTCTCCCTCACACTATTCCCAAGTAATATGAGAATTCCATAAGACTCGACGACGAGAACTTTCCATTAGGAGTCCCGAAGCAATTTTCCATGGATTTTTATTCATTTTTTTGGAAATATCTCTTTCTAGGAATACACAAATCCATTTCCTGTCAGATTACTTTTCCCCGGAAGTCTCGACGAACGAGCCAAGACTTTCGGAGTTTCCATAAATTCAATATTTGTTTTTAGATTTAAAAAAACGATCAAACGTCACAGGAAACCGCGTTGAATTTTTTTCCATAATCAAGTAAACTGGGTCGAGAACAAACTCATAAAACCTCCGCATTAATAAACATCAGCGGTCAATAATAATAGCGTCGGATGTTTACTATCGAAATGAACGAGCTCTCCATTATCTAATCGCTTTGATACGAGACGATTAAATCGATCGGCGAGGACGTAATTAGTGATAAAAATGATCGAAACCTTTTCAAACTCGAAAAACTCGTTTTTTTCACCTATTTTCCGGAGTATTTTTTGAGTTTCGGTAACTAAATGTTTCGCAACGATAATTACCGTTCAAGAAATTTCATTAAGTTCCATAATTAATTGACGTTCAATTTCAATACGAAAGGGCAGGTAAGATTTCCGATCGAATTGACAAAGACCGCAAGATCGAAAAAAAAAACGATGAAACCGTTTAGCGTGCGCTGTAAAAGAGCGTACGAGCGAGAAAAGGGTGAGACACGCGACCACTTTAAATTACCATTCACGAGTAAGGGTTGCCACACGTTTGAAGGGAGACATGAGAGCTCGGTAGGGAAAACGCTTCGCATATATAAAGAGAAGAAAAAAAAAAAGGGTTAATCGATTGGCTCGCGTACTTTACGAACCACAGCAATCTGCCTTTTTACCTGCTTCGATGTCTGCCACGCGACTCTATTAATTTCAATACACGAGCCTCTCCCCGACAAGTGCAGTCAACAACCTCATGTGCATATTTACCGAAGCCAGTAGATTGAGGATCGCACGTAACAAGTGAATACTAATTTTTGTGCCTGAATGAAATTTCCGGTATCGAAAGAATCTTTCCGAAACGACTAAATTTTTTAATTCCGTAAAAATCACTGAAATATCGTAAAATAGCAAAAACTGCATTTTCACGAACGTCTGGAAAAATATTTTCATTTCGTTTCCGTCATTGAGTGATGAAAAGTCTAAGAACTCGATGACAATTCGATCGCGACCCTCTTGACCGTGAAAAAATCGAGACTTTCTATATTTTTCAATAAAAATGGCCGACACTAATTTTTCACTCGAAATCCGGGCACAAAAATCAAAAATCTCAATGTCACTATTTTTCTATGGCCACGTGACATATTTATGATTAGATGTAAACAAAAAATATCGTCGAAATCTTGCAGGGGCTGTTGCAGACCGGTGCCTATGCTCAGACACCGAGTCATCCCCGAACACACTCCATTCAGGTACGCTCGATACGTAGGCGAAAAACCTAAAGCTCCCCCTTGACCGAAGCCCCATCGAAAAATCGACCAAAAATTGTGACTCGAGAAAAAATAAAAAATTTCGATCGATTTTTCGTCCCATATGAAAATTTTTTAATAAAATTAATCATCGGAAAAATCAACTGCGCTTAATCATTAAAACGAACGCCCGCATCGCCGCTTAACGTCGAGGAACTTAATCGACAGGTACAGCAGGCCGTAGCCCAAGCAGCTCAGCAACTCCAAGCTCTTCAAAAGCAACAAGCGCTCCAGGGTGGTGGCGGTCTCATGGGAAGGACTGTTCCTCAGCAGAGATCACCTCCGCCACCGGGAACTCCTCCGGCAGCAAAGCCACCGCCAACGAGATTGGAGCCTTCGCCCGAAGAGACGACCGATCTAGAGGAACTTGAACAATTCGCTAAAACCTTTAAGCAACGACGTATCAAGTTGGGATTCACTCAGGGCGACGTGGGACTCGCGATGGGAAAACTGTATGGAAACGATTTTTCGCAAACGACAATCTCCAGGTAAGAAAAATAAAAAATCTCGAAATTAAACGAAAAAAAATCCATTTTTTCACGAATTAATTTATTTTCGTTTTTTGTTTTTGTTTTTTAGGTTCGAAGCTCTCAATCTTTCCTTTAAAAACATGTGCAAACTAAAGCCACTTTTACAAAAGTGGCTCGAGGATGCTGACAACTCCCTTAACAATCCAAACTCTCTATCGAATCCTCTAACAACACCCGAAGCGATAGGCAGACGGCGCAAGAAAAGAACCTCCATAGAAACCAGCGTCAGAGTCGCCCTCGAAAAAGCCTTTGTACAAAACCCAAAACCTACGTCCGAAGAAATCACGATACTTGCCGATAGCCTCGCCATGGAAAAAGAAGTCGTCAGAGTATGGTTTTGCAATAGGTGAGCAGTTTTTTCATCAAATTTATTCCACATTCTCCACAAAACTTTATTCCCAAACCTGCGAATCTTTCTAAAGCGTTAATCAATGTTTCCCAACTTTTATTCACCAATTAATCAGAACGAGGCTAAAAACTGCGAATTTCGAACGCCAGAAAGTCGAAAAAAAAATAATTTATCGAGATTGCAATCGCTTCGAAGCAAAAATATTCAAAAAATCTCAATTTTCTTGAAATGGAGCTGGCGCAATTTTATCAAAAGTTCAAACATCCAAACTTCCATTTCATTCGAAACGAAACGATGTGTTTTTGACAGGATCAATTTTTATTCATGAGAAAAATGCTTGAATCGTGTAAAAGAGGGATTCGGTGGAATCAGAACGAGAGGAGTTAAGTATTGGTTCGTATTTTGCAGGCGACAGAAAGAGAAAAGGATCAACCCGCCAACCGCAGCGATGGGAAGTCCAACAATGGCATCCCCAGCGCCATCTGTATTCGCGTCGCTAGCGAGTTCGATGTCCGGTAGTCCACTAGCATTAACGACGCACTCTTCGGGGATGAGCCATTCGCATTCGCATCCTCCGCCGCTTGGTTCACCTTTACCTTTGTCATTGGTCACATCAGCGGGTGCGAATTACCATAGCATTGGAAGTAAATCTCACGAGTGACATCAACATGCGACCCATCAGAGGGACGCTCAATATCATCACCACCATCATCATTCGCAGCAGCATCAACAAATGTCGCAGCAACATCTTCATCATCATCATCATCATCGTCATAATCAGCGACGTTTGTGCAATCTACCGGAATTTTATCGCTAAACCAATCCTTTTAACAAACTCTCATCGTCGTCATTTTCAATCCGTCATGTCCATGAGATTGCTGCCAAAAATTCCAAGCTCCAACGATTATTTCATTGCTGCCAATATTGCGAGAGCCACATTCGTCCTTGCGATCATTTTCTCTCCGGATCAGCGACTGGTTTGAATTTTTTTTGGTCCGGACTCCGGCGCCTCGAGAAAACGAGGCAGAAAATAATGAAAACTGGAAAGCTGCATCGAAAAACCACGAGAAATTGGTTTGTGCTCCTTGTCTGCTCACGAGACGGTCAGAGGACAAAGCAAAGATTCAAAATGTTGGATTGAGGCTGAGCGGATTCTTATGGTGTTCCATGAGGCTCGATATTCCGGGAGCTGAGTCCCGGAAAATTAGAAGACAATCGATGTCACGAGCGATTTTTCACTCCACTTGATTTTCCCCACCGGAAATTCCATATCACGTAAGTTAATTATTTTCTCCCCAAAAATGTCGACTCCTCCGGACGAAAATCGAGATTGAAAGCAAAAATCAAAATGTCGGCCTCGGAGTATTTACCAAAAGAGCGAACGAGTGATTTCCCGCTAAGAAAAAAAGGGTAAATCCTGATCGATTTGGAAAATCGATCCTTCGCCAAAAAGACCATAAAAAAGAATTTCGAGAATAATCTCAACTGCGAAGAAACTGCGTGCGAGAATGGAGCACGGTTCATCGATAAAATCCCAGCGCGACGCTCCGTCGTGGGCGAACCAGACGCTGAAGCAAAAGCCACAGAACGTACCAGCGGAGCGAAGATCAAAATCACAATAATTTGCAAAGGCAAAAAATTTGGAAACCCGAATAGACGGATAATTTGACGACGAAGTCGTTCGAGTTCCCAAACGAGTGCATTTCCATGGTTGACGGTGTAAATAGAGGGTGCAAGGGTTGCAAAACTTGTAATTATAATTAATTATTGTACTCGGTATCGAATCACGGATCGATCAAGTTACGGAAAGAGATCCCAAAGATTCATTTTTTATATAAATATATATATAGTTCAAAATCGTTGCGTGCAAAATAGGGTAAGGCGTTCGTACAATTATCGAAGCGATCGTATTTTTTATTTAAAAACCAAGAAGGAACAATGATTTTTAATTTAAAAAAATAAACAAAACGGGCTAAAAAATAATTTAGCGATTGTTTATGGACTCCGATCACCTCGCGGAATACTCTAGAACAATTTTACGCGTTACGTTGTAACTATTGTGATTTAGTTTCGCGACGCATTTCAGTTATAATTATTTTTAGCACTATTTTATTATTTCATTATTATTATTATCATTTATATTATTATTATTATTATTATTGGTATTAGAATTATTATTATTATTCGTGTATTTATAATTATTTATTGCAATGTCTTTCAGTCGTGATTTCGCACGAAAGCTCGAACATAACGCAGCTTTTTATTTTTTCCTCGTGGTAAAGACACTCGATGACATTTTTCTCTCTCCTCGAATTTCTTTAGCCACTGGATCATTCGTATTTCCTTTTGTTTTTCCTAGCATCATTTTTTAACTCGTTATCTTCGGGCCCAATGCTTAGAAAATTTATTACCCGACGATCGCAAGTTTTGAGGATCTTTCTCACGTACGTTGACAGCCGATCAACACTCTCTTTTATCTTGGGCTGTTTTGGAGCGGTCGGAAATGATGCTGAGATCATTGAGTACATTTTTTTTGGGTAAAAATTGGGCGGATAATTGGAAAAAAAAAATTTTCATTGAATTTTATATTTTTGGAGTTTTACTTCTTAGAAACTTTGGTCTGGCCAGAACCACGTAGATTTGGGCTCAGGCAATCAGGATCACACTCGTAATATTCGGTCCAGGAGTCGACCAAAACAAAAAAGATTTCATTTCATTATTTTTTTGACAAATTTCCTGCACAAATAAGCTCGACTCTACTCTCAATATTTTTATTGCAATTGTCAGAAAAATCTTGAATCGCTGATGATTAGAAATTGCTGCGAAAAATATTTTTCGCCTGTAAACGTACGTGCAAAACTTTCTCGAGACTCGAACGCATGAGAAGACATTGCGAAGCAGAGTTGTTGGAAATCAGGAAGAACAGTATTACAGAAAAGCGTGTTACGTCCGAATGAATGGGCGATGAGTAACATGCGATTCAGTGCCAAGTTAGGTATTCAAAGTATTCCGCGAGAGTCGACCAACTCGATTTTGTCAAAACGAACGACTTTCTCGTAAACGAAGACGAAAAAAAAAGGAAAGCAGGCATCGCGATACTCGTGGAGTCCGAAGTGACGAATGAACCGAGTTTTTCATGCCCAAAATTTGAAATAACAACTCGCGAAACGCGTTATCCAACAATTGCGTTTTTGGACTTATACATATGTGTAAATAAATATTAATTAGCGAGTATATCATTTACCGTTGTAAGTAAACGTATTGACTGTTCGACATCAAAGTATATAGCTATTTAAGGGGACACGCGTACACAACAACACCCACACACACACACACATATTGAAATAATAATAATAAAATCAAGAAAATATAAATATAAATGTATTGTAAATAGTTGAGTGGATGAAAGAGAGTGTGAGCTTAGAAAAACCAACCGGAAGGTCGAAAACGTTGGAAAGAGGTGTGTTTTTTGGTTGGCCGTTTTGTGTATCGACCAACTGAAAAATACGCTCGTTTTAATTAGCACCGACTAGAAATTTATTCTCCCAATATTATCAGCATCGATTTTAAAGATTCCTGTATTTTACGAAAGAGCCAACTAAAGCGTCGAATTTTATTTCGATTTTCGGCATGTTTTGAATTCTTTTCACGCTCCTGGACGTCGATCCTGGACAAAAATATCCTTGCACTCTTTCCATCCGAGCAATTACGAAATAAACACATATGCAACGAGTTTTTATATTTTTTCACATCTCATTTTTTTTCGTCCACTAATTAAAACTCAATCGGTTGCCCTTTTCGTTTTGATCCATCCAAGGAACTTTTTGACCAGAATCTCTATGCCAATTTTTATTTCCGAACATTCTCCTGGTATGGAACAATTTTTCTTCGGAATTTCTCGCGTATCGTTACTTTGCACGTCCACCCAAAAACACTTCATCGTTTCAATGGTCAAAAAATCAATTTTCAATCATAAAACAAACAAAAATCAAGACGAAAATTATTTTGACAGAAAATAAAAATTCTCGATGAACCAAAAAAATATGAACCACTCCTACTCTTTTAAGGTCTACTCCTTTAAGGTCACGCACTCACCACACTGGTGCAAATTTGCACTTTGATTTTTCAAAACTTCGTATTTCTCCAATGAATGTATGAGATCGATCTTGAAACCATACTTTTTAGGGGTAAAATATCCTGTCAGATCGAATGCAATGATTTTGAAACTCGAAAAATGAAAATTTCATTGTCGAAAATTAGCCAAATTGAAGAAAGAAATTTTAAAAACCTGATACGCTTGAAATTTTTGTGGTTGCAAACTTGCATGAGTGTGTCGTCTACGGGTCAATAATTTATCGACTTTATGGTTTTTGTGAGCTCTTGATATCGAAATGTTGGCTAAAAAAATCGATCTACCAAAAAATCTAAAAATTAAAAATACGTGCAAAGTACGAGTGACAGTAAAAATGGCAGCCGTCTTGGAGGTATAAGGATGAGAGACAAAACATGCGTGAATCGATTTTTTCCCGATATGTGGACCAAGTATAGTAAACGAAAAAAAAAGCGAAGCAAAAAAAGTTCCTAAAAAGCGCACATGACCGCTTTGGCGTGTGTGTGTGTGTGTGTGTGTGTGTGTGTGTGTGTGTGTGTGTGTGTGAGAGTATTTGTGGGGAGAAAGAGCGAAAAAAAAGAGCGAGCGAGCGAGATAATAAGTGAGAGAGAGAGACGACAGCGCGGGCGTGTATAATGAGAGAATTAATCTGTCGTCCTGAGTTTTTTATTGACGAGTAGAGGAGTATTTTTCCAACTCACAGAGAATGCCCCTGAGGCTCCGTAAGCTGTGAATAGAAAAGCCCCTGTAGATAAAAATTGTACGAAAACCATACGTGGAAGGAAGGGAAAAACAAGAAACAACAAATAATAAGTTAAGCACAGTCCTCGGAACACCAATCCCTAAACCTTCCATGTTACGTTTGTCATGGCAGCGTATTGTGACGGTTAGTATATACCCTATCAAATTAATGATTCAATTAGTAAATCTTATTACTCTCATTATCGTCATTGATATCATTATTATTAATTATTTTTAATTATTACTTATTTTATTATTATTATTATTATTATTATTATTATCTCTATTATTATCAACATTATTATATTATATTTTAATCTCTATTATTTGAAAATAAATTTACATAGACCTTTATGTTCGATTTGTTGATTTTATTTGATTTTTCGTTCCGCATCATCGATTCTCATCGAGATTTTGCAATTGATTGCAATTGCAGCGACGCATATTTCAGATATTTGGGTCATGCGAGTCGTGATTTCAAACAGGTTGACTACGTACGACAATATGATAAGAATTTAATCAAATTTCGTCATAATATTCTTCAGCATCAAATACGATGACACCATTTTTTTTCTATTTTTCGTCTACATCGTTGTCGAATAATTCGAGTTTACGATATGCAACGGATATACCTATATATATCTGAATCCCATGTCTATACATGTAAACTCTAGTCTTCAATTATTCGAAAACTGTGCAAAAGAAAAATCTTGAAAAAATTATATGTTCATATTTTATGCTAAAGAGTATGCTCACGAAATTTCATCAAATTTGAATGATTTCGAATTTTCCGATGACGTTAACGTGGCAGCATTTTTGTGTGCGGTCATCCTCCTTTAAAGTGGAGTTTTGTTTTTTTTTTTTTTTCGTGCCTCAATTCGTTGAGGTTCTCGATCGGATTGTCATATTTTTTGATTAGCAATATTTTTTCCGAAATTACACCGTATTACCGTCCTGCCATAGGCTTTCTTGTAAATAGGATAAATGACAGAGAGGAAAGAGAAATGTCGAGATTAATGTAAGTTGGGATTGCGATTTCGTATACAGAGAAAGGTTGGGAGGTCCGTTTGCCTCGACTTCCGGTATGTGGCAACTGTATTTATTCATAAGGAATCACCACCGGGCGAAATGGCATTTATACCCTAGTCAGCGAATAATTCTGGATCAGGTGGCTTGTCATAATCGTTCGGAAAGATTGAGAACGAGAAAAAAAAAGGAAACGCTTCTTCCGGTCGCGAAGAAACACCAAAGAATATTTATTTCTGAGTAAAAAATAAATGAATAAATAAAACCAATAGAAATCGGACGGTACACGGTGGCACATCGATTTTAAACGACTGAATGACAAGAATCCTCTTCGAATAAACGAACAGAAAATAATATAGAAATGAGAAATCAATGTGTAATCCATATTAGGCGAAAAAAATGAATTAATAATGTTACATTGTCGGTGAATGTCTTTTTATTATGATTCTAACGAAAAGTGAGAATGCGAGGGTGAAAAAAATGCTTGGAGGCATCAAACTCGAGAGAAAGAGAACGAGAGAGCATGGTATGACAGTTCCTAAAATTGTGCCGATTTTTGAATGAGCGTTTAATCGATCGATTAAATTTCGAAGTGCTCACGAGCCAGCGAAAAAGATAAAGGAACGTTGAAAAATTCACACCCTCATGAGTTTTTTGGCAATAGATATTTAAATAAGTTATAAAATTTTGAAAAAAAGAAAAAAAAAAAAAAAAAAACGATGAAAAATAATAATAACGACATTATTGGTCGAAATAAAATAATGGGAAAAAAAATTGCGCAGCACGGCCATGGTAAGCCCAAATTTTAAAACGATTCACGAATCCTCCAAGGAATCGTGATTTTTATTTTCTTTCATTCTTATTCGTTTCACACTCTCCCCATCCGGAAATGGAGAGTTCACAGTTTACAAGAGGAATAGACTTATCTCAAGGACATTTATGGTGTATAAATAAAATCATATCAAACTTCAAAGTTGACAGCGATGCTAGCGCATGTCACGATTAATAATTATTTAACAGTACATGATTAGTAAAAATATTGTAATTATATAATAAACTGCGTCATAGATGAGCCCTGTATTCGTACATTTTCACAAACCATCGATTTCTTTTTTCAGAATCTCTTGTTTTCCTCGAAATACCTTAATCCTTAATTATTCCGCAATTTTTACAGTCACACGTCGTCAGGAGGACCCCAACAGTCTCAAGATCGACGAACTCCCAATTTTAATAAATTTCGTTGTGAATAAAAAGCCAAGAAAAAAAAAAGAGATGAAAGGAGGAATCGAAATAAGACATTTTTTTTTTTCGATTCTTTTTCTTTTTTTTTCAAATGATTCAATGGAGTTTGGAGAATTTTTTAGAATGCTACCATAATATATGGGAACTGCAACTATATCGTAGCAAGGACGAACAATCAATGGAAAGGCCAGACGAAGAAATCGCTACAGTTGGCAAGGTCACTCAGCTTAATAATTTATACTGGAGTCGGTTAGCACAGAAATCTCATTAATCAGATTTTTAAACTTTTGATTGGCCCTTCGTTGATAACATAGAGTTTTAGTATTTTTTTTTGGTATCGGCAATCGATAATGTGGATGGAGTCATGGTAAGGCTGACGAACGGTATGTCGTGAGACTGGCGATTTCTCATTTGTTGGCAAAGAAGTTGCCTGATGAAAAAATGTGCCAGCTGGTCGTGGATTGGAGAACAAATGCACTCTGCATCACGTTTAGGTTGCGTTTCCTCATAGTTCAAAGAAAAAATTGATGGGCAAGTTATTTATTCGCTGAGTGGATTAAAAAATCGAAATGTCATAAATTTGAAAATAATACAAAATGTGCTTCTTGTCAATGCGTCGAACCAAACTAATTTTCATCCCTCGTACTGCAATCCGTGTACAAGTTACTATCTGCCGGTAAGACAAATTTCGCAAAAAAATTCAAAGATTCTAAGGGACAAAATTGGGCTTTTATTTTGCCTAGAATCTGTCAGCGTCATGGTAACCATCGAATTATTATAGCACTTTAACCTTGCAACCAGAAAATGTACGAAATTGCGTTCTGACGTACGGAAGAATCCTGTAGAAGTTTTTAGCCGATAAACTGAATAAATAACAATACGAAAAATGGTTGGGCAAGAGGACTGTTCCCCAAAAACGGAAACTTTTTATTATTTGAAACGTGGACAAACTTTGGAAAATACGAAGGTACAATTTATTTCGACTCCATCAATAATAAATATTCTATCAATCTCAATATTATAAATATTCGAATTTTACCAAATCGTAATTTTACCAAAAAATATGAAAATGAAAATAATTATTTTTAGTTAATAGCACAAATGTGAGGTAATAATTTTTAAAAAGTCAAATTTCGTGTTCTCTCATGCAATTTTCACTACGAAAAAATGTGAACAAATTTTTTTTTAATTCTTCGCACGTTCACGCAGTAAAAATCCTGGACCTCATAAGTTTTTTGCCTCATCAGATAGCCGATAGAAAACTGGTCTTAAAGTTGCCAAAAAGTGAGTTTAATCGTTTCCTCGATTACGCCACCGAGAATGAGAGATTGGCAGCTGCAGCCGAGAAGGAGGCTGCAAAATTGGCAGCATTGAAGAAGGCGTCGTACGAAATGTCAAAATCATGGACCGACACAGTTGCAGTGAGTCTTTGTCGATGATTGTTCATTAAATTGGTAAATAACTCGAAACGAATGACACAAAATAGATGTAATCGCGTGCTGCTCGACAGAACATAAAAAAAAGGCGACAAAAAGAAATTTTTGATCGGAGTAAAAAGGACGAAGAGGTGCGTGAACAATTCGTGATAGATTTTCAAAAGGAAAACGCTATCGAACGAGCTCGGGTCGTCAACGACGCGAGGAATCTTCTCTTATGGAAAAAGCCTCAGTGCCGACTCATTAATTCAGCGCTTCTCACTGCCGAGGTCAGTTTTCCACCTTGAACCAGATCCATCACCGTCTATAGATTTTTACTCACCGAACGAGCACAAAAAAAATGTTAAACTCGATTTTCTCTCAGTGCTATAGAGAACTCAATGCCCAAACCGAATTCAACAAAAGTTTACGCGATATCGACAATGCAGAGGACGCCGAATACATCAGAATCATGAAAGAAGATCTTGATAAATTTAACAAGGAAGAACAAAAGAAAGCGGAAATGAAATTGAAAAAAAATCGCGAATCCGCGGAATATTTGAAAAAACAGTAAGACCGAAAATTTCTCTACACAAAAAGATTATTCGACAGTCAAATTAGAAAAATTCCTTGGCGTGTTAACTCCGCAGAATCAGCGGAATCGGTAACGAACTCAAACGATTGGAGCTCCAAGAGCGAGAGATGGAAAAGCAAGATCTCAAAAATATGGCGGCCGAAATAAAAATGGTGGAAAAATGCGAGGCCGAAGAAACGGCTCAGAGAAAAAAGGAAGTGCAAAAATTACTCATTGACGCAGTGCACGAAAAAAAACGTCGGGAAAACGCACTCAAACGCAAAGACGAGTATGAGAATCGAGCCATTGAAATAGTCACTAAATCGAAAGATCGTATCAAGAAAATTGGGGCGATGAAGATAAAACAGGAGAGAGAAGAAAAAATACGGTATTCTGAATTGATGGGTGAGTTTTATTATAAAATTAATTCGTAGAAATAATGTCCTGGAATGTTGAAAACTCAATTCACGTCTTGATCTGACGTCCTGGTTTAATTAACTGAAAATTAATTAAAAATTAATTGATTAAAAATAAATAAATAAATTGGAAATTAATTAGTAGGAAATTCATTGATTGATTAAAAATATGTATAACTAATATAATAAATTTAGAATTTTACATTTAAAATATTGCTGATTAATAACTGCAATTAAAAATTTTAATTCGTTAAGAATTTATTAAAAATCAGAAACAATATTGAAATGTGCATTAAATTTATCGAAAAATTAACAAATTTTCTATCGAATTTCCCTCTCTAGCAAAAAAATGCGCAGCAGCCCAAGTCTCTCGCGAAGCTGCCGAAGAGGAAATTCGAAAAAAAGTGGCGTTAGAAAAGGAAAGATTAGAACGAGAGAAAGAACAAGCGAAAATAAAAAAGCAGAAATTGCTTCGTGCCGAAATGGAGAAATACAAGAAAGAATTATCGGTGATACAGAAGAATCGTGCTTACGAAGAAAAGAACATAGCTGACTGGGAAACTCTGCAAAGATTCAAACGGGACGAATTCAATAGAAAAGTCAAGGAACAAGAAGCTGAACGCGAATGGAAAAAGAAAAAGGAAACTGCGGCTTTTCTGCAAAAACAAATCGTAATGAAATTTTTATGATTGGTATGAAAATATTTTGCACAAATTCGTAAGAGAAAATTCATGTACCTACAGGCTGAACGAGAGGCGGAACTAAAACGCGACGAAAGCATGAACAATGCGCCAATGGCGCAACGTATGACCGAGAGTACGAACGAACAGGTCCTGAGGTACGGTCAAGAAGTTTTGGACGAATGTAAACAATTGAATGCAGCAAATCCGAATGCACCACCGAGGCCATTGTTCCCGATATTGAAGGCAATTGAGGTACGTGATCGAACAAAATTTCACCCTAAATTTACACTTCCCTCTCCAATAATAAAAAATAATAAAAAAATGGAAAAAAACAAATTATCGAGCCATGAATAAATTTGTATTTTTCAGGCATTCAAGAGGGAGAATGGCTTGATTCCTCCCAAAAAACTCGAAGAGGCTGAGCCTCCGAAACAAAGACGAATGCGTAAAAAACCAGTTTGCGCCAACTTTGTACCTCCCAATGAAATAATTTACATGTAATTCAATAAAAATTCATTGTGAACGCGAGATCCCAACCGGAAATCAATTTTGTCACAAATTTGAAAAAAAAAAATCCTAGCCGAATGGTGCAGCAATTAGGAGGAAAATGTCAAATCCCAAATTGCTCGACTAATGTAAACAGTAGACGGTGAACGGTGGACGACTTTTTTCCCCTAACCCCGCAGTGACGTGTTGTGATCCTTTTGGACGGAAGTTGCAGTGAAGAATTTTCATTATTCCGAGCATATGGGCAATTTTGAAAAAAATTTAGTGAACGCCTCGAAAGATTCTCCCGACGAGAAGCCAAAGCCGAAGAAGACATTACCTCCTGCGATTAATTTTCTTAATGCAGGGCTCTCCGGGTTGGTTGAGAACCAAACTCTCCGAAAAATTTCCTTTTTTTTTCGTCTCAAGTGAATTCGTTGACGTTTCTCACTCAGGATGGCAGCCACGTGTTTCGTTCATCCCATGGACGTGATAAAAAACCAGATGCAAATGAGCGAAGAAGGTGTAGGCATCGGAAAAACGATAAAGTCTGTTTTCCAGAGTGGCGGGCTGACCAAATTCTATGCCGGACTCTCGGCTGGTTTGCTCAGACAAGCAACGTACACGACGACGCGTCTTGGCATTTATAATCAAATGAATGACATGTGGAGGTATTTCCTTTTGAATTCCTTGACACTGACTCGTTTTACCCCTCCGTTGACACTCTGGGTCAAATTGACCCGAACTTTTTGGACTATTTTGAAAAATGGGTTCAAAAAAACATGTTCCGATCAGAGAATCGAACGAGGGAAATCCCGGATTCGGAACGCTCATACTGATGGCCGCGACAGCTGGCTCGACCGGTGCATTCGTGGGAACCCCAGCGGAGATCGCACTCGTCAGAATGTCCTCCGATGGTCGACTCCCAGCCGGTAAATGAGAATATAATAATAAATTATTAAAAAAAACTAAAATAAATAATTAAATTAAATTAAAAATACAAAGTAAATGAAATGAAAAATAAATACAATTTAAAAAAATTTGAATCAAATAAAATGAATGATAATTAATAAATAATAATGGGAATTATAAAATTAAATAAATACCAAAAAATGAATAAAGAGGAATAAAATTAAGAAAAAAAAAAAAATAAATAAAATAAAATAGAATGAAAAATTAATAATAATGAAAATTGAACAATTAAGTATTATAATTTATTAATAAAAGGAAATTTGATAATTTTTTTTTCCATTCAGATCAGAGGAGAAATTACAAGAACGTGTTTGACGCATTTTTGCGAATAGTTAGAGAAGAGGGTGTTACAACTTTATGGCGTGGCAGCGTGGCAACCATAGGAAGGGCTGCAGTTGTTAACATGTCCCAATTGGCAACTTACAGTCAAGCGAAAATGCTTTTCGCCAAAAAACGTAAAGAAATATAAGAAAATAAATAGGCAAGTACAGCTGACGAATAAAAATGAAATAAAATTTTTATTCGTAGTTGGAATGTCGGAGGGAATCGGCTTGCACTTTTCAGCTTCGATGCTCTCGGGAGTACTGACAGCTTTCAATTCGATGCCTTTCGACATCGCCAAAACAAGGTTTGGACATTTGCCACACATTTCGCCTCACGAAAGCTCCTTGGGATTCGCCAACACCAAAAATTATTTGAAAAATGTTATTTTCCTCTTTTTCCTCGACGAAGAATACAGAATTTAGGTGGCAAAGGAAAACCTCCAAATATGCTGATCGTCATTGCAAGAATTGCTAAATATGAAGGGGTCACAGCCCTTTGGAAAGGCTTTTGGCCTACCTACTGCCGAATTGGACCTCACACAGTCATGACCTTCATTTTCAATGAACAATTCGCCAAAATTTATCGTCAAACATTCATTAAATAATTCATTTTCTTTGCCCCTCTAAAAAATCATCATTTTATTGTTTTTTTGTCAATTGCGATACGTTCATCGATGAGAATACAGAAGTGTAGAGACTGCCAAGTTGATCCATCGTTACCATCGTGATTACTGTATTGGGACCTGCCCGCAAATAATAGGGTACGAGTCCTCGCCACAAACTGAAGAAACCGTCGTGCTTGGCCATGTGTATAAGAACTTTGAGTATTCCTGGTGGTTTCTTCGGACTGCGCCAACTTTGGATTCTACCAAATAATAATAAATTTATCATTTTTTTCGCATATTTTTGTCTTTTAACAAAGTTTTTCAGTTTTAACGTTTTTTCACCGAATAAATCGAACTCATTCATTTAATTAAAAGACAAATTTTTCATTAAGCTGATACTCTGTCTTGGCCATGTCCACCGGCATCGAGGCTACACACGTGACCATACTCGAAATCATTGATGCGCAAAATTGCAGGATCATGCCCTCAGCGAATAAATCTTGTCAACAAAAAAAATTAATTCAATTAAATTAAATTGAAATAAATTGAAAAAAAAATGGAAAGTTGACGACTCGAGTTTTGTTGGATCGTTCGAAATTTTCCAAAGATTTGAAACGATTGATAATTATGAGAAATCGGTAATGAACTTACTCGTGTCTTTGAGATGGATTTTCGTTCGGGAATAAGTGGCTAATTGTACTCCATTGACGATGGCAGCTCTGGTCATGGTAGGAACAGCCCCACGCCAAAGTCTGACAATGCCTTCGTCTTTGAAAATGGTGGTCAATCCAATGATAGCATTTCCGTAACATCTTTGTCTTGCCAGAGGGTTTCTAGCGTCTGTGATCATTCGGACCATCACTAAATCGGCCGGCGTGCCGACCCATGCACCGAGGACCCCAGCGACCATTCCGAGGCTTATCAAAGTCGGATAATTCAGTCGACCACAACGTTCGCTTCAGCGAAAACGAATTGAGTTGTCAAAAAAACAATAAAAGTGGGTTTTCATTGATTTTTTTGGGAAATTGTGAAGAATCACCGCAAGCAATCCAGCATCGTACTGTAAATTCCTAGCCTCGTTGTCGAGTATGTAACTTGACGTAACAGAGCAGCCGTCAAGCCGACGTAAAGGCCACGATATCCGGAGCATCCGATTATTTCTTTGGTCATTTGGAAAAATGGAGCGTGTTTCGCGTGCATAGAAATTTTTATGACATCCAGAGGGTGCGTCAATATTTGACCGGTCGATCTGCAATTATTCAGTCAGTACGAATTCTCCTCGCGAAATGCCACAACCCCCAAGAATCGAGTTATATTTCATCTTCACCCTGCCAGTCCCCCAATCACGAATTTAACGTGAATAGGCACTCGAGCTCGTTTAGCAGGTTTCTCTTGTTCATCCTTTTCTTTGCCGGACATAACCTCGCTCTCCTTGAGAAATTATTCAATCGATACATCGTGCAAGGCAACTTTCCTGAAGTGCCACTTCATCCTGCCAGAAGTAGGCTCATTAATTTTTACACACTAAGTTTTTTTCGACCTTGTGACTTCCCCCTGAATGCTAGACGCCTTTGGGCAACACCATAAAAACAAAGCGTCGGACTGAAAACGAAATTTTGTTAAAAATCGTCGACATTTTGTTCCATTCAACTAATTATTTTTACTGAATTACTTATTTATTTATTTATATATTTATTTATATTCATTATACATTACTTACTTTACTTATTAGTTTAATAAATATTAGTTAATATTATTATATTATTATATTTATTCATTATTATTGTATATATTATTATTATTATTATTATCATTTTAAATATAAGTTTACGAAACTAGAATTAAATATTTTTTTTAATAATATCAAAATTCTCGTCATCCTGGCAGTAAATTTAATTTGTAACAGAATTTTCAGCGAAATTTAGGATTGGAATTTCTAAAATTCGCCACGACACAATTTTTTGGGATCATTAAAAAAAAAAACATTTGGTGGAACGAATCGAACAAAATATCGATCTTTTCGTTGAAATGAATTTTAATTATTTTGTACAAATGCTCACAATTCTCGGGATTTTGCTCGTTGATGGTCCAGAATTTTTCCCTTTTATGGGAATGGACCAAATTATTCTTTCTCCGGTAAATGAGCTTTTTGGATAATGTCAAAAAATCGTGTATATTGTTCGAATGGAAACGAGGTTAGTCGCAGAAATATTGAGCAAGGTATTCGGACGTTTTTTTTAATGAAATAATATTTTTATAAATTCGGTTGCAAAATCGATATGAACCCTGAGGAAAAGTCTGAGTGAAGCCATTACGTTTCTTTCGTATTTATTCAGTTCTGAGAGGTCTTGGGAATTCACGAGTTCACTGAGGACATTGAAGCTTGATAAATTATTGTCGCATCGCTATACGATGGTTGGCAAGGTGTCTGAGAAATAATGACTCGCGGCGGACCAAACTGAAGCATCAAGATCGTTCATGTTGGGCACCGGTGCAATAATGGTTGAGCATCCCTTATACAAAGCTCCGAGCTGTGCATGCGCATGAGGATCGTCGTGTAACATGCAATAGAGTTTGCGTTCACGAGTGCAAGTTACAGGAGCTCCTTAATGAGGGCAAATATTTAATAAAACACGAAGAAACTTTGGTGGTGAGTTTGACAACGGAAAAAAATTCGTTTTTGCTTGAAATGAAAATTCATTCCGAAGGCAATTAGTTCGATAGACGAATCGGAGGGGAAACAAACGTCTGCTGAAAAAATGCCTTGATCAGACAAGTCTTCGGCAGTTTTAAGCTCGACTTTTGTTTTCCCCAAGAACCGGCGACCTCCGTACATTGCAGTTACACGTTAGGAAAGCTCTGTTCCTAACAGGTGAGGAAAAGAGTGAGTGAGAGTGGGTGCGGCCATCGATGACCGAGAACGTGTGAGACCCACAACGGATCAATACTCCCGGCTTCTTCGCGGCTACAGAACCGCCGCTGAATTTACGCCGCTCGGTCGCAAACTTCGCCTCCGAGCCTCGTGTGTGTAAGCAATTTTTTACTTTTCTCGCCGGTATTTTAATTGTTGGTTGCAATTTTTGTTTTCTATTGTTCTTTTAAAAACATGGCTTTTCTTTGAATCGTGACAAAATTGACGGAGTTTTCTTGTCACAAGGGCTCGTATACGGCGGCACGATTAACTACGGATTCGGGGAATCTTCGCTGCGGCGTGACTCAACGTTTTATCGTGTCGCACCCTCGCTATCTCCCCCGGTGAAGAGGCTCGGCGAAATCAACTCTAGCCCTTGGTTCCGATTGCAAACGGAGTCGTAAGCATGCAGCACGAAAAGTCATCGACGAAAAAGCTTCGCTAAGAATCGCAGTGACTCGATAAAAGTGATTTTATTTTTAACTTTTTTAAATCGACAACCTTCGCCTCATCACTGAGAGTTTTTCCGCTTGGAAACTCGAGCTTTCTCTTGAGCATTGTTCCCGGAACGTGACAAAAATGGCATCGAAGGTGCTCGTCAAACTTCCCACCGTGCCCTTTCCCCAAGTACGTATCGACAACGAAAAACATCGATTCACTTCGCAATCGTGCATTTCAAAGTTCTCACGACCTTGTGAATTCCTTTTTTTTTTGTTTTTCACTCCGTCAGGGTAAAAAAACAAGCCCTGAGCTCATGACATTGCCCCCGAAAAATGAAGCCACGACGCCGGTTCGAACGCAACAGAATGTCAACGGCGATAGGACAGCTCAGCTGGAACAGAATATGAAATTCCTTCAGGACCAACACCAGGCTACGCTCGTTGCTCTTCATCAAGAAGTCGAAACTCTTCGCCAAAGAAATCGGGGTCAGATATTAATTATCACTTCGTTCTCCGTTTTATTTATATTTTTTCTTCAATTTTTATTATTTTATTTTATTTTTTGAATTAATTTTAATTTTTTCTTCAATTGATTCCTCGACAGATTTGCAATTTCAACTCGTCTTCACGAAAAACACGAACTGCGCACAGAGCAGTCCTTCCTCACCGGAGGAAAATTCGAATGGGTTTGTGAAACCAAAGGTACGAACCCTAACGTGTCCAAAAACGATTTTTCCTCCCAATTTATTTCTCTAATAAAATGTCAACGGATTACGATAAAAAAAATAATTTAAAAAAAAAACAGAAAATTAATGAAAACTTTTTCCATTTTGATGCATGATTAATTATTATTTTATTTTCGTTGGGATTGGCTCAGGGAAGCCCGTTGTGTGTCAACGTAACACCTCTGCAGGTCGAACTTTTGGAAAAAGATTTGGACGAGATAAAGGCATCGTTCAACGACGTCAAAAAGCACAACCAATATCTCCTCGAAGTGATTGACAAACAGAACAAGTGAGTGTGTCGATGATTTGAGAAAAATGTCAAATTGCTAAAAAAATCGTGGGGTTTTTGATTTTGTTGGGAATCGATGGTGATTCGTTCGAGACCAACGAGTCTTCGTTGTTTTATTTAGGAAGCTCCAACAGGCGGAGAAACGGAAGGACAAATCGGAAGTGACTGATGTGGGGATTCAGGTGGACGACACAAATGACGAAATAACTCGTGAGTTGGCAGCTCGTTTGGAAGATGCTGAAGCAATGTTGACTCGTCTGAGACGAGAGAACGAGGATCAACAGAAAGAAATAGCCACGATGAAGGCCGCCTCAGCCAACACCGGAAACAGAAACAGTAGCGGGAGGAACCGGGGGCACGATAACGGTCACCACAGTCGAGGGAGTCATGGCAATGGAGGCCAAGGCTCGCATTTTCACAAATTTCCACCCTTACAGACACAGAGCTATTGGCACGGCGGGGCCAGGGGCAATCACAGGTAAAAATCAAAATCCAATAAAATCCAAATTATATTTCAACATTACAAATTTGCAAAATTTGATTTTTCGATATGGAGAATAAAGTAAATACTAACATAATAAAAATATAAATAAATAAATTTATTCGTAATTTGATTATTCAATTATTGATTCAATTTAATTTAATCAAATTATTAATAATAATTATTAATAATAAATAAAAGGAATAGCAAATAAATAAATAAACGAATCAGTAAATTTTTAATAAATAATAATAAAATATTAATAATTAATAAATTCATTCATTCATATATAAATTTAATAATTGGATTTGATCGCAATTAATTTAATTCAATTTATAATTTGACAATTCAATCAAAATATGAATTAAATCAAATTAATTAAATTATAAATTTGCTTTTGCGATGTCGCACCGTGAAATATTTCTCCAAACAGCGTAAATGAATGGAACGGGAAAAAAAAATATTTTTCAGTTTCGAGCATAACACGGAGTACCACCGTAACGGGAGAAGACGACAGCAGGAAAAGCAACAAGATCGTGATGGAACATCGGACGGAACGCTTTTGCCGCAGCTTCGTAACGCAAACGCAAAAGCAGAATCTTCGAGTCACCCGCCGTTTTACAGAACGCGAGGTTATCACGATGAAGGTGGGGATTATTATCGCGAGCGTGGTAACCGGAAGTACAGAGGCCAGAGATCGCAAAGAGACTCGACCGAGTCGCAGGAGCATCGTCGTGATTTTAAGGACCACCAGCAACGAGAAGCCACGACAACGTCTTCGCAATCTTCCAGAAAACAGTAAGATTAAGGGCTCGTTATGGAGGACGAAATGAAGGAATGATAAGAAAAGAAACAACAAAATATTTCCACGTATACCAACAAAAATTATCTTCGTTGTTGCATATTTATCGCTTGCGCGGAAGAATCTGTGTTTTAGTTCGTCACAATAGAACGAAAGGTAATCCACTACTTATTCGGAGATTAAGAGAAACAACAGCGAAAATAAAAAAATAATGACATGAATGAGAAACAAAACGATAAATCGAGGGGGAAAGAAAACGAAAGGAAAATCTTTAGCAAACGACGCGCAGTTCCTTTGGAAACTGATAAGAGATTACGTATTTCTCGTATCGTAGCTCGGTGGCTGTAATAATGTAAGCCTGGCATCTGGTAGGGTAGAACGATCATAAAAAGGTATATTGAATATTTACAATTGTGTTAGAAGGCGAATTTAACGTCAAATATTGAAACGAAAAAAAGGAAATGAAAAATACTACATTTTATTCATACATAGATCGTGTAACGAAGATTAATCGCAGAAAGATTTTTAGGCACTGCATCCGCGTATTGAATGGCGTCGAAATTTTTCGGATTCTGCGAGATAGTGGGACTTGGGATAATTCGGAAAGGGTCGAGCGGGTTCGGCACCAAAAATTGCTGATCGCGAAACATCGTGAGTGGGATGAACAACCGGGGCCAGGAGCTCCAACAATAAATCTCGACGAATACACAAAAATCCGAATAAAAATACACTCGAGACGAATTCCCATCGACAACTTACGAGAGCAACGATATGCTCTTTATCTTCTTCATGTACGCAAAGTATATCTTCGTGTTTTTTGGTACATATATACTTCGCACAAAAGGATCTTCGGCTACGTTGAAAAAATGAGAGGAAAAATAATGACCGGACGTTTATCGAGATGAAAAAGGGCCATAAAAAAAAAATTTCTTCACCTTTCGCGATTCTTTCGATACGAAAAACCATTACGAATCCCATGACCACGCGATCATCATTTTTCACATTCTCGTATCAGCTTTCTTCGTCATTCATTCAAAAAAATGGTAATGAACAGAATATATGACACTGAATGGTTATTCGAGATGGGCCAGAGATTCCGGAGTATCGTTTTATCTTCCAGACTAATTTCCCGCCGATTTTTGACCGAATAAATTTCCCCTTACGCACAGCTTCTCCAGAAATCTGTCGATCCTGCTTCCGAGTCGTTGTTTTTGTTGTAACTCACGCGCTAGCTACGAGATTTATGCTCGTCAAAGATTTTCGATGACGCGTCAGTTGAATCTACGAAAAGAAACGATTTAATATTCGAAAATTCGCGTTACCATTACGATTACGATCTCTCAACATTTCTGTTAATTGTTATGGAAAGAAATAAAAGAAACGGTTTTCGTGGCGAGCAAAAGTGAAACTTGCGAAAGTTAATGAATTCGCGGATTCTGCTCAATGCTCAACAACCAATTCGAAAGATTTATCCATCTTATTAATATTATAAACAGATGTACCGATCGTTGCTTCTATTGAATAATTCATTCCCAATTCGGACCACGTAGCAATCAATCGGTCTCGCTTTCGCACAAGAGCCACTTCGTTCCAAAAAGCCGGAAGAATCAATAAAACATTTCGCAAATTATTGCGAAAAAAAAATTCTTTTTTTTTTCAAATATTTTTGATAAATAATTATTTAGTGAAGAAATATTTATTCAGTCAATATTTATTAAACAAGTAATCAATCAATTAACAATTAATGAATAATAATTGATTAAATAATTAATTATTTAAAATTTTGTTTAGTAATTTTTTTCTTAATATTTCAAATATTTTGAATAATTTTTTAAATGATTGATTATGAATAAAATAATGAATTTTTCTTCAATATTTAATCAATAATTCATATATAATAATTAATTAAATTATTTTTAAAAACTTTTGTTTTATTTTTTTTTTCCGAAAAGCGAGATCATAAGATTGTTACATGATTAACCGATTTAGCTGTTCAAAAGAATAGCGTCCTGCGTTGAGACTGTTTTGGAAACAGGCGACGTATGACATTTTCTGAAGAACGTCGTCTTTTTTTCATAACAAACTCGACGCCAGGCGTTTTTGTTGTGCATCAGTTGATTGTTTCTTACTGGCAATTGGCTACATGCGTAATGTGGAGTTTCCCTCCTTAAAATTCGTTCAAACAGGACACAACACCGTGGAATTATCGCTTTTAATATTGGGCGTGATTGACAGCTTGACGCAGGAAAAAACACGACAGCCAGATCGAAGGATAACTTGATTGCAAGAAATAAAATATGAGGTACAAGACTATAAGTATATATATATACTTAAAGATATATATATGTATGCTTGAATGGGTGATATATATTAAATCGATTAAATGATTATTGGGCTCTTTAATTTCCTTCATCGATCGTAATTTCCATTTTTCGATTTTCCGGAAACGAATAAATTTTTATTTCGAAACTGTTGTCTCTTTTTCTACAGATTCAACCAAATATTTCCTCCTCAATTTTCAGGATATTTTGCGGAAAAAAAATCACGTTCGTGTTGTTCATCAAATTGACTTTTCATCGAGCTGCAGATCGCTCTTGAATTTGAAGGATTTCTTTCTTGATTATTCGTCCATGGGATTTTGGGAAGAAAATATTTGACTCCGCAAGGCTTTGAGACGATGGACCAAAATCTCAGAATGTCCCAGATAAAACGAGCCGTCGTTACATTCGTTTGGATTTGTGTACAAATGGAAAAGAGTTTGTTTAACTTATGGCACAAGCGTTTGGTATTCACGTGACGTTATTTTCAAACGTTTTTTCGCTGTGGCATTGATTTCTTTGGTGACCGAAGTATCTTGGAATGTCTTACGTATGTTTGCCCACGTAGAGGCGTTTCTATACGAAACAAATGGAATTGTAAGAGTCGTCAGGACGAATTTTCGCTCCGAGCGCCGAGGACATAAGGAACACCAAATCCTTGACATTCGAAATGTTGAGTTTTGGGACTCGGACCCGAGCAACGATGCTCTATTTTTATCATGAAGATTCTAATCAAGGTCGAGACTCAAAATTTCAAGACTCAGAAGCTGCCGCAAGTGCTTTTTGGACCCAGAAGACAAAATTTTGAAATTTTATCGTAAATAGTGCCAGTGTAGAGAAAAAATGAAAACGGAGCTGTCGCAATTGCTTGGAATGTCCCGTAGCATATTGAATAAATAACACGCACACATATCCAACGATGGACGGAAAAGAAGACTGTGAATAGAGTTGAATGACGATGACAGAGAAATCCACGAGGAGTAAATAGATGCCAGATAGGTTTGCCGCCGTCAGTGGGCAAAATCAGTGTGTCTGTATTTGTGGCTGTATGTTGACGGTGTTGACTCGAAGAGAGCCGCGAGTCGACCACTACTTCGAGCCTCCACCATCACCACCTTAAGCCATATCAGCATTGAAAGCAGAAGGAGCAAACAAGCAGCCGCGCGGCAGAGCCAAGAGAGTTGTACACAACGGACTTCGCTCATGCGATAGAGCTTCGTAAACCGTTCGCTTCGGATCCGCGCTCTGGGTCTGCGATCTCTCTTGCCTGTGTACAATACTACTATAGACTTTGTGTCTTGCCAGGAGTGAGGAAGAGAGGAATAGAGAGCGAGAGAGAGGGAGGGGGAGAGAGAGAGAGAGTCTCGTCGAAAACTCGCCGCGCGAAGCGCGCGTTTTGTCTCAACGACGAGCAGTCTCGCAGTTTTTATCCTCTCGCAAACAATCCCTCGAGAAATTCTTCACTTTTTTTTTCATTTTTTCCTAAACGTTACGATCACGAATCGAAACAGCGAAATTCTATTGGATTGAGAGCTTACGCGAACAGTCAATTTAAGGCACGTGCGCGAGCGAGAAATTGGAGCAAAAATTTCATTCAAACGAATCGGTTTTCGTTCATAAAATTCAACGTTTTTTTTTCTATGTGTTCTTGTCGCTATGGGGTTTTTTTTTCTATGAGTGAGTGACATCGTGGTGTTTGGACAATCGATCTTGCTTGGAATCAATAATCGATCGATCAATCAATTTTTATTGTCCCCGAAATAACGGTGAAATATATTAGTTCGAGGAACCGGAAATTCCTTTCGTATCCCTCGACTTTTCCATAAGCTCGAGAGCTACTTTTATGGTTTTTTACTGGATCGCTCAAAAGGTGAGTGATTTAATATTGCCCGATGCATTTTTCGGCTCAAATCCCAGCAGCAATTACGCTGATGAATGAAAACTGAAATAAAATTTGAATTCGTCGACTAAAAATTTGAATTTCAATGGGAAATTTTTGTCTGTCGATGAATCTGGAAAATTATACGTTTCCCATGAAATTCATCGTGGGATTACGAGACATAACAGACACGTTAAAACACTACGTAAGAGCGATTAGATCATCGAAACGATACTTCGAACCCATCGATCGAATTATTCGAAAAACGTAATTGGTAGAAAATTAATTGATCAATTTAAAAAATAATTAATTAAATTGAATAAAAAGAAAAAATAATTTAATTAAATTGAAAAAATCAATAAATTATGCGAGCTCCAATTAATTTTTAGAAAATCTTCACGAGATTTTCGAAATCGTACAAATTAGCGAATGAATTTTTTTCTTTTTTCGTGCCTTGTAACTTTTTCCAGTTGAATTTTTGTTGATTTTTTATTTCGTTCATATGGTTTGATATATTTCTTATCGACTGCCAAGAAAATGCCAAGACCCATCGACCCCGAATAGTGAAAAAAATAAAAATCACCGAGGTTGCGAACGAAATTTGAAAAAATTCCAAATAAGGCTCTTTGAGCCTGTGACAAAAAAGAAAGAAAGAAAAAGGGAGTTTCCATTTTCGTGCATGAGCACGCGTGCGAGAGAACTCGTGAGGATGTTACGAGAGAGCTCACGGGCATTGTCGGCGCGCTCGAGTTTTGTACTTTTTTCTGTCCCTTACGTAACTAACATATATATTATATTTGCAATGGAGAAATATCTGTTTATTCCAACGGCTGGTAAACACGCTGACACGAGAGAGACTCAGCTGTGAGAATCTTCTCAGGGATTTTTGAATTATCTCGTTTCTCAATCAAACTTAATCCCAAATGACCAGAAAATTTCATATAAAATAAAATTTCAATTAAAATTTCGTGTGAGTTTCGTTGGTTGAGAAAAATGCATTAAAAACAAAAGAAAACAAAAATACTCCGCAATGAGGAAATTGAGAAAAAATGCAATTTCGTAATTCCGTCGATTCGAAATCTCGCTCCAAACTTGATTTTATCTCAAGTTTCATTGATACGGAACAAACACCGTTTAGCTTTGTCGCGGAAACATCGGCGGACGTTACGTTCAGTGCGACTTCCTTCCGCATTTAGGCGCGTACACGTTCGCTACGAATATGGGACAGAGACATGTGCAAAGAGAGATTTGGCGCGACAATCGCAAAGAGGCGAGAGGACTCGGTAGAGAGGACCGATAAGAGGGATAGAGAGGAAAAGGCTTGCTCTCGCTATTTTCATCCAAAATGGCGACGTCCTTGGCGAGGTCACGTGGTTCCCAGCTGCACCTACTGGCTCGGCCACCCACCAACGTCCTACCGGTTCTCCTGTTCCCTCACCACAATCCCACCTCGTGCAGCCTCACCGCAATTTTTCTTTCCCTTCCTTTTTATCTAGCTCAATAAATGTCTCTTTATGACTAACAAAAGGGCGTAGGCTTCAGCTATTTATGTTTTTAATCGCATTAGGCCTCACTTTTTCTGCTTAACAGTAATCCATCCATTTTTATTTCTTCTCAACCACCTATCGATAAATTCAAGCATTTCATTCATAAAACCATTCGTTCCACGTTCATTTCTCGTATTTGTTAATTACTTATCTAATTATATAGTCAGCCATGGAGCTGTTTGTTAGTTTAGCCGTGTATCCATGGATTCAGCCATTAATCCATGAGATCAACTTTTATCGGTTCATTCTTGTCTTCCCTGAAAATGAAATGTTGTCAAAAAAACGTCGATATTTCGTCGGAAACGGTGAACTAAATATTTTTTTGATAATTTTCAAATTTTCGATATCTTAACAATATTTTCCATTTCTAACGAAAGTTTCGGCAAAATTCACGATTGGGATGAGTGGAATTTACTTTCCGAAGAAACTTTTTTGAATATTTTTTGCTGCAATGACCACATTTTTGTGATTTAAAAAAAAATGTTTAGTCGAACGTATTCAAAAAAATATCGATATTTAAAAAAAAAAAAAAATGCGGTGCCGTTTTTATTTCGATAAATCGAGGTCACGAAGGACTGAAAGCTGCTGCGCACAAAAAAGAGACAGTCTTTTTGAAATTTTGGCTGCTGTGAATAGTGAGAAAGTTGGAAAAATAGAGTGGGAAGTTTTGTGATTTTTTCTCATGCGGATACAAATTTGAGGAATGGAGAATAATAACGCTGAGAATTCATATGCAACAACCGTTACTAGTAGCTCCTCGTGGATTTCTTCTGGCTCATATATATAGCCGAGGGCAAGAATATTTAAAAATCTTGACAGCGTCATAAAAAAATGGGAGATTTCTCTTGGAGATTCGCGAAACTTTCAGGACTGGAAATTTCTATTTAAATGACGAGTCTGAGCGAAGCGACTGGAGTCATTGTCTTTTTCTAATAATTCAGAGGGAGACTGTACAACGATTTTCATTTCCTATTGTCTGCTGAAAATTATCGGACGTTTCCGCGTCTCGGCCTCGTTTTTTTTTTTTATTTCCTTATTTTTACGATATTTCTTTAGTCGTCGCCTTATTCATAGGCACGTAGCGCGAACGAAGGTTATATTATTTCGACGCCCCCGTGGCAGGTATTTAAATGACCATTGACCGTGATACGAGGCTCGATTCGGCGGAGCAAGACGGGTCCATGATTTTCATATTAAACAAACTGTTTACTCCTGTCAAAATTGATATTTGTCACACGCGGCGATCTTTGCCATTTCGTTTCTACGCAAAACTTACTCCGCAGATATCTCTCAGAGATGTTGGTTACCCGGGCCTTATTCGGGATCGGCGAAACTGGTTGTGACGCTGCCTGGCTCTGTGCCGACTAAGGAAATTTGAAAGTCTCTGCGTAGCGACGTATATGTTCTTAGCTATATATGTACTTGAGAGACGGACCCTTGAACGCATTCTTGGCCGATTTCTCGTGACAGAGAGGGCCAAGTAATTCGCCATGTACATTGAGATCGGAATTCCGTCTGTTTCATGAGGACGTAACCTTTCGGAGAACTCTACGAGTGTGGCCCGAAGGCAAAGCAAAAAAAAAGCTCCAAAAAGCGATGAGAGTCGAAAAAAAAAAATTCCGACGCAGATTTCGATCTAATTATCAAAATAATGGCTCGCTATCGATTAAATAACTAATTATGACCGATCGGTTACGAAATCTTGACGCATTTTTCCGTGGGAGTTTCATTTGTCCAAGGAAATTGGAAAGGTCTTGAAACTCCTCAGTTGGAAAAACTTCGTGACTTTTATTTCGCTGCCTCTTTTTAATTCCATTTGTTTTTTCTATCAACATCGCCAAACGTGATGTGCTCGAACGTGCGTAGGTTTTAATGTGTCTCATGCGTGTATGGACGACACACGAGCTATACCTGTCCAGTAAACATGTCGCTGTTTATATTCGTAAGTTTACTATAAATACAGCACACATTTGTCTCATTGGCGACATCCACGCACTCTACCATTACTACAATAATGTGTATGACACATCTCTGACGTCATTTGCATTTCCAATGGGGCACCAGAGCGAAAAGACGACAAATACATGCGGCTATCAACTCCTTGCCAATAAAAGACCACCGTCCGGACGCATTAACACGCTAACCGATGCGAATTACGACCGTTTGTTTGACAAGCATCGATTACTCTACAGGCCTTTTCAAAAAACATCCGAAAATCCTTACGAATTTTACTTTTGTCCTTGGCCAAAAATGACAAAATTCACAAAATATTCGACCAAAAATAACAAAATTCAGAAAATATTCAAGCAAAAAATCCAGAATTCATAAAATGTTCACCCAAAAATGCCAGAATTCAGAAAATATTGGCGAAAAAATGACGGAATTCGGAAAATATGCGATTCGAAAATATTCGAAAAATGTTCAATTCTACAACGAAATTCTATTGGTCGGCTAATTAAATGGACGACATGGTTGGCGAATAGCGTCAGGATGTTCGATTGGGTATTCTATCGAGTCTTTCCCTCTCGTAATAAATTCCTACGGATGTGTCGATGAGACGTATCTACTATCGCAAGTGCTCGTGCGTAATTTCAACCGCAAGGACGTTGGCGATCGGTAACTATCGATCGTACATACAGAGTCATTCAGAATCAAGGTCTGGCGATCGTTTCGTGCCTGTACAGAATATACGATATAGATTCATGTATAAATACAAATAGAAATAAAAAGATATATCTGTTGGTGAATAAACAAGCACACGATTCGGTTAGCGAAACGGAATGTCAATTCCCACTGCGACCTGTTAAACCAGCACGTATTTTGATATTCCATCGTGAGTATCGTTACGCTCTAAATCCCATTGATCGTAACGAGGAAGAGATTAGTTTCGCGTAATTACGTCAAAGAAATTGATGAAAAATAAGACGAGTGCATAATCAGTGAAAATGTGATCGATAAAACGAAGTAAATCGATCGTAAATTTTTTTAAAAAAAGCCTCATTCTTTAGACCAATTTAAAATTCATAAAAAATCAAAATTTCAATTTTTTTACGTTAATTATAGAAATTTAGAAACTTTAAACGATCCTGTACAATTTCGTAAATCTTCCGAACCATATTAAGACCGGGTGACCAAACCGCAGAGAGCTCGCTGCACGCGTCCTTCGAGCACGTGAATCAAGGCACGAAGAAATAAGAAAAAAAAGAGCTGGAGCGAGAGAGAGAGGGGGAAATTATATACAAGACCTTTTTTTAAATGTCCGGTGGATTAATTCGTTACCAAAAGTAGCAAAGTCTCTCATTCCCGTTAAAAATATTCTCGGCAATATTTTATTCTCCCAGAATATTGTGTTAATTAGTAACGTTGAGTCTGACGTGACAAAATGACGGTGAAAAAATGACGTACGTCTTGATTCGAAGGCGATATTAATTCCGGCGAATTGACTCACTGGCAACGTCGTGCCTTATCCAGCACAGAGAATCATCAACAATTCATCAACTCGTTATATATTTATTATTTTCTTTGCATATGTATGTTACACAGGAATAAACATTGCTTGGTAAAGCGAGAGCTATTCCCAAGCATTTTGAGTCTGCAGTACGCGAGATATGGTCTGATCTGTTCTGATTTTCCCCCAGGTTATCGAATCAGGATCGCAAACGCGTGGGCATATCGTAACAAGGATAAAAAACGTTGGCAGCTAAGGAATATAGTATGAATTCATGATGGAGGTGATTTCAACGCGCCGATACGAAGCTCGTCCGCCTGCCAACGTTCATTCTGCTGGAATAATCGTAAGCAACGATTTTCATAGACTAATTTTTCTATTTTTTTCGTTTTAATCAAAAAATTCGTGTCCGAAAGAATTGGAGTAAATATTTTTCATGTCCGAACGAAAAGTTGACACAAGCGCACGTGACTGATCGCGAACTCGAGTATACACCTTGAAATTTTATCGCGGATCTCTGTTGCAAATGATTATCATTATCGCGGCTCGTTATTTAATTGGAAATCATGGCCTGAGGAAGGAATTAAGTAGATTATATTATGCCATAGTCCTGTGAGCGAGAGGCCAGCGCATTACAAACACAAGCTGATCCTCCGTGGCCCTTAATGAAAGAAGCTCGTAAAGTCTTCTCGTATATCGCCTCTTGCTTCAAGCCACTTAACGAAACTTCTATCCCTAGCATTCGGATGTTCTTACAAAGCTGCGTACTCAGCCACAAACGAGAGGCTTCTATTTCTTTTTCACTTCGTTCACGTTCTTTGGCTCCGAGACGATCTGCCAAGCTCGTGAAACTCTTTTTTCCTCGACGTCATGTTACCTGGACCCGAGAGCCTCCGTCCGTCACGCGTCATGTCACACAAACGCACTCGCAGTTTCCGGTCGTGACTCTCCAGCCACGCCAACAACTTCGTATCAAACTTTTTCGAAATACTTTCATTTTCGAATTTCCTCAGCCTTTCCCTCTCTCTCTCTCTCTCTCTCTCCATACGAAACTATGTGGATGCGGATACAGAGCGGAACTATATTATATTCCATTTTAATTCCACTAATGTATTCATTCATTTGTTCCAGTATGATCCAGAGAACTCTATAGCCACCGTCAAAGAAGGTAACCTTCGTAATTACATTGAAAGTATTATTTCGAATGTAAAATTATTTAGAAAGTGTCTTTTATATATAGTGGGTGGTTTTGTTGTTAAATTATACGTTTCTGCATACTCCTCCGGCATGAGATTACGAGAACTTGAAGGAAGAGAGATGGGGAGCAAAAAAATAATGAAACTCGATTTTTTGAATGAATTTTTCATTCAGTTCGGCCAGTGAGCTTGGAATTATTCTTTATTCAAATTCATCCACGGAAATAATTGAGAATTCCTCTCGTTTCTTCTCATTTAATTCGAATGTATTTATTTATTCATTTATTGAATCATTTATTTATTTATTCATTTATTTACTTAGTTAGTTATTTATTTATTGACTTATTTATTTATTTATTTATTTATTCATTCTATGGCATGAGATTGCGAGAACCTGAAGAACAGAGAAGGAGCGTAAAAAAAAACTAAACTAGATTTTTCAATCGAATTTTTCACTCAATTAATTTTTGTTTAGATTAATTATTTATAATTGAATTAATCAGTTAGTGATTAATTTTTATTCAGATTTATCCAATGAATAACGTTAAAAATTCCTCTAGTTTGTTTCCTTTCGATCGAAATGTATTTATTTTTTAAATTACGTCGGAAAATGATAACTCACGAACTTGAATTCTATCGATTGTGGTTCGAGATGCATTTCGCAACGAGATTAGCACAGTCATGTGCACTCTACCGAGAAAAAACATCTTTTTGTTCATCTCGTTATCTCTTCGTCATCACAACACAATTGCCAATAGAAAAAAATATCAATGAACTATAAAAAGTGGGTTAAAAGGATATTGACTTCCGGTTTGCAGAGGAATGGGAAACGAGAAAAAAGAAAGAGATCACGACGACGAGACAGATTGAGACGCGAGTGAAAAGACAAGTCGTGCTCGAGGACGGCGAAATAGTTGTTGATTCGGGACCATTGGTGACGACCAATACGACCGAGGATGTCGAGCAACAGGAACACACCACTCAGGAAGTATGTTTCGCTCTTTTTCATTAACCATCATCCTCGTAACTCGACTGTGACCAATCCCACGTCTCAAAGTCGTTAAGTTCGTTCGCTAATAACGAAGGAATAATGACAACGACTTAAATTATGATAAAACGAACCAGAGGAAATTTTTTTTTTCTCCAAAATTCGGAAAAAATGTCCAAGTTTCAAATAAAAAAATATTTTTTCGAAATATTATTAAAAAACAACTTTGCAACGTTAAAAATTGGCCAGAATTTTTAGCAATCGTCCTGCGAGCTCCCGAAAAGTTTTAACGATCCTTGATATAAACAAAAAAATCGACAAGTTCGTGAAATAAATCGAGAAGAAAATAATGATCATCCGCGTGCGCGATATTTCGTCATTGGCGAATCTGGTACTTTTTCCGAGGCAATCTGAGATTTGCCATTTTGATAAGATTCTACTTTTTCGTTGGCATAGCTCGCGCAGTTGGTTGCGGAAACAATAGCCAGCATTTCGACATTTTTCAAATCGCCTAGTCCATAGTAATGATGGGAATAATGAGGGTTGAGAGAGGAAAAGAATGAGCCAATTTGAAGGAATATCGTCGCAATAGAGAGCGAGACACGAAGAAGGCAATATCACATTGCAAAGCGAGACATTCACATGTTCCTTTTCGACGTTTTCAGAGACGAACGACCGGGGACGAGCCACAAGAAGTGGAATGGCCCTCAGGTGGAAAAGGAAACGGTGCCATTGTACAAAAAGAACTCAACGAGACCGTCGTCAGGAGCCGGGAAGAAATCCAAGAACGTCTTGAAACCGAAGATCGACAACAACTCGGTGACATATCTGACGAGGTATGCACTCGTATTAATTAATTACAAAACCTCAACCAACATTGTCGAACAAAAATCAAAATCAACTCTCTCACTCTAGGAGAAGAAACTTCCTTGCCCTTTCTCAATCCCATGCACCTGGTCCAGGCACACGATGCTAGGTCACGAATGAAAAATAACTAAAGAGAAATGTTCATTCTCAGCAGGGTAGCAAGTGAAATTAACCCTTGACCCGAGACTTTAGATCCCGCGCCCTTTCTCTCGTCGTTTCCCGGTTTTTTGCCGTTTTACCACATTTTTGACGAATTTTTTACTTCAAGCAGAATTGCCCCAGGCTCACGTGATTCTGCATTAAAAAACGAAAAGAATGAGCCCAAGTTGAGCCCTTTTTGTCAAATTTTACCGGAGATATGGATTTCTCAAAATTGGGGTCATTTATGACCCCAAAATCAAACTTTTGGGACCATGACTATAATTCCCAGAGAACACTCGTCGAATTCGTTTGAGAAGCCGTGAAAAATGACATTTGCAGTTAAGCCAGTGGCAACGGATGTCAGTGTCGAGCGATTAAAAATGAAAAATCAATTAAAATTGACGTTTATTAACATTTTTATGGGATTTCCAAAGTTATTTCTATCTTAATATATATTTATGGCTATAATATATAAATATAATCTGAACGATATAGACACAGTCTATAAAATCCACAGGAGTGATCGTAATTAGTGGTGAAACCCGTTTAGTATCTGGAGCACTTTAATTGCAACGCAGTCAATAAGGATTAAATATTTCTCTGCACCATTTGACTGAAGGAGTCTCGTGGTTTCATTGGCGAAGGATTTCCCTCGTAGATATTTCGATTAATAAGTTGAATGGCAATACGGACGCATCGAATCCTCCGCTCGAGTAAGAGTAGGTCATTCCAACGATTCATCAACAGCCATTCCAATAGAAAAGCCTCTCAACACACACTCACATACATAGACACATACTAAGGTCAACGAGGCTTCGAAAAGGTGAATCGAGTCGCAGCACCGACGAAAGGAATCCTCGTGCCAATAACTGCTCTTGTCTGCACTTGCATATTATTCCCACAAGTATTTACACACTAAAGCAACTCAAAAGATTTGTTCACTTCGTCAATCAATCGATTGGTCCATTGCCCGCAGAATAATCGATAAAAAAGTCTTTTCAGCTCCCAATTTTTTGGGAGCTTCGTTCCTGGCTATGCGAAGGTTCTCGTCGGCTGGGAAATTTTATCTCGAGTTTACTCGAGTCGTCAAAAAAAAATCACGTCGACAGAAAACTCGAAAATACAAAATTTTGAGCTTTTTTTCGCTCCCGGAGCTTTTAGCTCGACGAATCAATGAACGAATCTTCCTCGCATCGTCGATCTTTTTTTCTTTCGCCGTGCAATGCTGGTTATTACGAAACATTAATAACGAAAACTGCACATAACAAAATACGCTCCGGTACCCTCTGCGCAGCTTCTGTTGAAGGCCGAATCGCTCGCTCCGTGCGGCTCGAGATCGTGGCCAATACATCAAAGACAATCCACCGGTACGGTATTAGTCTATCTCTCCGTCCACACAGTTATGACCTCTGATATATTAAAACACTGACCAACACGAGGGAAGAGAGACTGGGATAAAGAGCGAACTGGAACTGAGCGGAACGAATAAGCTCTGAGCTTCTTTATCTGGGAGGAAAATACTCCGCAGCGAAAAGATTAATAGAGAAGATATAATTGATATCCGAATGAGTGTCTCTGACCTCGTGGTTGGGCAGCGTAAATACGTGGATTACGTAGATCCGAAGAAATTTTCTTTGCGATCTTCTTTTTCCGAGCTCGATCGAGGGGCAAGAAAATCATTACGTCATTTTATTGTAATCGATGATCACGACGATATTTGAAGAAGAAAGAGGAAGTAGATACACGATATTCAAAAAAATTTGCAGAAAATCATGCGGTTTGACGATTTTTCAAAAATCTCAGATTTTCATAAAATTTAAAAAATCATGAAATTTAAACCGTTCGACCGATATTCCCCAAATTCAATACCAACCTTCCCATTATGATACTCTATTAGTAAAAAAAAAAATGAGCAATAAATCTGAAAATTTGTGGAAATTAGAGCGTCGAGCCTTTTTTTTGAAAATTTCAAAATGCTGTACAGTTCGTATTTTTCTAGCGATTCGAACCAAATTCTCAGACAATGAAGAGCTCGTACCGATTGACATCTGTGCGAAAAAGGAGCCCTGTAGCTCAAACCGTTCTCGAGTTACAAACGTTTGAATTTTACAGTCCCATAACATAGACACACACACACACACATCCGGACATTTTTTCGAGATATGATATTTCGATGTTTTGGGACATTTTAAGGACATTGACATTGAAATCTGGAGAAAAAAAAATCCACCGTCACTATTTTTTTTTGCTTCCTTGACGAGGGAGCAGAAAAAAAAAGTTTCCAGTGAATGATGATTTTTGTATATTCCTCTATAAGTTTCGTGAATCAGTGCATTGACTGTCGGATGAATTGACTTTGACTATAGTATGCTGGACGGGATATCGCCGTAGGTAGTGTAGGTGAATGTGCGGCCGAGCGTTCCTCTCGTGAAACAAGCACGCGAGATCGCGAAAGACATAGCAAGAGAGGCAGATACGTGACGAGAGAGTAGGAGAGGAAGGGAGCAGTGGAAAAGGTGCAGGAGTTTTAGAAAAGAGCGAGAGGACTAACAATCAGAAGGAATAGAGAAAAATGTTACGAGAGCAGAGAAGGAAAGAGATACGTGGACGCCGGGGAAACGAACAAATGGAGGGAGCAAAATGAGAGACGAAAATATTGGTAGAAAGGAAGATTTGGATGAATAAGAAAAAAAGTAGAGAGGTCGAGAAACATCTAGGGAGATGAAAATACTCGGTTGCTACGAGAGACCTGGCGAAAAGTCACGCGTCCAAACGTTCTCGGCGGAAAGAGAAGGCAGCACGTAATCCTCGCGGGATAAATGACTCGGTTCTTGCTCGAGGATGCGAGAAAGGTGTCTGCGTGTACATTGAAAAACGCTCGAGTCTAAGAGAGAAAGAAAGACTTGAGAAAGAAACTGTACGTATCGCTCCCCCTCTCGTATACTGTCGTTTTTACACTTGGTATATTATGTATTTGTATATACTTCGTGCAATATTATACATAACTATATACAGTACAATGTTCTCTTGTAAAATGGAGGGGAAACTATACTCCCGAGCCCGATGATCTCTCGATCCTCTCTTTCTCGCTCCTTTTACCCAATGGCGATGTGGGAAGTACCGAGATGCCACGGCCGCAGTCGACCGGCCGCAGCTGGCTCGAATGCGATTTATCCGTGTCCTCGACGCTGGAGACGTGAAAACCCTCATTTCACTCATTTCTTCATTTTTTTTAATTAATCGGTCATAAAAAATCGAGTTATTTTCGAGATCCTCGAGTGATCCGGGACAAATCGACATTTTTGACCCAATCGTCCTGTTCAATTCGCGCACAAAACTCATCAATATGTGAGGGTGACGAGAAACATAACAGTGCGACATCGTCCTCAAAGGATTCATCGTGCCTCGTGCTTTTTCTGACATGCTCACATCACGATCGCCTTGGTAAATAAAACTCATCAATTCTTCAGCTCTCGATAATGATTTTTCAAAGTTAACCGGAGCAGTTTCTTTTCCACGTTTCCCCAATTTTATTCGTATATTTTTATTATTATTTTGCTTTATAAAGTTTTGAATTTTCATCGTGGGAATATTTTTGGCGATTTTTTGCCCAGACTGGATCGATATTTTGAGCTTTTTTTTTTATTGATCCCTTGAAATCAATGGGGAGAAGATTTTTATGGGGAATTCGTATCGCCTAGATGCAAGGGAATATATTTTTGAAAAGTCGTTCAAAATCGAATTTCCAGTGGGCGGTTTTTTTTGCACCGTTTTCTTTCAATGCGTTTGAGATTTCTTTTTGTCTCGTTTCGCCTATCAAAACCCAGTTCGTCGTTCCCCGAGTCTCCCTTTCTAGTCAACTTACGTCTGCGTGCGTCTGAGTGCGAAATTTTTATGCATTTCTTCGACCTTGGAGCTCTAAGGATCCTGAAGCGCCACTGCAGCTATTTCTCCGGGGCGGCAGAGAGAAAGAGAGAGCGAGGGTTAAATTTAAAAAAGTAGAACTGCATAGACCTGTAGAAGCTTCAAAACCTGTTCTCAAGTTTCCAAGCAAATGCTAATCGATATCCATTCGATATACACGAGATATTATAACAAGCTCAAGAGAAACTTCAACATTCACCTCTCTAATGTCTTCATCTTTCGCACGTACACCTTCCAACCAAATTCCCAACACCAGCGCGTTGACGATCGACACATTTTTTCATGGATTGGATAAAAATTGAAATTGAATTAAATTTAAAAAATTACATCAAATCGATTGATTTTAAACATTTAATTAAATTATTTGAATTAAAAAATTATATTAAATTAAAAATCAAATTAGAAGTTAATTCAAAATTAAATCAAAATTAAATTGAATAAATTTAAAAAATTAAAATACAAAATTAAATTGAAAATTAAAATACAAAATTAAATTAAAAATTAAATTGAAAATTAAATTGAAAATTAAATTGAGTGACGAAGCAAAAGCTGGAGATTCCGGTTTATCTTGTCTCCCGGAGAATTTTCGGCGTCAACGTCATCTCAATAAAACGGGATAATTTTCATGCGGATCTCGAAATGCGAATCTGCGTTCGTTCTTAACGATTTCGTGACGATCCTCCCGAGAGGTTCGGAGTAAAAAAGTTTGCATTATTCCAGGCATATCAAAATGCTGTCCGAACAAATCGAGGCGATCTGCGGATAGCTCTCGCCGAGTCGGCTAAGCAACTGGCTCTCCACCCAGGACCAAGGATCCTGCAGCATACGACGAGGTCGAACAAGGTCGTCGACACGGAAAATAAGCTCGAACGAAGCGAACTCAAACCCGACGGTCTTATCGTGACGGAATCGAGAAAAACTGTAGAGCACGAAGAAGTAAGTTGGCGTCTCGATAAAGCCCCAAAAAAGAGGCGAAAAAAAATGACGTAAAATTTTTTCTTGGCCTTCCACAATAGATCAAAGACGAGCCACTCGCGGAGGACGATTCGAGCGATAAAAAAGTGGAGGATGATCCATCGGAAACCCGAAAAGAAAGTTCGCAGCGATTTCTGAAGAAACGGGACGAGGATCTGGTCGATTACGTTTCCGGTGGCGATAAAATCGCCCGTGAAATGCGTTACGTCTCCGAGACGACGGAGGGTGAACGTATCGGGGATTGGCCACCGCCACCAACGACAATGCGCACAACTCGTCTCCACAAACACACCGGTTTCAATACCGAAACGACAACACCCGCGAGCCGTAAAGATGCCGTTACGAAAAAACCCCTCGACCTCGAAGAAGAGGACGAGGCCCGCAAGTTCGAAACGTCCAAATGGCTCGAGAGCCATTTTGGTAGCGAATCAAGGTCATCCCATGGCTCCATCGATACCGACGATCCGCCTATTCAAACCGGCACCAACACGAGCTTCATAAACGTCACTATGAAATCGTGCACACCCGCCAGAGATCGAGAATACTCGAGCCCTAATTACTCGCGACATCAACAACGACGCACCAGCGGAAGAGACTCTTCATCTCCATCGGGATATTTCCATGGAATCAGCGAATGGTCCGAGAGATATCAAACAGCAGGTATCAGCATTTCCGATACTCTTTAATGACGCTGAAGTCCACAACACTGGGAACTAACGGAAAATGCTTTTTTCCTTCATTTTTTGTTCAATTTAAAAAAAAAAAATGAACAATTCGCGGAAATTAGAGCGTCGACCCTTCTTTTGGAAAATTTCAAAATTCTGTACAATTCGTATTTCTCTAGCAATTGCAACAAAATTCTCAGAGTATGCAACAAAATTCTCACTTTATTTTATTTTTTTAATTTTTTAATCCGACGAGTCTAATTTTTGTAATTTTGCAGAGAAACCGAAAAATCACACGAGAACATCCTCTCCCTCTCATTACGTGATCGAGACGTCCCGGAGCAATGGATACAAACAAGACAATGTGAGAAACCAACAAGAGCCATCGAGGATTCAGAAAGAATCAACGTACTCGCGATCCTACGAAGCGACTCGTCGTCAATCACAATTGGAACAAGATCATAAAAAAAATCGTCACGAACTGCGTCAACGAGACGAACCACCTTCGCCTCCTGTTCGTCGCAGAGTTCGCGAACAGGTATTTAAACATCTCATCACTCAAAATTCGAGAGTTTCCACGAGCCCACGTGATCGTTTTTGGTTCTCGGGTCTCCCAGACCCGTACAAAATGATTATTTTATTTTTTCGACTTGCCAGTTCACGAAATCGAGCCTCATATTTGTCATTTTCAAACAGACCTTGTTGCGGCCGGAGGAAAAAAATTCGTACAACGAAATTCCGGTTCGTACAGCCAGTCCGGTCCTCGTAGTCCAAAGGACTTGGGAAAATCGGAGCAAAGACGTTCAGCAACAAGTGACTAACGTGGAAAGAGCCGAGACTCGACGCTACACTCCACAAAATGGGAAAACGCCACCGAGGTCGCGATCACCGTCTCCTGTTCAAAGGATAATACAGCCGAGACGTAGAGAAAAGAAGAGCGTGACGGAGAATCCGGAAAAAAGTCAAAAAAGTGAGAAAATTTCAATTTTTTCAAAAACAATTAACGAATTTCATAAAAAATAAAAAAAAAATAATTCTTTTTTATGTTTTTGTCTGTGGAAAAAGGTCCGAGCCAATCGAAATACAAAATCGGAGAATCCTTTCGAAAACTCGTCGGGAAATTGCGATCGGCATCTTCCGAGAGGAAAAACAAACGTCCAGGAAGTAGTTCGACCTCGCAACTGACTCCGACCGATGACGATTCGACGTATCGTCAGTACAACGTCATAGACAGAAATATTCCTCTTTCGACCGATGATCAGGTGGACGACAAACCTCCCGAACGACCGCCACGTTCACCGAGAAATAATGCAAACACTACAGTCACAAAAAACGTCAAAACGTCGAGATCGAACGGCTACACAATTCACGAACCAAGCAACTATCATCGCAATGGCAATTCGACACCTGTTCACAGGTATTACGTAGGCGAAGATCCGTACACCGTTAGCAATCGTGAGAGCTACAATCGAGAGAAAGTTTATCGAGAGGTCAGCAGTAAACCCCATGGAAGATCGAGAGGAAGCAATCGTAATGGTGTCGATCGTGACTACAGGTATTGAATTAATTGTCCAACACTTTTAACCCATCTCTTTCCCATTCGCGACGTAACGATTAGAAAAAAAAAAAAAAAAATTTAATTAATTTAGAAATGAGAAAATGAAAGTCTCAATATCTCTGGAAAAAATTTAAATAATTCGAGACATTTGTAGTGTTTTGGAAACCCCAGAGTCCGCTCGATAATTTCATATAAAAAGTTTGCCCCTCCGGGCATCGGGAGCCTCACAATCCTCTTGAGAAATCACTCGAACAAATAAACACGTCGAGTCTCCTGTGCCTCTCAAAATCGAATCGTCACGTGATTTCAGTGTCGAGTCGAGCTCACTGGGACGATTCAGCAAGTCGACGAGTCGCTTAACAAACGATTACGATCGTGAGGACCAATTCCGGAGTACGCAAACGTTGCCTCGTAAGTTACACTCTGTGGGTCACAATGGGAGGACGAGTCAATCGAATTCTCGCAGGCAATCGGCTCATTCGTCAAACACAATGAACCACGTAAAACAAACGACGGTACCAACGACCAGCCGATCGAATCAATCACGCCAGTACGGCAGCATGATCAATATATCCATTAAAAATGCAGTCACATCCCAAAAAGCCAACAACACGAGCAACACGAGTTTTCAAGCCCCCGCAAAACCCGAAAGAACATACAAATCGTCCCTCTTACGAAGCAAGAGTTTCAACATCGAAGCAAACAGAGGAGCCAACGATCATTCTTCGCCTCATATCCCATACAAATCCAATTTACAATTAAACCGTCTGGACGAGACTCCGCCACTTAAAAGCCCCGGAATCCTCGCCAGCATCAGTCGAAGCAACAGAGATTTATTCAAAGCAGCCAAACACGAATATTAAAAAAAAAAACGAAAAAATTTCTGGATTTTTTTTTCGCCATAAAATTTTTTCCGGAGAATTATTTGAAAATCGAAATTCATCACTTTTTCGATTAGCACGAAGCCACTATTCAGCCCAACGATCGAATCCAAAGGACTCGATCAATTACCTGAATTTTCGCGATGTGTACAATTTTTTTTATCATTTTCTTGGTCAATGTTTTAAGCTCAAGATCGATTATGACATTTTCTCTCAGACTGTAATGCCGTTCATTCGATCGTTTAATATTAATTCTTCTCTCCTGCCAATTCAACGTACACGAGTGTATAATTTCCTTTGTACTTTGAGCAACCTTTGACATTTGCGTCCAGCAATATTCGACACCGTCCAATTGTTAGTGAATGAGTTAAGGAATATATTAAATTCGACTAATTCTAGAAATAAAAATTATTTACGTACTTACCGAAACTGACGATTTTTTTCATCCCCTATAAATCAAAAAATTACAACTTTTTCTATGAACCCAACTATCCCATAAATTCCGGTCGCTGGCCAATAATTTCAAGATTCTCAAACCTTCAGGAGGTACGAGGCTGTTGACCCTTTGGCTGCCCACCCGAACTGTAAGTGCATATTGAGTCAATCTGACCCGAGGCGTTTTTTAAATGTTCAATTTTTTAAAATTTGAAAATCAAAATTTTTATATTATTTTAAATTGTCGGGGTCAAAATGACCCAGTGTGCACTCGAAGGGAATAGTAGTTTTTCGAAAAAATTTCACTCCCCCGAAACATCGAAGCGTTTTTGTTAAATATTCATTTGTAGACTTAAATATAATTTTTTTATTCGTGTCGAGAATAATAATCGTTTTTACATGTACAGATTGAAAAAGATTTTTGGCTCTATGTACAAATTTGTGGTTCGATGAGTTGTCCAGGAAACTCCGTACAATTCTCAATGTCTCTTTTTCTTTGAGCTCGTAATCGATGGTCGCCAAAGTATTCGCAACTTTCGTATCGAAAGAATGAGTATAAAGGCATTAACTATATAAGTGCTGACACAAACGACACAAATGTCGTTCAATATGTAGAGTATCCAGGCCAGGTAAGCGGAACTGAAGTTGGATAATGTCGCCAGAAAAACCAATAGCACTGCGTGGTAATAGCGATTGAAAACACCTGAAATATTCGACAGACTTTTCCTTTCACTTTTTCTCTTTCCCTGCGACCTTATCGTGAGAGAGGAGCTTTCTATCGAATTATTTTTTCATAAGGCTCTCGAAGCTGATGGGAGGTTCCGAAGTTCAGGACTAAACTCGAGGTCCTGGGTCAATTTGACCCCGGAGGAAAATGTAACTCTGTACTGAATGGAATTTAATTATTTTTTTTCATATTTTTACAGACGGAGAGAAACAATTTTGAAGCACGAAAAACTGGCCGGGTCCTGGGGACCCGGAGGAATTTTTGAACACGTGACTACCGCGACACTATCACCTTAAAGGTTGGTTAATACTGCAGTACTCTTGGAACGCCACCTCGCGGACAACGAACAAAGTATTGAAGAAAAAGGTCAACGATTTCGAGAATCTTGAACTTTGAAACCCCCAAAGAGACGTTTCGATAAGGCTCCCTAATCGGACAAATTGTTTTGTTTTTCCACGTACTTGTGATTGCGAGAATGCTGTAGAATATCAAACCGTAAATGCTGTTCGGAGCGTAGAAAATAGAGTCTTCCGGAATGAGGCCAAAACCTTTGCCATATCTGCAATGCGGTAAAAACGTTTCCATATACATGAAACGTTCATTTTTTAGTACTCGCTACGACGGGCCATGGGAAACTGCGAAAAACCTGAGTCACTGGTGTAGATTCGAAAATTCTACACCAGGATTCGAATCCAGGATCTCTCGGGGCACTGGTCAAGGAGCAAACATATTGTCCATCGACCCAGAGACCCGGTTCATGAAAAATAATTCTAATTTCAACAATAACGAACGGCCCAAAGAAAAGAAATCCAAATTTTTATTTTTTTTCGGGTCCTGGAACGATTTTTTTAAAGTCAACTGCTTGAAGTTTGTTCCGGGCCAAAAGAAAAAAAATTCGAATCTAAACTTTTGTTTACGTTGAGAAAACGAGGAAAAAAAATTATTAAAAGTTACAGCTGGCAAAAAACTTCGAAGGGACTATAAGGCAATAGGATCTTGTGGATTTGACGTCAAAGGTTCCGGAAGAATAAAGTGTTACTCACTCAGAAGTGAAGACATTAGTGCAACTTATACGTTCGCTAATGTCGCACATGGCTTCGTACGTTTCGTCCTTTTCTTTGGCAACCTCGACGGCCCAGGCATAGTAGGAGAGTGCGAGGCCAACAACACACGAGGTGACAATCCCGGTGTTGAATTTGTGAACTTTGCCGCTCAGACTAGACATTTCTTCGATCGTCAGGAGAATTCAGAATTTTTGTATTTTCTGAGGAGAAACGATAGCAACGAAAAGAAACTGAAGAGCTTTTGCTCCCGACCGGCTCGCCCGATGGCACAACCGTTTCTGTTGAGCCTCATAAGCAGACCCTCTCCGCAATGTGTCTATCGAACATTTTCTGTCTCGTTTTATCTGACGCGGCCATATGACGATGTGCTCTTTGGAGCGCATGCGTGCTGCACTCGAAGTAATCATCCTTCGAGACGAAAAATCACATCGACGTCAATTTGCGGCCAAAAAATTTCGGCCTCATCTTCATTGTCAAGGTCATTTCCACAGAATCAACTAAAAAGTTGCTAAACTATGATATAATCGTTAATAACGCGACAATTGCATCGACGACCAAATTCTTCGTCCTATTTTTATTTAGACGCTCGTCCCTGAAGGAGGGTGGCTAGACACAACAATGTTGCCGAGTTAACATAGGAAGACTCGAAATGATTCGAATTTGATGAACTTTGGTGAGCAGACTCTTTAGGAATAAATATAAATATAATTTTTTTTCAATTAAACAATTTTTTTTTAATTTTCCTTCTACAAAGTTTTCGAGTAATTGAACACTAGAGTTGAAATGCATGAGCATAGGATTCAGGATATCTTTTGCATATTGTGAACTCAAATTATTCGACAACTATGTAGACGAAAAATAGAAAAAAAAATGTGTCATCGTATTCGATGCTAAAGAATATAATCACCGAATTTGATTAAATTCCTATCATCTTGTTGTATGGGGCCAAGCTTCTCAAGTCCGACCGAGAAATAATGAGGAAGTGTCGTAACGAGTTGGGCAAAATAGAGATTTATTCGAGCAGAAATTTCACGGTTCCCTCGAAGCGACGTCGTAGGAATAATTAACATGTATAAGAAAAAGGGAATCGGAGCGTTATGGCGCCCGAGGTTGGGGGTTGTTGATTATAGTGTCGAAAGTTTTGAGGCGGAATACTTTATTCGTTGACAATTTCATTTTTACAGCGCTCAATAAGTTTAATCTTCTCTTCGACTCGCTAGTCTCCATAAATAAGGATATTTTTGTATTTTTTGTCGTGTTTTCATGTAAAAAAGAACGAAGAAGAAATGAAGAAGCTACGATCACAAATTCGACGCTATTGCAGCGAAATTACTCGTACCATTCGTCTCGGATTACGAATCGGAATAAAACGAATAGAAAAAACGAAGGATCGCATTTTTTTGGATCGTCCGAACGCAACGAAATTCTAATCGTTTATCGATTCAGTATTTTCTCAAACACACAGAAACCTCCTCTTTTCTACCCAGTCCATGAACTCCTCATTGACGATCATCAATAGTTGCAGCAATGTCCGAATTCCTCGATTGCAATTGACAATTCAAGACAAATTATTATTTTCTTCCTTGTCAACGATCTGAACTCGAAAATTTTACAAAAAACCTCTCCTTCCCTCTTTCTCTCAGTTTCTTTCTTCCGTCCGTCTTAAATCCTATTAACTATCGTGAATAACGTCGATGAGACTACGGGATACAGCGATACAGAATAATCAATGATTAAATATCGTACGATTAAGATTTACAATCAATATCTCAGGGTCTCCCTCTAAAAGGAGACAAGAAATTCCCCTGCCCTTGAAAACTCGAATTTCTCGTAGTACGCGACCTTAACATTATTATTCTATGTCAAGGTGTTCAAATATAAAAAAAAACAAGCTGTTTAGGCTCCGTAGTAAATTCCTTTAGCCCCCAAACACTCGTGAACTTAATTCAACCAGTTTTTCCAAAGCCTCGGTGAAATAATTAATAGTACAAAATGATGAACAGGTATAGGGAAATATATATATATATATTTGTTTGTTTTTTTTGTTCTTGTGATTATTTATCACTGATTTTCCGCCATAAATGATGATTGCTTAGTGGAATTTCGCTGAGGGATTAAGAACGAAGAATGAGGATGTGCGAATGAGAGGTTGAGCGAGGCTTTCTCTCCAAGTTCATTAATTTTAGCAACTTTATCGAGATCTCCAAATCTTCGGAATCCTTATTCCTGCGGCGCCATTGCTCTTGCTTGAGCTCTTACTCTCTTCTCGTACTCTAGACGATTTTGACTACAAACAAAATTTTTTTTAGTTGTTAATTTCAGTTTTTCTCCAAACCAATTCCTCACTTAAATAACCAGCACCAAAACCACGTGTTCTGCGAAATCTACGAGTCTATTCGGTGGCTCATTTTCAACCTTTCGAGTGCATTATGGGTCGATCTGACCCGAGGCATTTTTCAGATCGTTTTTTTCCGGTAAATCTTCAGTTTTTGCTTTTGTTTTGTTCTCATTTTATGGCCCTGGATTTATTTTTTGACGAAGACGAAAATTAAATGCCAAAACGAACGCGGATGCACAATTTTTGGGTCCACAAAGACCCAGGATGCACTCGAAGGGTCGAAAAGGTTTGGATTTCCATGGTTTTTTTTTTTTTGTTTTCAAAAAAATTCCTAGCCAAGCGTCAAATCAAGAAAACTAAAAGAGATTTTCACGAAAATCCAAGAAATCTGTTTCATCGTTTTGTAGTTGTCGATGAAAAAACGAGAGGAAGACGAGTTTGCCCTCACGCAACACACGCACGTTTAGAGTAATCGACCGATCAGAAAACTTTGTCTTGGCAACCGACTACGACAGACTCCGCGATTGCATAGAAAGCGACTCAAAAATCGGCACAAACTGTGACGGATGAATTAAGAGAATTCTCCAAATGAATTTCCAGTGAGACAAAACTGTTTATGCATCGAGGAAATTATTTCGGTATTCCAACACTCAATCCCGTCAGTATTTTCTTATTGACTTGGACTTCATTAATTTGATAGATTTTCAACGATCTTCCGGATCGATTCCAGCAGAATTAACAAGATTTTGAAAATTCCCATAAATATTGATTTTTAACGTGTGCGTCTCAGTGAGCATCCGTTCTTCCGCAAATTAGAGGAGAAAATTGGCATGCAATTCGAATTTTTCAAATTTGTTGCGTTGACAAACACAAAAAAAATGCTTGGAACAAAATTTCCATGAAGTTAGCACGGCGAACGAATTTCTACGCTCGAGCCATGCAGCTTGAAATCCTTCCGTTCGATATTTCAGTTGTTTTAGTTTTGAAGATTGAAAAATTGAATAATAATTACCAGTATATGGTGTAGGCTTCGGCTTGAGCAGGATCCTTGACGTTGGGCTCGTTCAGGAGGTCCTGGATTCCCAACAAAATTTGCTTGATCGTTATCGCCGGCCTCCAGTCTTTTTCCTCGTCCAATAGCGACAAACACACTGTACCGGACGGATACACGTTGGGATGGAAGAGTGGCGGCTCAAATTTACACTTTGGAGGACTCGACGGATAATCGTCCTTGAATATCATCCTCAATTTGTACAAGCCTCCTTCCCAGGGAGTCTGAATAGAGCAAGAAAACTTAAACTCCGTGACGGTGACTCCGGACACCCAAAAAATATGATTTTTGCATGGAAATTGTGAATTGTTAGTTCGAGTTACAAAATTGAGTGTTGGAATGCTGAGCAGATTTGTCAATTGTCCAGATCGGGCGAATTTTGTGATGAAAAATGAAAAAAACAAATATAATTTGGAAAAAGAAAACTTACGGATTTTTTTCCAGGTATCGCGCACTCCCAGCTCATCAAATTGAGAGTGCCATCTGGATTCTTTGTGGGTCGAGCCACGAATCCCTAAAAACAACATTTGTAGATTGAAGGTCATGCGGAAGTTGGAAAAAAGATGTTAAAAGCGTTTGCAGGAACGCTGAGACTTTTTTTCGACGGTTTTATGAGGTTAGAAACGCGCGATGTTGACTTGGTCGCGAGAAACCTGGGGGGAATATTTTTGGAATTTTCCCGGCGATGTATTAATTGATATCGGTGTCGGAATTATTTTTATATTATTCCACAACGATGGGTGGCTAGACACGCATTGAGAAAAACCATTTGTTAGCTTTAACCTGTATTTTTTTCCCGCGCGAAAATTTTTTCCAGATTGCGAATAAAAACGATGGCTTCTGATCGAAATGTTATCGTTGATTATTCATGCGAACTGAGGCATCGGAACGGACATAAATAACAGCAGAAATGGTACTCACGAATGGATGATCTTTTCTCCATGCTTTTCTCTCTTCAGCTAATCGTGCACTCGCAATACCTGACATTGTACCGATCTGCAAGGAAAGCAGGTTCGATTAACACGAGTGAAAAACATTGCTTCGTTCGCATGAGGCAGAAAAAGCGAGATGATGGAAAGAGGACAGTACACGAAAGAACATAAATCTCGAATGTTTGTTTTGTCAAGAACGAAGAATACAATTTTTTTTACCGATTATTATTTCAAGTTGTCGAAAGATCACCCTGTGACGTTTTGAATGATTCGATTAAGAAAAATTGACTCTCGGCTGCAGATCGCACAGCACTTTTTTCACACAAATTTTCTTGAAATTCTTTTTAGCGGCACAAACGCAACATACAACATGGAAGTTCGAGCTGCGCGTTCCGAAAATCAGCCACAATTTAGAAGCGTACTTTTGCGACTTTTTTCTTATTTCTTTTTTTTTCAACGTAGAAATATATGCGAGCGTTCCTTTGTTTGCTCTTCGAAAAGATTGTTGAGAACTTGCCCGGTCTTTCAGTTTCACAACGACATCCGGTTGAATTGGATAAGAAATTTCATTCCGACCAATGAAAAACTAGCGACGCCGTATTCGTTTCACTTTTGCCGCCATTTCGACGTCCTTTTCTTGTCCCGTGTTCCTAAAGCACGTCGCTTCGTCCGGTTTCGTTACGCTCGACCGGAAACTCCTTTAGGTTTTGCGGTGCAGATTTTTGTTTCTCCTTGATTATCAATCGCATATTTTGCAACATTTTCCATCGACTCGATTCGTCTTCGAGAAAAAATGGATTTCCATGAAACTTGCAAGCTTTATCGACCGCTCGATCGATGAATTATACATATTTCATTCTTTTAATTTTCGTATTTCAAACAAATTCCGTTACCGACTGAGTGATTCCGTAAAAAATCGAAAAAAAAAATCAATTTCCTCATAACGTCCAGTATTTTACCCTGCACCGTTATATCATATTCTACATAAAAATACAATGGACCATTTATCGATCGAGATCACCATTGCAGCTCCATCGGTAATATCGACTTACCGGCCGCACTTGCCGCCGTCGGTAACAAAAACTTCAAACAAATTGATTCAACAGAGCGGTGAATCTTCGCAATCGAAAAAAATTTCTTGAATACAGAACTCACAACAATTCCCAAGTACCGCATTCTTATAAGTATTCTTGTTTTGTTTTTCAATAATTCTTAAATGTCATGAGCGACGTAAATCAAATCCATTTTTTCGTGTTTCTAATATTTTTACACGAATGATCTAAATTTCGATTTTCATGAAGAAAAATGGAACAAACGTCGGTAAAAAATTATAGAATCTGGATAAATTTCTGGATTTCTCAAAATTTTCAATTCTCGGTTTTAATTATCCATTTAAATTACAACATTTTATAATTGAAGAACGAACCGAATTTATTCAGACAAAAACTTTGCACATTATATGCATTCCAAGTAATTACAAATTTCGTCGTGTATTTGGCAATTGGATTTTTATATAAACAAACGAAAAACATTTACTCCGATATTCCATAGACTCCAGGCTGCAGATTGAAAATCACGCGAGTCGAGTTTCCTTTTCTTTTTTCACCGCTGAGTGTTTAACGTGCCTGAATGACGTCGACGAATGTATCGTAGGTATTAGCATAGCTGATACTTCACCTGCTCCTCATACCGTCGTGGACCGTTCTCGGTTACGTTTCCGGCACCGAAATTATAACACACGGGCGGCGTTGCTTGATTTCGGCTCGTAAATCTACAGCGAACAAGTTCAATCAGAATTTCGAATCATTTCTCAAAGGATAGACGCAGCAATGGCAGTGCTCGAGGGAATTTTATCGTGAGTTGAACTTGTACGACGTGCCTGATTAATTAGGCGCTAATTAAAGGAACACAATTAACTCATTATCTACATAAAGCGTCACGAGACTCGTATTCAAATTTTTAATCAATCTTTCCTTATCTTTCCCACTTACGACGCCTTCCTCGTACTTTTTTATTCAAATAACAAAACAAAAGCCTGGAGCTTCTGTTATGAATAAAGATAAATGTCGATTTCGCAACAAAACAACTGAAAAAACCTCCCTGATCGAATGCGAAGAAAAACAAACTTTTTTGTCCACTTTTTCCCACGTGCAGATCCGACTCAACAAAATTCACCCCCACCCACTGCTCGATTGATCAAAATGCAAGCTGAATCAATACAATTTTTCGGGTTCGTGCCAAGTTTCCTCTCTTCAGAAAACATCTGCTATCCCATCCATTTTTGTCGCGATAACAATTGCATTTTTTTCGTAACTCCATTTTTTTTTTTTCTTTACTTATAGAATAACTGTTCGCGTTTTTTTTTCTTCAACATTCATTAAAATTCCAGGGACAGCATGAAGTAACGGAGAAAAAATGTGTCATTTTCAAGTTTTTATATCAAAAGTGAATTTCATCGATTTTTCATCGTAAAAAAATGTAAAAAAAATTTCCATCATTTTTCACGGACGTTCACGAACTCTCTATTGGTGCAACTACGTTTGGCATTGAAATAGGTGAAAATTGAATAAGCCAGCATCGCATCTTCGCGATAATGAAATGAGTATTTTCAGTGAAAAAAATAAAAAAAAACAAAAAGTGCTACAATAGTTTTGTCGTTTCCTCGAGCACATCGGCTCAATTGTACATTACAAGTTGTTAATGTCTCAAGGTTCTCCAAACAAAAATACATTTACACCCGCGACGAGTATTTACGTTCCAGAAGCAGATTCTAAGATGGGAAATCTGCTCGTACTGATAACGAGTCGAAGACAAGAAAAATTTGTTGGTACAATTGGTAAAGAGTAATACAAACGAAATTTAATTACCTCGTCAAATTTTATTAGACGAAAATGCAAAAAAAACCAAAAACTTTGATCGGAAAAATGGATTTTCGCCAGAAACGTTGTACAAAAAAAATTTAACCGTAGAACGATGAGCTTTGGTCAAAAACTACCCCGCAGGCGACTTTGAATCCTTCGTCCTCCCTCCGTTCTCCCGTTTACTATCGTTTTACCTCATTTTTGACTGATTTTTTTACTCCAAGCTTGATCGCCTAGGGTCACGTGATCCTGCATGAAAAACCGAAAAGAATGAGCCCAAGTTGAACCCTTTTCGTTGAATTTTACCAGAAATATAAATTTTTCAATTTAATTCAAAATTTCGATTCAATTTAAATTTTCAATTTCAATTCAAAAGGACACCGGAATAGGTATCGAAAAAAGGATAGCGTTCTAGACTTCATTCCCTTGTCAGATTCATTCGAATGGGATTCGGAAATTAAAGCGAATTTATGGGACGAGCTTCTGCTTCAGTAATAATTTTTTATGTATTTGATTCCCAAATAAAAATTGTACAAATCACTTGCAACGCCATTCACAGAGAAGAAGATCGAAAGAATGTGTTTTCTCGTGTAGCCGAGAATGATTTCGAGTTTGATATTATAATTTACGACGATTGTATATGAGACAAGGTAAAAGCATATCCTCTCTTCGTGTTTCTTCTCCATATATACACAAGAGCGTTGGAAAGTGTATGAAGATTAGATTGGAGGAATGTACAGATGTTGAGACAAGCGAGAAAAAAATCGATAGAAGAGAATTTGAGCAGTCACGTTCATTATCAATTCCGACGAGGCAATCATTTGATTGCTTCATTTATGCTTTTAATTACTTAACGCTGCAGCGGTCTCGAAGTAATTTTTGAATTATCGATTTTTTTGAGCATCAATTGTTTCGTGTCTTGCTCGAAATTCTCACGTTATTTCCCACTCTAAGGCTCTAAGCTTTTCGCATTTTTTTGCACCCAAAAAAAGGCGAGGGAAGTGAAATTTTTTTGCTCAAATATTTTTGACGATTCTTATTGAAAGTCGATACATCGTTTCTGTACAGAACACTTTTTCTCTCCATAATAAGTCATCAATTTCCAATAATCTTTGGCAAGGAGCACAACCCTTGCGAGTCTCGTTCCTTCGACGAAAGATCTGAAGGAATAATTGCGAATTGTTCTCTGACTGATGTGGGTCATCATCTTGTGTGCTCGGGCGGTCTTCATGGCGAATGGATATCTGGGTAATAATTAGAACCTCTTCCGAGTGGGCTTCTCCAACCTTTACAATCGCTAGACTCGATGTTTTTCTTTTTTTATCTTAGCTCCGAGTCGATACGAGTTCTGACGTTATGTGATTGGCAAGAGACGTCATTCGACCCTGTAGAAACGTTGAAAAAATTTCCATTCCTCAATAAATTCACTCTCACCCGGAGCAGCGTGACGAATTTGTCCAATTCGTTTCCATCTGAAATTTCATCTCTCGAGGTAACTGCAATGCATTTTTCCTCATTTATGTATCGACAGGTTATTTTTTAATAAATTTCCACAATTTTGCTTCCTCATAGAAGAAGTTCTGGGACGGTGAAATCTTTTTTTCAGATTTCAATGTCAATTTGCTTTAAATGTCCCAAAACGACGAAAAATCATATCTAGAAAAAATGTCAAATTCAAACGTTCATAAGTCGAGAACGGTTTGAGCTACAGTGCTCCCGTTTCGCACAGATGTTAATCAATACGAGCTTTTCATTCTCTGTGAGTTTTGTTAGAATTGCTAGGAAAATACGAATTTTACAGTATTTTTTAATTTTCTTCAAATTTTCTGCGAATTTTCAGATTTTTAATTATTTTTCGAATTGTTTTCACTCAATTCTGGTCCACAGGAGATCACGATAACAGGCACGAAGATCCACCAAATTGTCACGAACACTTTCGAAAACTTGCCAAATCTGCGGAGCCTCGATCTGAGGAAAAATTCTCTGACGTTCCTCGATCCATCGGATCTCAATACGACGCTTCTCGAACAAATGTTTTTGGCTGGTGAGATATTCAACTTTTTTCAAGTTTTTTTTTTATTCATTAGAATTTTTACTTCTATTATTTATTTTTCTTGCATTTCTCTGGGATTTTAATTAAATCTGTTTGTACGCCGTAAGGTAATCCGTGGAATTGCAACGAGAATTTGTCATGGATTCTCGACACGAGGGACGTTGGGTTTGGAGGGAAAGTCAGTGACAGAGACAAAATGCATTGTGGTGCACCTTACGAAGATCGACCACTGTTACCTGTGGTCGAAATAATCATAGTGAGCACCCAACAAACGTAATTATTGTAACGAAAAGTACGAATTATCGTCCATAAACAATTATCCTTGTAAATTAATTCCTTTGATGCTGAATCGTGAAGAGAATTTGAGGCTAAAGCTTGGAAATGAATTTTTTGCTGGAAATTCTCTTCCGGAATGTTCTTAACGAGATTTTTCGATAAAAATATTTGAATTAGTAGAATTTGATGGCTCGGAGTGGTCCATGGGTCTGCGCGTGTGCCTGAGACATAAGTAAAGAGCTGATTTACGTTTTTCTCCCATTTTTCGAATATTTCGAGAGAAACGAAAATTTCAACATTTTTACTGACAGAAAACAGAGAGTAACTTTCATTTTTTCGAGATCCATGTCATAGAATATTAAGCAGGATCTTGCGCACCGTGCATGGCTGATGGATCACCTTAATAATGGAAAAACGATACTGGAGATTAAAAGAAAAAATGCATTTTCATTTTTAGAGGCTCAGAGAAGAGTGCAAGAAGACGGTTTGTGACTGTGAATTAGTTTACGTCGTAGGCCGAGTGAGCAGACAGCCTCAGAGACAATTGATGGCATTCGTTACAGCGAATTGCAGTTATCGGGGTCTCACTCAAATGCCAGACTTCTTGCCAGCCAATACGACGACTCTCCACATCAAAGGCAACAAGGTACGAGAGAAATCGATCTAAATCAACGAAAATTTACAGAAATTAATTTTTTTAAATATAATTACGTAATTAATAAATAAATCAAATTATCACAACGCCCAGATTTCAGACTTGACTCCGCTGGCGACAAATCCAGTTTATAAGCAAGTAATCGATCTCTATATCGACGAAAATCTCATCGAAACGATTGCCCATCTGGATGGATCTTACTGGCTCGATCATTTTCGAGTTTTCAGTCTTCGCAGCAATCGCCTGACCGACGTGAGTAAACACAAAAAGTCTGTACATCTAAAAAAAAAGGCAAAGAAATGTTTCGTTCAAATTTTTCTGAAAAATGATCCCAAAATGTATTTTGATGCCAAATAGATTAATGAAAATCTTGTTTTCCGAAAAGTTTTGTGACGTGAGCTGGAAAGTATTTTTGGATTTTGAAAAAAACATTCGATATTCCATACGTCTTTTTAAGCGATTCGGATTCTCGTCAAGTGGAAGTTTATTTTCGGCCATCTGGGTGTTTCCTTCACCAAAAGGTCGAGATCTTACGAGCGTGACACGAGTTGTATGCGCGTGTCTGTTTCGGCTCATTTGTTTTTCCTCAAAACACATAATATGCTCATGAATAATACACAGTGCGGATTTAACGCGAATAAAAATAAATAAAATGAATATTCATTGCGTTATTCGATCATAACATTACTCTGTAATGTTTACAGAACGTGAATTCACGTGTCACCATAAAAATACCGTCAAAAACTTTGAACTTTATTGCATTATTCCGATTTCATTCCTACAAGTGGATTTTGGGTCAATTTGACCCGAGGCCTTTTTCAAATCGTTGTATTCCAGTAAATCCACATTTTTTTCTTTATTTTTTTATGTAGAGACGTTTTTCGTAGATCGACGGAAAAATGTTGGGGTCAAAATGACCCAGTGTGCACTTGAATCGAACCGAATTTGTTGCTTCATTTATTTTGTCGAGTGTCGATATTTTTTAGAGAACGATTGTTTCAATTTTTTATTTTTTGTCTCTTCGTTCTTGCAACATGATTTTTTTTTGTTTTTTGTTTTTTCGTAATTCAGCTGCCAACATATGCTCTGGAAAATGTGCTTTTGCAAAGTGGTAGCGCAGTCAGTATTTATCTCGGGGATAATCCGTGGCGATGCGACTGTCTCTTTACCCCAGGATTCCAGGTGAGACAATGAGATGCATGAATTTTTAATAATCTCCTCATTAACTTTCAGTTTATAAATAAACTACGTGACGTGCTGTCGATTTTCGACAGATATTTTTCATGATGGACGGTCGCCATTTTTTCAGGATTTATTAATCAGATACACTAATCTCGTCAAGGACGTTAACGATGTCAGATGCCACTCAGCAGTCAATGAAGAAAATTTAAACAAGCAGGTAATTAAACCAGAAAAATGTACACAGAACGATTTTGTCATGTTAAAAGCAAAGGAAAATTCCAAATGATTAGAATTTGATAAAATTTGGTTAGCATACTCTTTAGTATTAATTATTAATATACAAATTTTTCAAGATTTTTCTTCCACATATTTTTCGAGTTATTGCACACTAGAGTTTACATGCATAAGCATAGGATTCAGATATATATAGGTATACCTTTTGCATATTGTAAACTCAAATTATTCAACAATTATCTAGACGAAAAATAGAAAAAAATTTGTGTCGTCGTATTGGATGCTAAAGAATATTATCAGCAAATTTTATTAAATTCTTATCACATTGTCGTATGTAGCCAACCTCCTTATAAATTAAAAAAGTGGAAAATGTTTATAAGAAGAAAAAAATGGCATTTTTGGTTTTGGGTGATGTTATAAAAATGCTGCAGACTGAAAAATATGATGGGATTTTTTATTGTGAGAAAACAAATCGGTCGGTTCACAGATCCGGGATCTAACGAGAACAGAGATCTGCATTGCTCCGTCATCGGTCTCGTGGTTACATCCTTTGGATGTTCTAAACGTAATCCTGGCATCTTTGATCGTACTGATAGTCGGAAAGTTACTTTACGACTATTGGTGCTTCAAGAAAACGGGCAAGCTACCCTGGATCGTCGCCAAGATACCCTGAAAAAACCGAGATGACTTCATGAAAATACATATATGTGAGTTTTTATCTGATTTGCTGGCTTCATCGAGGGTAAGTAAAGCAGAGATGTCAAAAGAGCAGAGCACTGACCCGAGCATCGACGAGCTCTTTTTCCAATGATATTCCAAATTTTACGATTTCAATTGGTACTTCCCCCCCTCCTCCCCCATTTTTTTATCATTTTCGTAATCCAATTTTTTGACGAGTCTAACGAGAAAGAAAATCTTTTGCTTCTCATGGACTTTGATCCAAATATAATTGTTCGTAAAGCTCTTCAGCTGCCTGGATTTTTGCCTTTTCTTCTCGAATTTGCGAACCTGGATTACGTCGATAATTCATGAAAATCGCGACGAAAAATTAAGCCATTAAATTTTATTTTTGGCACTTTTCCTTTGCCATTAATTTTTTCCAATTTTTTCCATTTTTTTTAACGAAAAAAAAACTGTTCTTTTTATCTTCTCGTCAAGGCAATTTCGTATCTCGATGACTAACCATGGCCTACTTTTCCCAGTGCCCTACACTCGGCAAAGTTTTTCACACCTTCGACTCCGTTACTGCATTTAACTGTGTAGATCGGCTTCGGAACATTTTTCTCAAGGCACAATTTGTAAAGTTTCCTCATCGAGTTCTCTGGTTTCCCGTCACTACCCAAAGCTATGATATCTCTCATCCTAAAAATTAATCACCATTTTAATTGCCTGTATCGAGGACAAAACAAAAATTCTTTGACTGTTGCAATTGAGGCGCTACAGTCGATAGAAAATTTTGTTAAATCGTCGAAAAGAAAACTGTCGTTTTTCTTTTTCTACGAGAGGTCGAAAAATTTAAATCGTAAAAAAAAAGCAGTGGATCGAAAATTAGTATTTAGGAAAAAAGTTGATAAAAAAATGTGTACTCAATTTTTTTTTATGTTAATGAGAACGTTAATGAGAAAAATATTGTAAATAGTGAAATAAAAAAATGAGAAAATTTTGAAATAAATACTGATTGTCTGACAAAGCTCCGAGGCTTCCCATATCATGTTCATCCATTTGTCTCTCAGCTACCATCCTAAGTATCATGATGGCTAGTTCATTCCTGACCGTGGATTTCGAAGCTCCGAAGTGTTGGGCTGATAAAAATAGATTGTGACAATATCGTGTAATATTGGAGGAATGAGTTTGTTGTTTTACCCGTAAAACCGGCGAAGGAACATTCCATTTTCCAGAAGTTTGTATGTTCGTCCAAAACTTTGAAAATTGCTTCCTTTTTGTTTTTCACGGCATAGTCTTCGAGGATTTCTTCGGCTGTTTTCCTCTCCGTTATATTTTTGGGACTGTGTTGCTCGTCAGGATTGACCTTTTTAATTGTTGAATTAATTACAAAAATTAATGTCAATTTACTCAATTTTCCATTTTAATTCTCAAGGTCGCGTACCTTTTTATGTTTGTCCTTAATTTTAGATTTGTCTGTTCCCATGGGACTCGCTAACGATCCAGGGCTCGTCGTTGGGTTTCGATTCGGCGATTTCCGATTTTTTTTCACTTTTGAGGACTCGGGAGGTTCACTCGATTCTTTATTAATTGTTGGAACGTTGACCTTCTCTTCTCGACTTTTCGTCGATTTTTCCGAGCCCAAAACAGCCGATTTGATTGTTTGTCGATGTGCGTCGTACCGTCCAATAGAAGCTTCTCTTTTCGTATGAGCTTTTTTCATTTTTGTCATTTCGACGCCCGCAACCATTTCCCAGCCTTCCAAGCTTTCGACTTCTTTAGTCGTCGTTGCATCTTGTTTCTCATGACAACTCAACGGGATCGACGATCTTGCAAGTTCTAACTTCTGCAACTCGTGTTCTGGCGCAGCAGTTTCGGAATTTTTTGATTCCGCACCAACTTGCGGTTTCAAACTGGACGTTATTTTTTCGTCACTCTGTTGAATACTCGACGAAGATGCTGAACTCGACGGATCCTCCATTTCGGGTATCCGCACATAGGAAATTCGGGTTCCAACCTCTTGAACCTCCTAAGATCACACAAGCCCAGGCAGCAATTTAAAATACAGTTCCAGAACAGAACACGAACTGGAATACACACACACACATCCGGAAATTTTTTCTAGATATTATTTTTCGACGCTTTGGCACATTTTAGACCGTAGCAAATTCCTTTCTTCAATTTGGCCATTTTTCGACAATAAAATTTGATTTTTTAATTTTCAAAATCATTGAGAAATGGGAAAAAAATGTTTACCCTCACATAGTTTGCTCTATAAGGAAGCACAAATAGGGAATTTTTTTTTTTTCATCCATAATTGGACTTGAAGAATAATTGCATCTGGAAAAATGGGGAATTGGCCGTGCTAATTCGCACGGGCTCGTCGCCGAAAAGTAAAATATAAAAAAAACTCTTTACTAACCTCGTTGGTGTCTTCACTAGTTGATGATAATTCTTTGATCGAAGTCTCGGATCGCTGTCTCTGACATTCCTCGGAATACGAAGTTTCGGTCGAATGAGATTTCTCTAATGAATTTTTCATCATTTATTCGGCGTCGAAGGGATTAATTTCGAGAAAGAGGAATTGAGGTTAACGAGGAAATCTACGAGTCTGGATGGTGGGATCGATTGCTAATGATAATATAATTGAATGGCGATCGATGAATTGCTGGTTTGGGAAAAATCTTGGAATTAAATGATGGCGAATGTATTTGCGTGGAAAATCGTCGAGTTGGGATTACGGGAAAGTACAAAAAAGAGAGAGAGCAAAATGAAGGATGCTTGAAAATGTAAAAGAGGAAAATTTGTTATTCTTACTGCTGGGGGTTGAAGAGACTCGAAATTTCGTAACAATATCGTTGTCGTAAGGAACACGTCTTAGTTGTTGAAGAAGAGTTTCCGCCCGATCGATTGCAGTTTCCATTTCGGATAGGAGGGGTGCAGCTCTGGGATATCTCTTTGCGATCATGTCCCAAACGATTTGGGTTTTACCACCGGCGTCTCGTATCGAGCGTGGAGGCGCCAATCTCTTCTGGCACGATTTTTCCTTTTCCTTTTCCGTGAATTCCGACATTTGTGGAGCAAACAATCTGCTGAGACTTCACTTTATACGTTCGGACGAAAAGCAGAAGGAGAGAAAAAAACATCGCGAAAAGTACAACCACGTGACAGCTCGAGTTTTATCGAAACATTGCGATCGACACGGTGCAATTTAACGCACAATATAAATCAATTTATGATGAAAAAAACACAAGCAAACAGACAAATTGATATATTTTGAAGGTTCTAAAAAATGTCACTGCCAAAACAAGTAAGTAACGATACGAACGTGGAAGGAACAATAATCGCAAAGAAATTCAAACTAAAATCAACTACGCGTTAGAGCTCCTCCTTGGGTTTCTTTAACGCGGCGATATTTTATTAAAATTATAAACACGGGATTACAATACATCACGTAACGTGTGGTAATACTTGGTTGCTTAGAAACTCGTCGTCGTTGAATCAAGGCCACGTTGATTCAAATAAAACATTTCTTATCGTCCCACATAACTATCAAGTATTTGTTGTATGAATGTGTGTACTGTGTTCTGTTAAGATGTGTGTTTGTATGGAGGAATCGATGAGTGATGGTTGTGCAAACCCTTGGCATGATTTGTCGTTTTTTTTTTTTTAATTCATTTTTTCTCCAAATTTATTTATTATTCGTTTTTTTTCCTCAATTTTCGCTACGTGTACATACATGCATATTGCACTCTATCGCAGAATGCATTCTGAGCGAATTTCAATTTCTTCACATTGCGCTGCACATTTTTCCTTTCTCGGTTGGCCGATTTTTGCAACCTCGTCTTTGCCTCTCGGCCGTTTCTCGTCGAGCTAATCAACGCGAATTGGAGGCTTTTTTCTCCTCGATATATATGTATTATATGGATAGGAGACAAAAAGACTCTGGCACTGGCCAGAGAACTCTTCATCCAGACAAAATTATCACCGGTTTTAACGTCATGAATAATTCTGCAAGTTTTCCCAACCGATCATCATTTTCGGATCGAATTTTCTTAGAAAAATCGTAAAAGCTTTTTCCTAAATTGGAAACTCAACGAATTTGTGATAAAACAATTCTCCTGATGTTTGGTCGGACAACCCAATCGAATCACTCGAAATAAATTTTTTTGGCGATTCGTTGATTTAGGAAAGCATTTAAAAAACATTAAAATCGTACGTGGCGATCGTGATGATCTTAAGGGGTCGTGTCTTTTTCGAATCCTTGGAAATCCGTGGCTTGGCCATTTTTTTATTCACTCAATCGATCTTTCACAGTCAGCAATTTGTTCCATGAAGTTTATGGCGATCGAAAAGTGTGTTATTTTTTTTTTTCCTCAAATTTACGAAAAAGGACCGTCGTTTTTGGTTCCAGTGCGGAAAAAATTCATTTCGCAGTCCACACGATGTGCTAGATTCCGTTCGAACGAGCTGGAGAGATCGTGGATTTTTCCATTTCCAAACGTTTGGACGAAAAAAAAGACGAAAAAAAGGAAAAAACAAGTTAAAATATTTTTTTTTTGTGTGTTTTTTTTCTATTCCGACGAGACCCCTCAATCGATCCAGCTTTCGCGTTCATGTTCTCTCTCGCTCTCTATCCACTCTCACAGTCGGATTGTTGATACGCTTACTTCTATCACAGCATATACGGGATGTTGCGCGTCGAATTAGACATAATCATGTTGGTGTGAGTGTGTATTTGTTTATTTTGAATTTGAATAATTTTTTGTGTGTTTTTTTTTTTTTCTTCGTATTTTAAATGTCATTACAAGATTTATTTATGTATTATATTACACGGCGGCAGTTTTCATTATTTATTTGTTGTTGTTGATGTTGTTGGTTTGAAAATTCATTAATCGCGCGTTCGGCGAATCTCTACATCGATTATTATAGTTAATTTTAGCTTAAATCTTAATTCCTCGTCTTTCAGACATCCGAAAAGTTTTCGTCCCTCGCTTTAAACGCGGCGGTCGCGTTTTACGTCACTTTTATTCTTCAATCAACTATACATCGATCTCTAACTTTTCTCACCTTATTTTTGGCCTTTTTCCAAAATCTCTCGATTCACCTTGTCGTATCAATGTCAAACCGAGTTTTTTTTTCTGCTTTCTCCTAAAATGCATTTTTCGTTTCAGTGAGTTCGCGATGCTCGTCGCTTTTTTTTTCTTTTTCGCAATCAGCGGATTCGGTGGATCTCAAAATATTTCTTTACGAAATTTTGTTGTTGTAACGAGATTTAATTTCAGTGCTTCAATCCCATTGATCGGGGAGTCTTTTGCTCGAGTCCTCGTGCAACAGGCTTCGACTGTATTTAGCGAAAAAATGTCAAAACGTGTAGAAACGTCGAAATACATTTTTGGAGATTTTTGTAAAAGTTTGAATGACTCAATAAAAAATTATTTTATCGTTTTCGATTTTTGCTGCATATTTTCACGTGCTTTTGAATTTAGCATGACTTTCAAATGGACAACGATGGTAAATTTATTGCAAGATAGATATTCGATATTAATTGAAAAGCGTTGGAACTGCCGGAGACTCGAGCCCAATGGCTCAGTGAAAATATAATGAATCAAGAGCTTGAAATAAAAAATTCATTTGTCCGCGAAGCCGGAACAATCGGAGGACTCGAAAAAATATTTTATTTCTCGACAAATGATGATTTATGCCCCCCCCCCCCCATCTCTTTCTCTCTATTTCCGCACACACAACGTGCTCTCTTTTGGTTTTTCCTTTTGTTATCCACGCTGACGTATGGTATATCGAGTATATTTATTCCTATATGGATGCCCACAGTGTACATATATATTAATCGTTGCGAGCGGCGATCTGCGACCGAATCGGTACTTTTTATTATTTATTTTTTATTAGCAGTCTGGATCGAGCAGTGTGGATGTGTATTTTTGGTCGTGATTAATTTCTCATTTTTCTTCGTATTCCATTTTCCATATCTTTTCAATGTGTTTTTAAAAATTTTTTTTATTATTATTGAGCGTATAGAGTTATGTTAATCGGTACATACCGGCGCGTTGGTACTTTCCCGAGTTTCTCCATTTCGTTACGTCATTTATCTCACACCGTCCAATTTCTCTTACAGGCAAGTCCCTCGAGATGCAGTTTTCAGTCTAATTTTCGGTCACAATGGAAAATCTCGATTGCGGCAGCGCGAACGGTTATAAGTTTTTGGCGAAAAAAAAAACAAAAAACAATCTCTCTCAACTCCGCGTCTCGTTAGCAGCCTAAAAATTAGTTAAAAAGCACATACGAACGATTTTCCGTAATGCCTCGATATCGATGCAAAAACTACGCTGCTCTCACGATGGAAAATCCCCGGGAAAGCAGCTCAAGCCTCGCATTTTTATTCATTGCCTGTTTCTTTAAATTTGCTCCCCAAAATCTTTTATTTTTTAGGCTCGTTTATCCCTCGTCCATTTCCATCCATCCCCGATATTCTGTAATTCGTTAACATGCCCTGACCATCAATCTTTAACGTGCGAGCCTAAAAAGCACTCCGTGGGAATCTCGTTCGATCACCAACGTTCCAAGATCCTTTTTCTTCAGTTCCCCATCTCCCTCGGCCCTTGAAACCTCGTTTTATCTTAGTCTCTTGGTCCTTTCCCCTTTTTTTTTTCCTCCAGCATCTCCGATCGACGTTTGGCACTCGTAAAACTCGGAGATAAAAGCACGTGTGATGTTCGCAACCGACATTCAGCCTGTCGCATGAGTATTGTGTCGACGGGAGAGTATGATTTGCAAGTCAATGCCAAGTATTCGCTTCGACAAGCCTCCGTTGATGTATTATATAGCCCGGAATATTGCTCCTTTCGTTCTTACAGCTTTAATCTACTTTTCTCTTTGCCTCTGCTCGCACCTGGCTCAATACTCGACTATTTTTTTCACTCCGAGCCTGCCTCCCATTTTTGTTATTAAATTCACCAGAGTTTGCGATTACAATATATTTGTTCGTGTCTCTCGAGTGTCCCTTTCGAGAGAATCTTTCCACTGGGTGGGATCGCCCGTGGCGAGTCTTTTTGTAATTTCGCGTTTGGTTGTTTCGTTCGCAGTGTTTTTTTTTCGTTTGCTCATAACGCCTCGTGTTTTTCGTTGCGTTTTCTGGAAATTTGCTTGCTCATCAAAAAGACGAAAAGCAAGAGAAATATCCTGACTATTTCATACGGTCGTTTCCATATCGTCGATGGCGTATTGTCAACAAATGCTGTCCTTGCCACAATTCTCGAGATACATTTCCTGAGGCGTTGCCAAATTGTAACGTCCACCCAACCGACTACCGGTCAAGCCGTTGTTATGGTGAGTGTGATTAACATGCAAATGGTTGACGCTCAGTGCAACATTTTTCTTTTTTTTACGAGCTTTGTGCCGATACAAACAATATTTTAAACAACCTGTCGCCAACAAGAGAATCAAAAATATTCCGAGGGCTCCAGCACCGACTGCGACGTACAACAACGTCACGCCAAACTGATAAGAACAATTAACCTCTTCCTCGTCGAATCCCGAGGGACAATGACGCACACCATCGCACCAAAGCACCGAGCTTATGCAAGCCTGGATCTCCGGACACCTGGCAAATTCAATCAAACGAAAAACATACAATCCTCCATCCCATTCATTTGTATTCATTAATTAGAAAGCTCCTGGCTATTTATTGATACGCGATTGCTGCTCGCTCTATTTTCCGCCGACCATCCCGTCACTTTTTCCAATTCTTTTCAATATTTTACCACCCACGCCAACTTTTTTTCTTTTCTTTTTTTTACAAAATTACAATTTTTACGATTCTACGGGCTTCCACGATAATTTCATTACTGCAAACTTCCAATCAAGAATTTATCGACCGACGACATTAATTATTCATCAAAACACCGGAGAATTTGTTACTTCAATCTCAAGACTTTCGAACCGCGTTAGATTTTCATTCCGCAATCGATATCCTTCAATATTTATACGTTCAGCTTGTTTTAGTATCGAATGTAAAAGCGGTTCGTTTATCTTTAGTGAAAACTCTAATGAAAAATGTACGCCTTCACTTTCGGAGTGTTACGATCTTCGTTAAGGAGTCCAATGAACGTTTTGGGCTTCCCAAATGTAAAAAAAACATGTGTAGCGACTCGAGGGTGTCGGAAAATCTTGGAAAAATTTGTGCGGGCGAAAGAAAAATGCGAATTATTCAAACCCTGGAACGGTAACCTGGGAACAAAAACTACACCAAGTTTTAATTCATTTTTGACCAATTTTTTGACTCTGAGCAAAATAAACCCAGACTCACGTGTTTCTGCATAAAAAAAAAAAAAAAAAAAAAAAAAAAAAAAAAGCCCAAGTGACCCGAGGTTGAAGGAATATAGGTAAAAAAAAATTGGTCACCGTTCTAGAGTTAATTCCGAGGTGAATAACTGAATTGTTTATCTTCTTACGACACTCACCTGTACGGGCAATCCTCGGTTGGACCGAGAGCAAATGCATTGGAGCCGAGACTGGTGGCAGTAGCTCTTTTGGAGATTGCCATCCACGTGAGAGCATAAAATCCAGGTTCGCGTTGTAGGAATTCAACGACGAAACTTCTAGAGTGTTGCATCATGGCGTTGACAGGGGGAGTACTATTGATGAGGCTGTAGTTCCAGCCGCCAGAGAAAAAGTCGACAGTTCTTGCGAGCTCGTTTCCACCCTCGGGACAAATGACACTTCGGTCTTTGGTGTTGGCGGCTGAATAGACGATGATTCGATTGAGGGTTGTGCAGTCTTCGATGTTATCAGCGTTTATAGCGAACCCGGAAGTTCGAAGATACAAAAAGTTCATTCTGACGTCTTCGGGTTCGATGAGCCATGGCTCGTTGACGCATTGCGCCGCTGTCAAGTCTTCGGTGTTTGGTAAAATTTCCTCAACAGCTGCGATCCCCCCGATGTTTCGGGGCAACGGACTTCTCAGAGATATTTCTCCACTTGTTCCGCGGAGCTTACGCTCCTCGAGCTTCGTCGGGCAAGACTGATCCTCGCGGAACTCGTTGCTCGGAACGAAACGATATTCACCCTCGAAAAAGTAATTATCATAATCCTGTGTAACGTTCATTCGCGAGACGATGAATTTTATTTCGACGACGTTCGAGGTCAGACTTTTAAGGACTATTCTCTCGGTCACATTCGAGCACAAACAATCGCGAACGAGCTCCACTCCCGTCCAAGGATGTTCGGACACGACCAGCTCGGCCTTGCCATTTTTTTTGAGCTCTTCCGGGCTCGGGCCTTCGCAGGCCCAGCGATCGATCAACGGATCGACGTAAGACGTGCAACTTTTGTCTCCGAAGGATGCCCGGGCGATGGTCAGTTCGATTCTCTGATCGATTTCCGCCTCGAAACGATAAACGCAACTCAAATTTTGCGCTCCACCTCGACCGTAAAAAAAAACGCTTTTCGGAGATGAAAATTTACCGGAAGTTCCGGAAGCCTTTGACGAGGCTGACGACACTAACGCTGACGGCGACGACGGCGTTATCGACGTCGGCGAAAATACCAAATGACATGACATCGAATCGTGCACAAACTCGTAACGCAGCACGAAACTTATCGGATACAACGCGCTACCTTGACGCAATATGTGCTCCAATGTCAAATCACGACCCGACGATACGTAACTTTCTGAATGACTGCAAGGCCGAGTGTGACGACTGCTGTTTCGTAAGAGACTGTGGTCGCACAACAGCGGAATATCGTCTTTGCAAAACTGGCCCATCAGCTTGACCTTCTGGCAACAACAAACAACAAACCCCAAAAATTCATTATCAGCCACGAATTTTCGTCCTTACACTATTTTTTTTACAGAAAAATGTTTCCCACGAAAATTCAACGTGAAAATTTATATTTTCACAAAAAAATTGTTCAAAACTCTGACCTTCTGGCAAGAACAAACAAAAACCCCGAAGATTCATCACCAGCCACAAATTTTCGTCCCAAAGTTTTTTTTTACAGAAAACTTTATATTTTTACAAAAACATTGTTGAAAAATGTTGACCTTCTGTCAAAAGTAAACGAAAACCCTAAAAATTCATCATCGGCCACGAATTATTTTTGTAGACCGTCGCAAAGAAAAATGGACCCGCGAAAAATGTTTTCCATGAAAATTCAACGCGAAAATTAATATTTTCATGAAAAAATTGTGTGAAAATTTTGACGAGACGTCGAGAAAAATAAGAATTATGAAAAATGTGAGGAAACACGATGAAGATTAAAAATTCATGGACAGCTCGAAGCGTCTGGAAATAAATATTCGAAGCGCGTTTGAAATTTGTCTGTAAACTGGATATTCCGAAAATTCACGACGTCATGAGTCTCTCCAAAGCGTATTAATAAAAAAATGGAATCGGTCAATCAACTATAACGGCTCATACAAAATCAATTAGTCACATGAGCCGAGATTGGATATCGATTGGTTAAACACCGAATAGAGGTCAACCGACCATCAATTAATGAGGAGAGAAATTAGTAATGCGTGCCGAAAGTGAGAAACGGAATATACAATTAGGCGTAGAATTTCTGCAGCGAAATAATTCGAATCGACAATCGTGAGAATATATTTTTTTTTTTTTCATCAATCGCTCTCGTTATTGGAGAAAAAAATTTGGACTGGACTCAGGATCCGAGTGTACGCGATAAAATCGTGAAATAAAAAGAAAAATGACTGAAAACGACGCTGGGGGTCAAAATGACCCCTGGGGTCGATTTTTTTTTTTTTTAATATGAATTGATTCCTTGTTAATTTTTTTTCGCCATTTTGAAAATTGGATAAAAAAAAAATTTTCTCAATTTTTCGATCCGGAAGGTTTTAGACTGATGTCCTGAATTTTCATGAGACGTTCGGAACGATATTGGCGACGTGGCAACGCTTTAAACATGGCCAAGGTCATTCCGACTACGGAAGATTCTCACGATATTTCCAGAACGTACCTTTCTCGAGGTTTGTTTGTCCGTCGAATGGTCACCGTCCCAGATGAGGAGTTTTGCGTTACAATCGGTATTGGCATCGATACTAGCAGCTGGATCACTGCTGGCAGCGTAATATTTGACGAAAGAGATCCAAACGATCTCGTTGGGTTTTCCCTGAAAGTGGTATCGGCAGGTTGTGTTTGGCGGCAGAGAATGTTTCGGGTTTTCGAGTATTCCCGAGGGGCTGTCGTAGCTCGATATATGGAAGTCGCAGTTGTCATTTTCCTTGACGAAACTGCGAGATTTCTCGTCGACGAATAAAACCTGAAAAAAATAAATAAAAAATAAAGTTTTTTCTCTCTCTCTCAATTTCTTCACTCCATTCGGAGTTGTTATTAAAATTAAAATTTGTTTTGTTCGCGAAGACTCGAGTGGAAGGAGATTTCGTTACGAATTTAATTTTCCGAGTCTCTAACTTGCCTGAACTTCGAGCTCGAAACCCGGAAGAAATGACAATGGTACTGGATGAAAAGGATTGTCGTATGGCGATGTGTGAAACTCAAGGAGCATCGTGTTATGACTGCTGACTATGTCAGGCACTGCATCCCCGCCGCAAAGTCTCACGAGAACTCTGTCGGTCGTTGAGCCACCGTCGTAAACCGTCAAATAATCTTGCGCCACGTTGCACTGATCCCAAACCCTGTGCAATCGTCAAACGTTAGATATTTCCAAACATAAAAGCTTCAACCCCTTTTCGGTTTCCATTTCCTTTTGAAAATGTTTCTTCACGCCATTATTCGCTCGGATACTCGCTCAATCATGACGAATCATTGTCTTTGAATCTTTAACGCAATAAACAAACTATTTGCCCGAAAATTTATGGAATTATTTGATTCTTCATGACTATTAAATTATTAATTATTTATAAAATGATTAATTATTCAATTAAAATAATTCAAAATATATTTAGTTGAAATAATTTAAAAAATATTTGATTAAAATAATTCAAAAAATATTGAATTGAAATAATTTTAAAAATATTCAATTGAAATAATGAAAAAAACATTTAATTGAAATATTTCAAAAAATATTTGATTCAAATAATTGAAGAAATATTTCATTCAAATAATTAAAAAATAATTGACTGGAATAATGAATTAATCATTAAATATAAATTAATTATTGAAATAAGTATAAATTATAAATTTGGATAATTTTTTGATGATTTACACGTTTGCGATTTTCGGAGTAATGAAATTTTACCGAATACCGAAAGAGACGAAATTTCGTCGAGATTATTTGCAAATTAACGAATGAAAATTCTTGTGCAATTGACGGAACGAAAGAGCAATGTAATAACTGAATTAAAATTTCATTATAACTCTCATTAGTGGAGAAAGGAGGCAGCCAATAGTTCAGTAACTTTTGGAAGCGTGTAATGCAACGAATTTGCAGTGAAAAGGCATCAATTATACAAACGAACTTGGTGTTAATTAGCAGCGACTTGTTGCTCATTATTGATAAATAAATAAATGCATTTTCGAGCCGATAAAAATGCAGGAAAATCCCTCACGACACGATCCCATAATTACCTCAATATTCTTTGGCTCCCATCATATTTGACGCCTTGATCTTTGATGTGGATTTTGTGACTATTCCGCTGACTAACCGCGAGAAGTGCTCGGTGGCCTGGCGGCGGTCGGTTGTGCTCAACTCGATAATAACAAGTCACGTTTCGCGGATAAACACCCGGATAGTTCGGGGATTGAAGACGACAAGCTCGTGTATCACATCTCGTGAGAACACGGTCGCAATAAGTTCCATTCACAAGTTCACCACGCCATGTTGCCATGCTACTGTTACCGTACCTCAGATGCGCTTCGCTTCGTTTCAGGAATTTGTACGAGAGCTTGAAATCGAAGTTGTAACCGATACCCTGCAATCGATGTCCAAGCATTCCAACCATATAAACTCCACGATACTCCCTCCGACGAATAATGATCCAAATAAAGATTCTTCGTGTTCAAAAAACTTCACTCGAATGGAATAAAAATTATTTTTTCAGAGATTTCAGAATCAGTGAATTTTCCAAGATATCAATTTATTTCTTTTTTTCGTTTATCTTCTCGTTTTTTTGTTGATAAAAGGTGTTTCTTTGGGAATAATCAAAAAAAAGAGCAAATTTACCAAAATTTCAATTTTTTTTTCGTCTTCGTTTTCGTTTTTTTTCGTCAATAAAATTTACAACTAGACTCATAGGAATAATAATCTAATACAGTTTCTTGGTGGTCCAAAAGTTTCCTCGGAATGGCACAAAAATTATTTCTTCGGGGATTAACGAGAGAATGAATTTTGCAAAATTTCAGTTTTTTTTTTCTTACTTTTTTTTCTCATTTTGATGTTAATTATATTTTTCAAGAAGAATCCTAAAAATAACGATCTGAATATAGTTTCTTCGTGCTCCGAAAGCTTGGCTCGAATAACAAAGAAAAATATTTCTTCAGGCATGAACGAAGACAAAGTGAATTTTCCAAAAATTCAAATTTTTGTTTTTTCGTCTTCCTTCTCGTTTTGTGTTGATAAAATTTTTCAACTGGCCTCGTAAAAATGAGATAAATTAAATGCTCCTGAGTGGACGTTAGCGAAGAAATAGTCCAAATTAATTTTTACGACTTTTTTAAGCGAGTCCAGCATCTCTAGAGGAAACGAATGATTTTAATTATTTGAGGAAAAATCTCCTGTGTACGTGTTTATTCCGCAACTAATTTGCCAGGGTCGAGTTTTTAATTGAAAAGGAAGAAGGTTGTAAAAATAAAAAATGAAATTAAGGAGCTGTAATTTTTCTCACCTGCTCGGAGAGACGGGAGAGGTAAAGAGTGAGATTTATCGAAGGTGTCTCGCTGTAATAGACGGTGTAACCCCACGCACTTCCGCACCATTGACCACCGGTCGGCGGGCGACCCATTTCCCTTATCGACATGAATCCGTCCGGACAGCCTTCATTAGTGAATGATTGAAAACGACCGACGGTAAAAGTGTCGAACGTTAACTGCAACGTCAGATAAAAAAAAATTAATCAACAAAATTTTCTGTATTATTGAGAAAAAAAATCAGAATTTTTTTTGGTAATTCTCGAAAATAAAATCGAAAATTCGAAACGATAAAGTTTCACGAAAGTTTTTATTTTATTAAAAAATTTCACGACTTATTCATTTTTATCGGAATAAAAAGCAAAATAAACTTTACCTGGACTAAATCGCCGAGGTCACCCCCGGCGGCAGTGAAGTTGAGGTGGCAGAGAAAAGGTAATCGATCTTCCCTCGGCCGACGAACCTCCACCTCGTAGGTTCGCCCCACGTCCCCGTACAGAGTTCTGTTGCAAGCTGTTCATTGGCGAACAAAAAGTCACCGAAAATAGAGAAAGAGGAGAATTTATCGTTTCATCATCATTTTTATTAACTCTTATCGTACCAGCGGGAGTTATAGTTGGCTTGCCAATGAGTATAACACACGAATCGATTCTACAAGACGTTAAGATGGCCCGATATGCTCCGGTGACTTATCGTTAAAGCCAATTTTTTTGACCAGCCACTTTTTATTTCAAGCTCATTGATTTTTATCGTATTCATATTTATTAATTACGAAAAACGTCACCCCCGTAGATACCGCACTGGTACAAATTTACAGCCACGAAAATTTCAAGTGTGACAGATTTTCAAAATTCTTTTCTTCAATTTTGCCATTTTTCAAGGATAAAATTTCATTTTGGAATTTTTAAACTCATTGTAATCGATTACTCAGGATATTTTACCACCAAAAAGTATGGTTCCAAGATTAATTTCATGCATTTATCGAAGAGATACTAAGTTTAAAAAAATCAAAGTGCAAATTTGCACCAGTGTGGTGAGTGCGTGACCTCACAGGGAGTGAGGTGTCTTATGGGTTAAGAATATATTCTTAAAAGTTATTGATTCTTTGTCACACGATTTCGTCATTAAATTCGAATTCGTAATTAAAGATTTCGTTAATTCTGTTTCTTCAACGTCGAGTAATAGGAAAGATTGTCGATAATTATCAGCAGAAACGAGTTAATTGCGAGTAATTAATTGTCAATTATGCTGAGGGCAAGAAAACGTTGATACTATTTTTTTCGACGCTCCATTTTATTCCGTTTCTTTTTCTATAAACGATAACTCTTTTTTTCCGTCACCAAAACCATAATTTCTCATCGATATTTAATTAAAAACGAGGAATTGAAAATCGACGAATGGATATCATCGGAAAGTGAATGTCTGACGCTCTGCATTCGTTATGGATTTATTGCTGGATAATTTTTTCCTTTTTTCTTCGATTATTAATCATTTTCGGGGCTCTTAACTTTTTTATAAAAAAGAGAAACGAGCCTCGAACGTTGGCTAACAAATACAGTCATTTTATAGGCTGAATTTCGATAGTATTGGATTTCTATAATTCTTTATGGAGATTGAATATGCGGTTACATGGAGCAGACACCATTTTCGAAATTTCCGATAATATATTCCGGAGCGCCGAATGATTCGTTACGGGCCATTATCGAAAACCGCGACTTGCCGATAATGATCGAATAAATATCGAGGAATTAAAGATTTAAAGGACGTTCACCAATTCGATTTGCAAATATTTTCATTTTTTTTGTTTTTTCTCTCTGAAATTTATTGTTTCGATGAAAATTTTAGGGGATCGCAAGAAAAATAGAAATTGGACTTTTTCTTACGGGAACAATATCTCGGCTCGTCCGTTTTGTCGCGGCAATCATCTTCGCCGTCACAATATTTGTCCTGGGCAACGCAGCGACCGTTTGTGCAAGGGAATTCGGAAGGTCGACAGCCCGATGCGGAAGACGAGGCTGTTGTGGATGTGCTTCCGGTCAGGATATTACCGGACGAGCCACCGATCGGTGTGGCGCCCGAATAAACGGCGTTACCGGCTGCTGTGTATTCGGGTCCAGCGATATCGGAAAAACTAGCGGACACAGCCGAGGCCTCGACCGAGGCCGCGATCGCTGCTGCGATCAGCAACCGCCGGCACACCAACATGCCCCTTCACCCTGTTTTTCACAAAATAATCAAACATTTCATCACCTCAGTAGAATTTTAAAAAAAACGACACAAAAGTGTGGCAAATATTTATTCGATAAACCGATCAATCAATCTCTGACCTTATTCGTCAAATAATTGATTATAATTAATTCACAAAATTACGGACAAATTCACTGAATCCCGTTTCATGGAACTTGCAATAAATAATCCTCAACGGGAACCGTTTTATTGGACATTATCGATAAATACGAAATAAAATTACATCGACGAATTTTCGATATTTATTCACAATCGCTCGTGCGCCATTCATCTCCGTGCTCATGCTCAATAATCCAATAATTTTCTTTCTATCGTAGCAACGTTTCGAATTCCGAAAAAAATAAAGGGAACCTCGGGAATCCGAAAATTTGGATATGCCATATTATGTTTTGAATAATATGATTAAAAAATTTATTTATCGAGATGGATCAATACGATGTTGAAATTCGCATCGTTGAATGCAACGAAATTCCGTTTTTGTTTTTTTTTTTGGGGGGGGGGGATCTTGACTCAAAATCGGTACAAAAATTGTCATGGTTTTCAAAATTGAACAAACAGTGAGTAGAAAAATGATTTTTCGTTTCGTTTTGGATTTCGGGTTTACTATAATTTAAAAAAATCTCCTGTCAGCAGATTTTTGCTTGCGGAATTTTTTTTTGATTTGTCAAAGGACGAGGGAGAATTTTAATTCCGAAAATTCGGGGTGAGGTTCGGTGACTGATCCATCACGTTAAAGGTAGAAATTGAAATAGCATGAGAAACTAAAAGGAGGGAGACGATAAAATTGATGGATTTGATGGAAAGTCCAGGTTGCCAGAGCTTTTAATGGATCTCGTTTATCCTGAAGAATGTAGTCGTCGTATAGGCGTTTGGAGAAGCAGCAGATCGGTGAGGATGTAATTAGGATGAAAAAATTAAATGAAAGGGTGGTACGAAGGTTATCTCGTTTTTGGATTATAGGCGCAGAGGAGGCATTTTTTTTTTTTTTTTTTAATAGCTGCCTGCTCATCGGTTGGGAGGGATGTATATAATGATAGGGGTTGGTATTTTGAATTGGAGAAACTGGGTGTAATATCGGAGAGAGCTTTCCGAGGAAAAAGACGGACCGGAAGAGAGAGAGAGAGAGAGAGAGAGAGAGAGAGGAAAAAAGGTGAAAAAAAGTAGAGACAGAAAAGCGTTCCACATGACGCTTTTCGTTGCTTTCTACTCTTTTCCTTTCGTTATCGTTCTCCGGAGTGCTGGGTTTCGTACTAATGCGCACTCCGACCTTCTACCTCAATCACAGCTTCCCCCGGCTGGACCTTTCACTCTTTCCCGTCGCGTTTCTCTCTCCTTTTCTCTCTTTCTCTCATTAGCTGTTACACATAGGCGAGTTTGAGAAAAGTTTTTAATTTATACGACGAGAGCAGTGGTTTTGCTCCGTAATTTTTCCAATAACCGGGACGAACGCGGTGCTGCGAGTACGAGAGCAAGATGGGCCACGGCAAGGACGAGTTGCCGAGCAACCTCCGAGTTTGTGAATCCATGGACCTCTGGTTATAAAATCCAATCGCAGTAATTACCGCTACCGAGACCTCTTCCGGTTTCGATTCTACGCCCTCGTTCGCCCTCTGTTGCCTATACCTTTCTATTACTTAACGTACAACATACCCGTGCATATGTAAATAACCAGTAAATTGTTGCATTTATAATAATTCACAATATATAGTCAATACATAATAAAACAACCGGACTGCCGAACTATTTGGAACGAAAATGGCTAATCGCTCAAACTTTTGCCTTGATGAACTTTACGCACCCGAATAAAAATGATTATATATTCGATATCATTGGTCGTATACAATTATATACAAAAATTAGCTGGATAGGATTTTATATATTTATAGGATGGTGTATAAATATTAATATTAATAGTTATTGCTGTTGAACAATTTTTTTTGTGTAACGTAAGATTGTTCATCATAATAATACGCGGGAATATTATAAGAAAATAATTTTTAAAAAACCAGATCCATCGATTTAGTGAAATTAAATTTTTTTTTTTTTTTGCTTGACGAGAAATTTGAACTGCCTAGGGTTTCTGGAGCAGCATGAGTTCTGCATGTGGTTTGCGCATATTCCTTCAGTTTGCCAATCGACGAGTGCAGACATGGAGGAATAAATATCGTGCTCAATAATCAAAACGCCTGGCCACGTGTATCGATTATTTAATTCCCTTTTGACTCCGCACACCCTTATAATTCGTGTATTTCTTTTGACTGTAATTTCCGGCATTTCCGGGGCTGTCGCCAAATATAGGCGGCGGCCGAAACGCAGTAGTTATCGGCTTTGATCATTTACTTTGATTCATCGAGGCTTTAAGTTGTTAATCTGCAGTGTTTTACAAAATTCGACAACGCCAGAGGCCAGGATTTTTTTTAACATTGATTTTCGTGAAAAACGAATCGCTCCACGCGGCCGCAACGTTCAGGATAAATTGGGCAATCCCGATGCCCGTTAACTCGATGGTTACGTTGCAATCTTTCGATATATAAATCTGAATTATCCAGATTACGCTTTATGAGTGCATCGACTAAATTTGTAAATAAATGACGAGAGGAACGTTCGCATGATATTCGTTATCCGGAAATACATTCGTTCTCGTTTATATCGTCAGACCGGAAATACATCGGATTCGACGTGTATTCTCTCGATGCTGGAACGTAAAACGTTTCGATCGATATTGTATCAATATTTTGCACAGAGTTTTCAGCACATGTGTGCCCAAGAACCCTCTGGTTTATTTCTTCGTCCTTTCGTCGGCGACAACCCACCCAGTAACGTCGAAACTTGTTTGATTTTTACTCTCACTCGCTTATTTTTTGTCCTTCGACAATTTTTCGGACTTTAATCCATCTCGTGAAATTTCGGACACGTCAGGTGTTTATTTGCACGAAAGCTTCAGCCCCGGAGACAAGCCACCAGAGAAAAGCCGTTCGAAATAGCTAGGTGGAGAAAAAAAAATGTACAATTATGCGAGACTGTACATGGCGAACTGATAACGTTGCTTCGTACCGTAGTCGCCTCAATATCGCGGAATATATGTAATGGTTATGTGTTGTACATTTTGCCATGCATATATGTCGACATTTGGAAAAGCAGAGTCGCATATGTGCGTATGTACATGAAACTCCGAAGGGTATAGCGAAAAGGTATAGCGCACATAGATACACACAAGAGATAGGAGAAAGCAGAACCTCCATTGTACAACGAGGACTTTCGTGTCTACATGTTCCGTCTCTACGTACATATAAATATATGTACTTGAGCGTATGTGTAACATCGAAGCAAGTCTCGATAATATGCACCGCAAACGCTATATCGGCCAAACAAGACCAATATTTGTCTCTTTTTCTCAACCAAACTTATACAATGCCCAAAATTTCATCAAAATCATATCGACGCTCCATCAAGCTTGGAATGAGTGAAAAAAAAATTCTTAAAAATCGAACAGAATCTCAAATTTGCGGAAAATTCGAAAGACTATAAAATTTAAACCGTTCGACCGATTTTCCCCAAATTCGATACCAACCTTCCTAGTATGATAGTCTAAGAATTTTAAAAAAATTAACAGTAAATCTGAAAATTTGAGAAATTTAAAGGGTCGACACTTTTTTTTTTTGAAAATTTAACAATTCTGTACAATTTGTATTTTTCAGGAAGCAACAATACTATTTTTACAAAGTTTTAATATTTTCATGATATTTTAAATATTTTTATAATTTTTGAAATATTTTTCAAAATATTTTCAATATTTTTATAAAATTTTAAATGTTTTTATAATTTTTTATATACTTTTATAATACTTTTGATATTTTTATAATATTCTAAATATTTTTAATATTTTTCTAATATTTTCAATATTTTTATCATATTTTTCTGAGCAAAACGTATACATCGAAGTATATGTTACGACAAAAACTGGAGAGATGGAAACTGGAGGTCTTGCTCTCAAAATTACCGACGCTACTGCATCACGCAAGTATAACATCATCCCCTGTAAAAAATAAAGTCTAGAAAAAAATTCTCCCTTTTTTGTCGGGATTCGGTTGTTCTGCGTTAAGTTCCTACGGGAAATACTATTCGGGGGGAGTGAATGTACTTGTCTCGACTTTTTTTCAGCATTCATGCTGTTTTTTCCCCTGATTTCTTTACTTTTTGTATAACATTCTCAGTTTGTCGACACAACGCATT
>JAPYYS010000469.1:0-70998 GCA_030522525.1 Campopleginae sp. 14b
AAAAAGAAAAAAAAAAGAAACAATAAAAAAACAAAAAAAACAAAAAAAAAAAAAAAAAAAAAAAAAAAAAAAAAAAAAAAAAAAAAAAAAAAAAAAAAATTGTTCCGGGAGAGAAAAAAGAAATTTGATGTATGCGTTTTGTTATAGAACCCGGTTCGGCGCCTCGCAAGGTCCAGGTACGACCGCTGAGTTCGAGCACGATGGTGATACAGTGGGACGAGCCGGAAACACCAAATGGCCAAGTTACGGTAAGATTGATCGTCCCTTCGCTCTTGATTATCCTCGGCCACTGAGAATAGACGAAAAACCGAGAATTTTTTATGCATTGGATTTTCCAACTGATTGAATGTAACAAAACTTTCGATTCGGTATCGACAAAGTTTCCCAATCAGCTGGCATTCGATTGACATGGAAAAATAACGAATTATTTGTGAAATTGTTTTGTTTTATTTTCACACAGGGCTACAAGGTTTATTATACGACTGATCCTAATCAACAAATGCAATCGTGGCAATCACAAATGGTCGATAATAACAAACTCACGACAATCATGGATCTGACACCCCATACCATTTATACCATCCGGGTACAGGCACTAACGAGCGTTGGCCCAGGACCTCTTAGTCCACCTATCCAAGTCAAAATCCAGCAAGGCGTACCGAGTCAACCGGAAAATCTTTCCGCTCTTGATATTGGGGAGACCGAGGTGACGCTCCAATGGAGCAAGCCTGCTCATAGCGCTGAAAATATTCTCAGCTACGAGCTCTACTGGAACGATACTTATGCTCGGGTATGTACGACAATCATACGCCAATATCTTTTCCCTATTCCGACCATCTTGGTCCCTCACTTTTCCCCAAAAAAAGCTTCAAGTTCTGATTTTCTTCGTGCAAAGTGGCTGCTCAACTCTAGACAAACGAGTGTGAATTTTTTGCAGTTGCAAATTCGTCTCGCGGCCTTATTAACCTGTAAAACTGCATCGACTAATGAAGCAAAATTCGAGTATATGACATTGTCGATAAAATCAACATCTTAACACGTGATAATGGGTTTTTGTGACTGAAACCGTCCTCGCCTCAATGAAATCCATTAAGTTTCTGGAATCAAAGTTTCATGACGTGAAAATTCAATAGCTCCGAATAATTTGTCGAATTTGCTAATTGGGGGTTCGAAATCTGCCAAATAAAATTTTCGCTGACTCAAATTACGCTCTCGAATGAAATAACACAAATTTCCTGACACTCTTCAAATCTGCATATTTCATGCGATTCTAAATGTCAGTTTTTTGCGATGAAAATTCTATTTCATCACTTTTATCATAAAGTAATTAAGTGATCGATTCATATAATCTTTTCTATTTTAATTATTGAATCCAGGGGTTTGATAACGAGAACCTCTGGTGATGAACGTCACGAATGAATTAACAAGCGAAATTATTATTCAATTTACGTTGAAAAAAAAAAGAGAAAAAAAAATATTTCAATGATGAGAACGCACGTGAACTTTTGAAGGATAGTGTATCCGAACAAAACGGAACTTACGTACAGAGTGTGTAAGCGTATAGACAGATTTCCGATAGCGCATAGTCGATCAATCAAATATCGTAGGAAGGAAAAGCCGTTAATGCCTCTCGGTGGCTCTTGCCAAACTTATTCGTTGTTTTCGTCTCGTTTGCTTGCCGGTGGCCGTCAAAAAAATCAACAACTGGGGAAAAAAACACACCCACACACACACACAAAACGGTGACATGAAAACTGGAAAATGCAACATCAGGAGAAGCATCACCGAAGGATCCCAGTAACGGAGAATTACACGTTAACTGCGCTATACCCGAACACACTGTACTACGTGTGGTTGGCAGCGAGGAGTCAGAGAGGCGAAGGAGCGACGACGATACCTTATCCGGTTCGGACGAAGCAGTACGGTAAGCGAAAAGTACACGAGACACTAAGAGAGCGAAAAAAAAGCGTGCAGGAGAAAAAAGTCCCAAGGAAAAAAGCAGCGAGGAGTGCCAAAGAGTAAACAAAAAAAAACGAGAAAGACCGCGTAAAAACACGAACACAAATACACAAGAAGCGTCGAGAGGCTTCCGATGGGAATAATTCTCGTTGGGCACTCGTGTGCGAACGTTGAATATTTGATCGACGCACTGAACAAGCGTACTATTGCAATTAATTACAACAACAAAAAAACAAACTAAACAAATGGCACAGCAGGTAAGGACTGTACGATGAAGGACATGGAGAAAGGGATCCTTTTTTTTATTTTTTTCATTTTCATAAACAAAAGAAAAAGTGCCCGCGTAGCGCTAGACACTCCCGCAAAGTAGATTAAGCTGAAATAAAGTGCCCTTTGCACCCGAGTACAGTAAAACGGACGAAAAACAAAACAATGAAATATTCGCGATAACAATCCCAATAGCAAATGGGATTTTTTGTCACGTGTTTTCTTAGTCGATATGGGGAGATAAATCGATACAAAAGTGAAAGAGTATCGTTAAATTCGTACATAACGTTACCAAGTGTGGGAGAGTGAGAATGGCTGCATGCGTTGAGACAAACAACCGTTTTTGGATGCCAATATATATATCTATATATAAATTCATATATTTATATATATATCAAGACATATATATATTTATCGAAATGTATATTCAATATATATATATATAAATATTGATTTATCTATATATATGTATATAAGTACATATAATACATATAAATTGCACTAAGCACTGCATCATCGATATATGTGTGCATTTTGAGCACCTCTCTTTTATAATTCTCGATAATCTATATCATTATAGTCCGTTTATTATTATCATTATATTTCTCGTTCTTTTTTTTTATCCATTTTTTTATTTCTCTTTGATTTCTCGATCTTTATATTCTCGAGGGAAATACTCTTTGTAATATACTCAATATGCTCGAAACTCTATTCGAGCTCCAGGTACTATTTGAGACTACGTATCCAAGGACGTATCGCTATATCTAACGTGTTACTATCTATTTTCATGTCTCACGAGCGTCTCCACCGAAAGCTCGTATTATTCAACGATTGAAAAAACGAGCTGTGTATACATGTTTCGTTTTTTTTTAATTTAATTTTTACTTTTCAACCTTTTACACGCGCGCAATGACGGTCCTTCACATGCGACGACTAAATTTTTATCTTTATCCGTTTTTTTTTGCTTGGTCCTCCGATTTTTATCCTCGTTCTATGAGACTCTCATCTTCTTCGTCGTCAACGCTTTTCGAAATTGTGGATTTCGATGAATTTGATGAGAGACAAAAAAATGATGAAAAATTTGGTAGGTTTTTTTTTGTTTTTATGATTTTGCGAGGTTGGGATTTATTGATGGGAGGGAAATCGATTGAAAATCGATCCATTCATTTTCGGGACCGTCATTGGGCGCTTTTTCGAAAAAAAAAAAAATGATTCGTCTTCAGGACCTCGTTTTTGTTTTTGTTTTTTTTTTTTCGTTTTTTTTGTTTCGTTTTTTTTCCTCGTCAATAATTGAGTGTTATACAGTACCCGGGGCTCCGCCTCGAAACATAACCGCCCGAGCGATCAGCCCTACCTCGATTGAGGTTACCTGGGAACCTCCACCAACCGAAAGCTCCAACGGCAAGATCATTTACTACAAACTACATGTCGTCGAGAAAGGACGCTCCGACTCTGAGGCTACGACCGTCAAACTTAACGACACGAGATTCGTTTTGGACGAACTCAAAAAGTGGGTGACTTATCGGATTTGGATGGAGGCAGGGACCAGCGTTGGTGACGGACCACCGAGTTATCCTGTCTCTGTCACTACTTACGAGGACGGTATGTATCCACTCAACACAGTCTGACATTTTTTCTGTGTCTTCGAGTTGCCCAAATATCGACCTGTCACCCCCCCTCCCCGAGCCCTCGCCACTTTTTAAAACCCCGCCATAGCTTTTTTTCGTACGAGAGCATCACACTCAAGTGTTGAGCGAAAGTTCTTTCATTTGTTGTTTTTGAAATCGACCGTTTCATCTGAGGCAACTGGAACGTTTAAGGAGTCGATTAAAAATATGGAAAATGTTAAAAATTCATTAAAAACGAAAATTTGATGGGGTAGATGGCCCAATGTGTGACAAGCGAATGAACTAACTAGGGTGATAATATAAAATATCGAGATATGACATTCCAATTGCGTTCTGATAGAATGGAGTACAAATTTTACTCCAAAATGGAAAAAACACCATTTCCGGACGATATTTCGTTTCGCAATTTCAAAATTTGATAAAAGACGCAAGAAACAATTTGCTCCATATTTTTTTAAGCCACTGGAGTGTTTTTGCCCTAGTACAAAAAATAAAAATCACTCGTACGACAAAAAATGTCTAAACAAAATAAATGTATCTGTAAAACGTATTGTGAAGGCGTCAACGTGCAATAATAACGCTTCCGAGCAAAGAGCCCAAAAATATAAAAGCCCGCCAAGCAAACATCTTGGACTACGGACCGTAGCCGAATGTAATTAAGCGCGTAAGGTTATGGTAAAAATTCCGATTATCTTTGTCGAGCAACGCGGGACTTTGCCAGAAACAAATAAGCGGCCACAATTAGTTACTGCGATAGAGAAAATAAAAAAGAAATACCAATAAACTGTAATTGTCAGCTGCGTAATAAAATTTCCATTTCAGACTCGACATTCAATGAAAACGAGTCCGTTTTAATTCAGTGTGAACCCCTTAAAGTGAGATCGTTATATTATCTAAAATAGTAACGAAAAAATCCAAGAATCAAGACAGAAAAAAATCTGACCCACTTTTTTCCTCTTCTCTTTAGATTTCCATTCGTCTCGAACGATTTTTCGATCCTTGCTCCGATACGATTCCTTAAAGTATATTTCCTACGATACGTTTGTTAGTCGAAGACACTTGAACAGTTGAAAAAATACACACAGACATATATTGAAAATGCAGGCAAACAAATCGTCGAATTTGTAAAACGAACGGGCGAAGAAAAAAAAAACATTTTACTCCAAAAATTCCAATCCACAAATTCCACATTAACGTCCGATGGAACCCCGTCCATTATATTTTCTCCACGATTCGCGATCGTCATTTTTTGGAAAAAAAATCATCGAAAGAAAGAAAAGAAACTGCCAAGATTTTTGAGACCCAGAATAAACGGCCGCATGTTTGCCCGATAGTTTTTTTCCTCAATTTTTAAAAAAACGTAAAATCGCATCGAATTGTCGATCGTTTTTGGCTGGCGAGATTTTATATTTTTGGAATTTTTGTCATGACCGAGGACAATCGCCTCGAAAAAGGCAAACGATAAAAGATTAACATTTTCTTTCATGCAACTCATTCCCCGCACCGAATCGGTGCGTGTGCGTCAGTGTGTTGTGTGTGTTCGTGCGCGCGACACGTGCAACTTTTTTTTTCAGGTGCAATCGCAGCCACGGATTTTTCGGACGCTGATAACTATTTTTGAAGTCAGCTGTTGTATTTTTCCTGTCAACATATTTCCTTTTTTTCGTCTATTTTTAAGGCTTTTTTTTTTACTAACCGGAAGAGAGAACGACATTGTCTAACACATGATTTTTCACAGTGATTTTTTGTCTTTTTCTACTGTGTTTATTCTCGCCCATCGGCTTTTGTTTGGTCGTTACTCTCTCGTTGACAGCAATCTGTTAATCGACGTTTCTCCATTTATTTCCATTCTTCATTGTTCATCGTCATCTCTCACATTATTCTTCTTATTATCATCAATATTTCTTATTATTATTATTGTTATTATTATTTACATAGCTCGAAAACGAATTTTTCGTATTACACGCAATTAATTCATACCTGATACTCACTCAACTGTTTTTTATCTTTCCTTGAAGCATTTGCAGGAGGATGTGTCCAGGTTTTCAAACAGCTATTAGTACTTAAGATTTAAATAAACGCTACGTTAACTGTATTATTAACAAGCCGTAATCATATGTATATCCCATATATAATAATCAATGTTATATTTGATGGTGGTTAACGTGGTTCAGTAAAACATCAACGTCTTCAATTTATTCTTATTAGTTTCATTTCCATTTTATTATCGGCACTTTGACTCGATTATTCTAATCATACAAAACACATCAGTCCACTCCTTCGATATATATTTATCAGCATATTGAAAAACACACTTGTCGACACACGGCTTCCGGTACATTCGGATAATTAACGACAGCGATATCGTCGCCGAGCCCTATCGATAGAGAGAGAGAGAGACGATTTTTATTTTCAAACTTACGCCCCTCAGCGTTCACGTCGAGACGACGCGATCAAAAAAATCTGAACAATCGTATGATCAGGAGAAATATTTGAAACTCCAGGTTAAAAAATGGTCTCTCTTTGGAAAATTGAAAAATTGAACTCGAATAGAATCGGCCACGATGCGCTTGACACACGTACCTTTTTTTTATTACTGGTCAATTATTAAACCATCATACTTCCGGAACCACGCCCACACACTCTCAAATAAACATTTTCAACGCGAACTCACACACACACACAACAATAACATATTATAAATATAATATCAACACAGATACAAGTTTTCAAATGACACCAATGTTATTAAAGCACTTGACTCTTTTTTATTATTCCAACTATATTACATATATACTATATATTTCTATATCTCTGATATATAAGGCTCTATACTGTCTTTAGTTGAGATTTAGTTTTATCGTTTGCACATGTTAGAGCATGCACTCAGTTTGTTTAAAATTCTCTCCTTAAAAAACCTCGCCAAAAAACCAATCGTCCGAATCGTCATGATCCTCGATCTCCGAGCCTTCACCGATCCCTTGATTTCGATATATAAATATTGTGCAAAAAGTAGTAGAAGGAATATTTCGATGGGAAAAAAATGAAAATGACAATTTTTTAAAATTGCTAATCTCTCGAGCATGAAATATCAATCGTGGCTTGTTTATCTTCATTGAAATAATTGCTTCAAGTAAAAATCTGAGTAATTAACCAAAGGGATCAGGTCAACCTGCGGTTTTTCCATGTAACGTCGCGCTCCAGTGGCCTTTTTGCCCCAATCTTCTCTATACATTTTGCAATATATATATATATCTGTCGAATCCCTCGAGGAAACTCGGGAGTTTGCCGGAGTAACCGCACCTCCGAAAGCCCTAATAGCCTCGCCTCGCCGATCACCCATTGTACTACTAATACGCGACACGCTTGCCACCGGCCGCACCGCACCGCACATACACTGCATATCTATATTCGTATATATATGTCGTGTATATCTTCGATCACGACCCCCGGCCGAACGCGAGTGCAAACTCGCGTAGCCGAGTCTGCAGAAACAAAGTCATCCGTCGCTCCGTTTCCCACCCATCGAACTTGTTCGTCCCTCGTCCGATATTACATAACATTAATAAACCCCATTCTCTCTCTCTCTCTCTCTCTCTCTCTCTCTCTCTCGCTCTCTGTCTCTTTCTCTTTTCCTCATTATCCGAAGTGAATGATCGATCGATCGATCCCTGCTCCAAATAATTCACACGTCCCATTATATTTTCTTCGTCTGATCCGATGAATGGCATGCCGATGCATGGGACGATTCAGCCCTCAATATATTTCGTTACTTTTTCGTTTCCTTACACTTTATTTTGTCTCTTTATTTATTTTCGGACCCACTGCCTTCTGAATAGACTCCGAGCAGATGATTCCTCCAAATTCCTCGCATTTCTGTCCTCAATTTCGATGAATCCCATCCCCCGAACCCTGGCCACGCGCCGGACTTTTTCCACGTTGAATATTTCACTCGCAAACTAAATGAGAGTAAATATTAAACGGAAAAACGTTGATGGCTTGTTCGGCCCCAAACGGGCACCGGCAATTTAAAATTTCCGCAATTGCTCAAATCCCCCCGGTATGTTTCCGAAGCAGACTCGGCTCGATAAACCAGGACGTGTTATTGTCATCACTCATTGATAGATTTCGAAGAGCACCATATTTATAAGGCAATACCTCAATTAAGGGCGCACACTATAATCACTATCTTATGCTCTCACATCTATAAGCTCCGCACCTCGTTCTTTTATTGCTTCAAGCATCAGTAGGTATTTCCAAAAGAACAACAACAAAATATGTGCAAAGACACAATATAGAACGAAGGTTATTGTCCCGCAGTGCGACATTTGTATCACCTTCGTGCACCTCCGTCACAAATATCTCGTTAGCACCGCACATTATTATACATCGTTCTCTTTCTCTCTCTCTCTCTCTCTCTTGCTCTCACTCGCTCACTCTCTCTACTTATATAAACGCACATAACACTCAAATTTTACGTCACTTTCCGCATGTATATAAAGTTGAACGCGCCCACCAGCACCGCGCATCTGTGCGATTACGATGGAGCCTCTAATTTCCCTCGAGTCAAACGGAGATTCACTCCGTAAGAGATTAACCCTCGAAGAATGAAACGTTCTCTTGAAACCTATATGTATTACTTTTATACATATATAACGATAACTTTGTTGTTACTTTTGTTGGTAAAATACGTAACGCCGAGGGCGCTGCATCTTTGTTTACGACTCCGCACCGTTATGCATTGAAAGCACATTTTAATCAAGTGCCAGAAGCACCGCGCGATTACACCATAAGCACCATATAGAAAGCACCCTCACGGCCACCCACTTGAAGCCTGTTTCGCAATTGCGTGTGTGTACATATATAAATATTTATTTACATATATATATATATATATATATATATATATATACATATAAATATATATGTATATAGAATATTGGGCACATAATATATGTTTGTAAATTATTTATATATAAATCAAACTCGCCATCACCTGACGTATCGCCGACAAACATTGATTCTGGACGATTGAAATGTTCAATCAATCGACAAACAATCACGCCCAACCGATATTCTTTTTTTTATTATGAGACGCAAATTTCATTTGCAACGGAGAATTGTTCGAGTACAAATGTTTGGACGGATCCAGGCGAATTCGTCAGGTGAAACGAGCCAGGTATGAATGTGTGAGACTCCGGACCACTTCGATTTCAAGGACCTAGGTAATTATTATTCGGGGCAAAAAATATTCACGCGAATGCCAGTCGGGGCTTTCAAAGTTTTCTCGAAATATCGACTTTTTACGACGGAGTCCGATGCTGGAGAGGGGGGGGGGGAGAATACTCACGGGGATAATCATCCTCGATCCAACGAGAAAGCGATTATCTGCGGTGTCGGGTTATCGCCCAACTATAATTGGTTCATCGTTTCATTGGTAACTAAAGAAACTCGCGCATTGTACTGGGAATTACAAAAAAAAATGAGCAACGTAATTGAGCGAGGCAAGGAAATTACAAAAGTATGGAAAATCAGCGATTTACTGAGAGGAAATGCGCCCTGTAGAGAAAGATTTATTTACATACATTTGAATACCAATACAATCTATTTATTCGCATTAATTTCTGTTTTTATTATCTCTACCGACGTATTTACGTCTGTATATTTAAGTTGAGCTCTGTGCGTCTGTATACATACACATTCACACGTGCACTCTCATAATTATCATGTTTCACACGTGCATCCACCATTCTATATGTAACCCATGCACCAATGAAGATTTTTCACGCGAGAGAAAAATAATCGACTTTCTCCCAGACCATCCAAAAGGGAGAAACCTCTGACCTCGATCCACGAATTAATTCAAATATCCATTGGTCCTGCCGGGCCAGACTCCATACGCCAAAACCATTATCGACCAACGTCCAACATTATTTTTATGAATAAAATCTGCTGCAGACATGAGAAAAAAAATTAATATTGACGCGAAAATCATGGAGAAAAAAAACTACCAGCATCTCTTATTTATGGCCATTTCCATTACTCTCATTCAACGGAATATTTTATTTAACTAAAAACGCCGCAGAGTCCCGATTCATTATTCGAAAACCTCCAAATTCACTGCTCAATTTTAATGTCAAATTAACATCACGACAGTCACCGAATAACACGTTTGACATTTGAAAACTTAATCATACAGTTTATTATTTCATTTTGACTATGTTACAAGAAAAACATGATAATCAGTGCCCCATTTTTATAGCGGAAATTAATAAACAATGACACAATGATTAAAAGATCGAAAATAAACTTTTTTAAATTCCCTCCAGAGCAAAAATCAAATTTTTCATTTATCGAGTGACTTTTATTTGTTGAAAAAAATCGGTTGAAAAAAAATGCAAGTTCGATATCGAACTTATGGATTCGAGGAGTTGAAGACTGGGGTTTCTCCCATGGATGAAAAAAAAGGAAAGAAAGGAAACAGCAACTTTTGCACTATCGTCAATAATCGAGGAAATCTTACGAAGCTACATTCATGAGTGAGGAAGAAAAATTTACCGTTTGGCCCTGCCGTTTTATTAAGGCGTACGTGCAGCGTGTCAAATACATATATGATTGGGAAGATATTGTTATATATATCCGTACGTTGCAGTTCGCTCTCTGCATGCGACTCCGACCTCTTTTCAACTTTCGTACGTAAGTCTTGTCACTTTTATTCACACACACGTATATATATACATATATATATATAAATATAGAAACTGTATAACTACGTAGGTTTGGAAAATTCCGTACGTGTCCTTGCAGCATTGCTACATAGAGTAAATAAGTGCAAAGCCCTTTTAAAAGTGATTGATACCAATTTTTTTATTTTCTCGTCAATCCATGTAAATAAATATTCATGAAAAAAAGACAAATTAGTGTCACCTACGAGGCAGATTCTATCAAGCTATTTTTTCCGTAATGACGTTCATTCGATCTAATTCGATTTTCTGCTCGACATTTTTCCGCGTCAGTTTGAAAATTAACGAAAAAATCTATGACATTCCGATCGTTATCCCGAGTCCGTCAATTCACGCGACGGACGTTACTTTCTCGTTTCAGCTCGAATTATATTCGGCCACTTATGTCAGCAATATTTTAAATACGGAGATAATCGAATCAACCGACAGCAAAAACGATAATTTCGTCGTGACATTTAGTGCAGATGAATAAATAAACGCAATGAAAAAAAATCCATTCAATTTATTTATCGAACTCTGGGACACGAAACTGAAACTCATTTTTCTTTTATTATTCTACGACTCTCTGCACAGTTTTGTCGGACTAAAAGAATCGCGAAACTTTGTCGAGAAATTTAACGACGAGAATTTATTGAACGTGGAAAAATATGTATGTATGCGACGATAATTACCTCGATTTCTAACGTGAATGAATGAGACTGCGCGATCGAATGAGAGGCTCGAGAAAACAGGGTGTTTCGAGCGCTCCCGTTACTGCAACGAGACAAAATGAAAAAGCCCACAGTACAGTCACACACTGGACGAAGGTCAAAGTAGGATTTCAAGGGGAAACAGGAATTTTTGACTTCCCCAAGTGATTTTTGGTGTCGCTCTTTTTTGGGTCGTGACTGCCGGGCAATATTTCTCCTCCCAAAATCCTTGGCACGTCCCCGAGCATATACACGGAGCGATATTTTTTTCGAGTACACAGTGCGGCCACACGAGAATGAAAAAGAAAAATCCTATTCATGGGATTACTCGTTATGTACAGAATATCGAGCACACACATGTCCCCCCCGCCCCTTCGAATCCATAAAACGAGATCTTTGTAGCTTTACAACCTTTCGACCCCAATCACTTTTTTTAATCCTCTTTCATTATTTCTTATTTATTATTTACTTTTTCTTCCATTTCGTAAGCATATATTACATAGGTCTTTCTTTTCTGGTCGTCAAGGATTTTGGATTTGTCGAATAAATCGAAAAATTTCATAAAGAAACGTTTAAAAAATAATGCAGAAGATCGAAATAATAAATTAATGAAAAATCATTAGTCCGACTGCTGTGAGATCTCAATTCGTTGCCCAGAATCCGTGACGCTTGGACATGAGCCTTTAGTTATTTTATATTTGGAGTAGTGATTGAGCATGCAAAAAGAAAAAAGAATATTCTCACGTCTCCCGCCTCTCTGCGATAATTAAGCGCACCCGAGAGAACCATGCGAATAACCGATCAACTAGAAAAAATATAATCAATCAGAAATAATTTAATGCTTCGGCAACGATCGTCGCATTGGTGGCAAATAAATGATTGTCCGTATGAATGCTTGCGAATTTGTTTGATTGAGAGAGCATGGTGGTTGTGCAAAATGAAAGAAAAGCGAAAAAAAAAATAATTCATTAATCAAGACAACAAATGGCTGAATCGGAATGAAAAGTACAAAATCAACCGCGACAAGAAGCGGAGTCAAATGAAATGGTGCGAGAGTATCGAAGGGGATGATGCTCCATGATTGAAAAATCAAAAAATGCTTTTTTACTCTATGAAATAACGAGGCAACTATTTCCTTCAATAACGTGCACGATAAATTGAAATATTTTGATCCTCCCACAAAAATTGGAAAATTTCTGAAAAAAATTGATAACTCGGACAGTCGTGAGTTAGTAATTGGAAAAAAACGTTTTTAACAAATCCACGGACAAATGATTTGCGTGGATCTCTCCCCTTTGAAGTGAGCAAGAATAAAATAACTGTGTAAATGCGTGTGAATGAATTTTCGAATGTGACGCGAATGGCCACTGAAACGTGTCGATTGATACGTCGACGAATACATTGCTGATCATTTTAAAAAATGCCTTTTTTTAAACAATGAAATTAACGAAGAAAAATAAGTGAAAAAGAGAGGAAAAAAAGCGAGAAAACGAAAACAAACAAACAAACACACGTAACTCTGTATTTTTAATTCAATGTACGGGTGAAGATGACACGAATTTTTACGAGACTGTTTTTTCCCACTTTTTTGGCGACTTTTGGGGCGCAGCTGAAATAAGTGAGTATTGAATTTTAGCTCGAGGAATCGAGCTCTGAAGCGATTTTTTCATAACTCCCCATTTCATTTTGTTTTTTGTCTCGACAACGCAACGAAACAACTCTCTTTTTAATTCTATTGATTTTTTTCTCTCGTTTCACCGCGGTCTCAAGAGTTCCAAAAACTTTTTGATTTTCGCGAAACCGTCCACGCAGGCTCTACACTTTTTCGAACCTTCCCCCTCAATCTGTCTGTACAAAGTATTTACATTTGTATTAATATTGCCAAAGTAGCTAAGCAGTGTTTTTTATTTTCATTGTTTCATTTATTTTGTTACGTTGTTTTAATCGTCGATCTAATCGACGACCGATTGTATTTTCCTGTGCGCATATCATCAGTTTTTGTGTCGAGATTTTAAAAAGTTGATTAGAATTTTTATTTCCCATGGAAACACCCCAAGTCTTGTATTTTAATTGTTTGCAATTTTCCTCTCTGCCTTCTTCTTTCTTTCCTATTGTTTGCTATTCAAGAGTCACAGAAAACATCCACATCTTTTCCCCCCGTAGCACATTTTATAATTCTAAGAGAAATAAAAACCAAAAAAAAAAAAAAAAGCCACTTGTTCTTCTCGTGAGAAGTAGGTAGGCAGATTTTTCAATCGCTTCCTCGATCCGGAAAAGTAAATATATATGTATATATTTATAAATGTATTTTGCACCGATTCATATGCCGATTTTCGTTGCTCACCCATCGCACGTCGGCCTGTCCATGCTGATGAAAAAGCTAAAAAAAAAAAAAAAAAATGATCTGCTGGAAAAAAAAAAGCAGCAAATCCTTCGAGTGCACTCTGATATTCTTATTTTTTCTTTTCATCGCCATCGACTTGCCTACAGCCATGGTGCGACCAAAATAATAGTAAACCGTGCACCCGGATTTGTCAATACACGCATAGTATACAATCGATAACGCCTAAAGAGAAAAGCAATGCAACTAATGAATTATTGGTATTCAAATGGAGGATATATACTTATAGTACAAATATTGTATAGCGACAGGGGAAAATCATTTAGTTTACTAATTGGGTACGACACGACGTATACACGCCCCCGGGAACTGTCTAAACGTCGTTTCGTTTGAGTGTGAATGTGTTTTATTTTATTTTCCTTCTTGTCTTTTAAAAATGAAAATATAAGAATATTTTTCTCATTTATTTTCGATCGTAAGCAAAAAAACATTGCAGTTTTTCTTGTTTTATACATTATTTTATTTTTCAGCATTTTAGATGATCGATCCAGTAGCAGCTAAACATTTATTTATTATTTTATTATTGTTTATTATTGTTTATTTATGTTTAAAAAAAAATTTTAGCATTTTTATTGTTGATATTTTCGTTATTTTATCGTTTATTTAGTTTTTATCAACGGTACGAATGTTAGCGAATCTGTGAGTGTGATTACGATGACCGAAGGGTTCGTGGATTAATACGAGCTTGCGTTACAGTGCCGGGAAATCCACAAAACGTGAATGTCACGGCCATCAATTCAACGACTATTCATGTGGAGTGGGAGCCGCCCGGAGCGAACGAACAGAACGGCGTTATTCGAGGTTATCACGTTCACGTCCAGGAAGTTAGAGAAGAGGTTCGTATGTTAATTAGCAACGACAATATTGACAACAGAGCTTTGGGATATAAAATATGTTTGGTGATGAAGTTGTTTCGTATGTCGGTCGTTCATTTTTGATCGCGTTCGTCTACCAGGAAATTCAATTTCGACAATTGTGAGATAAAAATTAAAAACTGATAAAAATTCGCGTTTTTTTTTTGCTTCTAATTTTTTTTATTCCATGTGAGAATTTAGTTTGAAATAAAGACAGACGATCACTGCGCATAGAATTCACAACGAATTTCGATGACTCCTCTAGGCTGGAAAAACTGACGAAGCGATCAATGAAAACCGAGTATTTTTATTATTCATAGCTATTAATCAAGTTAGAGTGGAATTGAAGCGAACTGGGTCGGCGACCTTCGTCCACCTCGTGCTCGGTCGACGTTCAAACGGCTAATGATTTTTTACTCCGATTAAAATTTGTCTAATTTAAATACGAAAATGGGAATTCCATCCATACGACTTTCAGTAGAAACGTCAAAAATGTCTGAGTCTTGTAATCATCTTCTAAATAATTATCCTCTCCCCCAATTCGGCTCCATTATCCCGGAAGTAATAAAATCATTGAATCACATTAACCTCTATAAAGGCTCGTCGAGATAAATAAACAATTTTCAAACAATTATTCAGAATCGAAAATAAATTCGATATTTTCAAGCAAATGAAATTCTTCGTCGATGAACAATCAATACTTATTAATTTACTGGACTGCTCGTGTACAATATTCACCAATAACCAAGTTCTATTAACCAGGGCAAGGCGTTATTGAACGAACCAATCCGACGAGATGCCCCGGAGGGAGTTTTGTCACTGAACGTAACGGGCTTGCAGCCAGACACGAAATATGCGGTACAAGTTGCAGCTCTGACACGAAAAGGTGATGGGGATCGTTCGCCTCCTGTTCACATTACAACTCCAGGGGGTGTGCCTAATCGGCCCCAGGTTAACGTCAAGTAAGTCCTTTCCTTCGCAAAACATTCCACCGAATGAACAAACAAAATCTCTCGAAATTACTAAGTTTCTAATACAAACATTTCGACGAGGATATTAAGATATTTTTTTCACAGGGTCATCAGCCAAGATCCTGTCGTTTTGGAACTCGAGTGGGTCAAACCGAGTCTCACGCTTGGACAACTCACTGGCTATAGAATAAAATATGGGATTAGAAATCAGACTCTTCTCGAAGAATTCATCGCAGACACGAGTCAAATAACGTACAAAATCCAGAATGTCGGTACGTGGATACGATTTTTATCCTTAAAAAAAAAAGAAGAATTTCACCATTTTCTAAAAAATACTCTTAACTTTTTGAATGGGCACGTCCTATAAATACATATTGGGTCAATCTGACCCGGGGTGTTTTTTAAATCGTCATATTTCAGTAAATCTGCATTTCTTGCTTTTACAGACACATTTCCTGTAGTAAATTATCAATTTTTCAAAGTCTCGAAAATGTTCTTAGAAGAAAACGAAAATTACATGTCAAACCATTCGTCGCCGATAATTTTATGGGGTCAAAACAACCCAGTATGGGTTGGGAGGCTTAAATAGAAAAAAATTTTAATGAAGTTTTTAATGGAGTTTTTAATGAAGTTGAGATGGAAAGTTGCAGAGTTTTAGTTGAATCGTTACTTTTTCTATGAAATCTCGACGAGCCTGATCGTATAAGCTGAAAATAGTAATCATTAATGAAAACGACGTTAATTTGTGTGTTTTATTTTTGTGCCTCGGTCGTACCTGGGGAAAAAATAGAACGTGGTGTACATTACGAATTCAGAGTAGCTGGCGAGAATGAGAACGGTGTGGGTCAAGAATCAGTGCATTATTGGGAGAGTCCCGAGAGCGAGCCAACGGGGCCACCGACCAATCTATCCTATCACTTCCAAACGCCTGATACAGTTTGTGTCACGTGGGACAAGCCGTTAAAGCGTCACAGGAACGGCAAGATAATCCGTTACGACGTCCAGTTCCACAAGAAGAACGACCACAGCAGCTCCGAGGACAGAAATACAACGTCGACGAGAGCGGTTTTTACAAATTTGGAAGAACACACGGAATACGTGTTCCACGTGAGAGCACATACGTCACGAGGAAGTGGCCCGTTCTCTGAGAAAATAACGATATTAACGGAGAAGGATGTCGGACGTGCACCGATGTCAGTCAAGGCGGTTGCAACCTCAGAATCCAGCGTCGAAGTCTGGTGGGAGGCAGTGCCCAATCGGGACAAAATAATCGGTTATCAAATTTTTTATACGAAGACAGCTGTCGAGGATCTCGACGAATGGAGACAAAAAACTGTTGGACTTACGGAATCAGCGGATCTTACTAATTTGGAAAGAGACACTGCTTACGCGATCGCAGTTGCTGCGAGATACAAAACTACGCTTGGTCGATTGAGTCAAAAAGTGACTGTCAAAGTGAAGCCTGAAGATGTACCGCTGAACTTGAGAGCAACGGATTTATCGACCCACTCGATGATTCTCACGTGGGACGCCCCGCTTCGCTTGAATCCCACGAATTATCGCATCTCGTTCGATGCGATTAAAGAATTTGTCGATTCCCAAGGAATCACCCAGATTCAAATTGTCCCGAGGAGGACGTTGCTCCTCGATCCTCAAACGAGCTCGACCACCATCCACGAACTTCAACCTTTCACTTCGTACAATGTAAACGTCAGCGCTGTACCTCCCGATGGCCAGTACAGACCACCAGCCAAAATAAAAGTCACCACCCAAATGGCTGCTCCAAAACCCATGGTCAAACCTGATTTTTATGGCGTCGTTAAAGGCGAAGAGATTCACGTTATCCTGCCGCAAGCCTCGGAGGAATATGGACCCATCGCTTATTACTATTTGATCGTTGTTCCCGAAGATAAATCCACCGCGAATAAACAACCTGACGAACTCACCGAAGACATGATAACCGGAAAGGGCGGAAAACAGGAAAGAGAAAATGCACCTTACATCGCGGCTAAATTTTCTCATCGCAATATTCCGTACACGTTCCATCTTGGCAGTGGCGACACTTACGAGGGCTATGAAAACCGGAAACTCGAAGACAACAAACGTTACAGAATTTTCGTCAGAGCCGTCGTTGACACGCCCAAAAAGGTAATTTATTTTTTTTATCGCATTCTTACCGATTTATTCCAACAGCTCGATGAACTGTCGAGCCAAAAAAACAAATCCCTTACCAACTTTATCGATTTTCGGTTCTCAGCACCTCTACACGTCGTCACCGTTCTCGGAATATTTGTCGCTCGATATGAGGGAAGTGCCACCGGGTGATCCGCCGAGTCGTCCAAATCCAAACAATCCGGTCGATGGAAATCCCGAAGTCTCCGTTACAAACAGCGGCCAAGAGCCTGGTATGGTTTGGGTCGTTGGTCCCATAATCGCCGTCTTGATGGTCTGCGTTTGTCTCGTTCTCTTGTCCGTCATAAAGAAGTAAGTATAGTACATGAGACCAACTTACATTGTGTCAAATGTTTCTATCGCTCGTAGAGGCCATAATATTGTTGCAATGATCCGGGATGGCTTGGAATTTTGATACGAGAACGCAGACTATTGCTTCAGGGTGCAGGCGGTTGTACATTATCGTGCAAAAGTTTTAAAATCCATAATTCCCGACGACGAGATTTTACGTTTTTATCGAGTAATTTTCCCAGGGGAAAATCTGATGGAAAATGTTCAAAGAGGGACCTGATTAATGACTAAAAATAATGCATTTATCAGCTTCTTGATGTTTGATTCAACATCCGAGTTTGCCAACTTTTGGGGCGTAGTGTATGTGGGTGTTTGGGGGAGAATACGAATGAGCTGTGACCGTGAAAAGTGGAGAGAAGCCGGGAAGATGAGAGGATGAAAGAATGGGGAAAGGGTGGGGAGGGAGAAAAAGAAAGAGGAGCGTTAGGGTCGAAGAATCTATTATTCATGATGGCGGTACACAATGTTGGTGAAACTCGGTATAATATCTCGTTTCTCTCCTGCAGACGCAGACAACCGTGCAAAGCACCGGATCAGGCGGCCGTGACAAGGCCTCTGATGGCAGCCGACATAAGTTCGAACCATGCACCGTTGGATCCGGTTGAGATGCGACGTATGAACTTCCAGACGCCAGGAATGATATCGCACCCTCCAATACCGATAAGCGAGCTGGGCAATCACATTGAGCGTCTCAAAACCAATGACAATTTGAAGTTCAGTCAGGAATACGAATCGATTGAGCCAGGACAACAATTCACCTGGGACCATTCAAACATGGAAGTCAACACGTCGAAAAATCGTTACGCAAACGTAATAGCGTACGATCATTCGCGAGTTATTTTACAAACAACCGACGGTATTCCGGGCTCGGATTATATAAACGCGAATTATTGCGACGGTTATAGAAAGCAAAATGCTTATGTCGCGACGCAGGGACCTTTGCAAGAGACATTCGCTGACTTTTGGCGAATGTGCTGGGAATTGCGAACAAGCACAATCGTAATGATGACCAAATTGGAAGAGAGAACTCGAATAAAATGCGATCAATACTGGCCGACGCGAGGGGCCGAGACTTATGGTCAAATGACCGTGACGATAAGCGACGTACAAGAATTGGCAACTTACTGCATTCGGACTTTCCAAGTTTGTCGTAACGGCTATTCCGATCGACGAGAAATCAAACAATTGCAATTTACCGCTTGGCCCGATCACGGAGTCCCTGAACACCCAGCGCCTTTCTTGCAGTTTTTACGACGCGTCAGGACCCTCAACTTGCCAGACTGCGGACCATTGGTTGTTCATTGCAGCGCCGGGGTCGGTAGAACCGGATGCTTTATCGTCATTGACTCGATGCTCGAACGAATCAAACACGAGAAAATGATCGATATCTACGGACACGTAACTTGTCTCAGAGCACAAAGAAACTACATGGTACAGACCGAGGATCAATACATATTTATTCACGATGCACTCTTCGAGGCAGTTTTATGCGGCAACACCGAAGTACCAGCGAGAAATTTACATTCTCATATACAAAAACTCATGCAACCAGAATTGGATAATATCACGGGTATGGAACTCGAGTTCAAAAAATTATCCAACATAAAAGCCGATTCTACGAGATTTATATCGGCGAATCTGCCCTGCAACAAGCACAAGAATCGTCTCGTTCATATTTTGCCTTACGAGTGCACCAGAGTCTGTCTACAGCCTCAACGTAACATCGAAGGCTCTGACTACATAAACGCCAGTCTCATCGACGGTTATCGTTACCGAGCTGCATACATCGCGACCCAAGGCCCACTCAACGACACTACCGATGATTTTTGGCGCATGCTCTGGGAGCACAATTCCACGATAGTCGTTATGCTCACCAAGCTCAAAGAGATGGGCCGCGAAAAGTGCCATCAATATTGGCCTTCCGATCGCTCCATCCGCTATCAGTGTTTCGTCGTCGATCCTATCGCCGAATATAATATGCCCCAATATATACTCCGAGAATTCAAAGTTACCGATGCTCGTGACGGGGCCAGTCGTACCGTCAGACAATTCCAATTTATCGATTGGCCCGAACAAGGCGTTCCAAAATCCGGCGATGGCTTCATCGACTTTATCGGTCAAGTACATAAAACCAAGGAACAGTTCGGACAGGATGGTCCCATCACTGTACACTGCAGCGCTGGCGTTGGACGCACCGGAGTTTTCATCACCCTCAGCATCGTTCTCGAAAGAATGCAGTACGAGGGCGTCGTTGATATTTTCCAAACTGTTCGGATTCTTCGGACTCAACGTCCTGCAATGGTTCAAACTGAGGTAACGGACATTCTTAACCCCTAAAGACCACACCGTTGCGAATTCGCAGCCACGAAAATTTCAAGTGTAACAGGTTTTCAAAATTCCTTTCTTGAATTTGGTCATTTTTTGACGATAAAATTTCATTTTTCAATTTTCAAAATCATTCCCAATGATTACTCAGGATATTCTACCCCTAAAAAGTATCGTTTCGAGATTAATTTCATACATTCATTGAAAAAATACTAAGTTGTGAAAAGTCAAGGGCGAATTTGCACCAGTGTGGTTAGCGCGGGACCTCAAAGGGAATGTTGTGTCTTCGGGCTCACTCGATTTTATCGAGTTTTTCTACTTCCCTCCGTCAAATTCTGCCCTAGCGACACGACACAATTTTTTCACACCTCACTTACTCACTACTGGTCCAGTCGACCGACATGCTTCCTGCTTCGTAACTTTGCAACGAATATTCCTACGAAGGTTCGATTGTAGTGAAATCGAAACGCCAGACTCCGAGCAATCCGGAAACGTAGTCGTCGAAGCTCGAAAGTCGTTTGGTCGAACGTTGGAGCGTTTATGAGAAGTTGTGTCGTCGAAAATTGAGGAAATTCTTGAACGATTCGATATTAAATTTTATTTTTCATTCCTCAGGATCAATATCAGTTCGGTTACCGAGCAAGTTTGGAATACTTAGGCTCATTCGATCATTACGCCAACTGACAAGCGGAAACTCGCGAGCCGAGAGAACAACAGCAAGCTTCAACGAGGGACCGAGGAGATCGACAGCACAGCACAAGAAACAGAGACAGTGGTGAGCGAGCCAAAGTCCGAAGAGTTTAATGAGATTCAAACGAAATTTCAAGTCTCGGAAGCGATTTCTCTGACGAATCTCGAGACTATTAACGAGTATTTGAGAGAAATTATTTGTTTCTGGAAAAGGCCGCACGTTTTTGTTGTGTCTGTGGGTCACGAGCTCGCAACGACAATACTAAATTCACACACTCTTGCCCGCGATATGTTGTAACAAACATATATAAAAACCATTTATAAAAAAAGAGAAAAGAAACGAAGAAACAAAGAGATAGAAGGAAATAAGGACATGGAATCTAGGAGCGTTTTAGATTCGTCATTTCACCATAAGACATACGAGCGTCTATCGTTAATTAATTAGCTTTTACCGCGATGATTAATCAAGGAATCGAACGGTGTAGATTTTGACTTAGCATATACGGTGTTGTTATATAAAAAATAATAATTCTAACGATAATGATAGATGGAGAAATGCATGATCGATACGTTCGATCTTCAGAGACGGAGCAAGACTGCCATACGTATTAGGCAACGTATCCTCCTTCTCCTTATTCTCATCCTCATTCCATTCCATAATAAACAAGAGTTTTTTTCGTTGCAATTCAACGAAATTTCTTATCATTTAAAAAAAAGGAACGATTTTTTTTTAACGAATTGCCAATAGTTTTGGTAAAATTGAAACTTGGACGAACCTTTATAGTTTGACTTGATTCTTCAAAATCGGTCGAAGCACATTTTTAAATGATAATCACCTCCGAAGAGAAAGAATCTTCGTTGCATTTCAACGAATGCAAATCACAGTGTCATCCCATTGCCCACATCGTCGCGTCAAGTTTCTTGCGAAACGAAGCCTTATAATAATCATTGTTAGACGCGAATGATGCGACGAAACTCTAAGAATATTTTGCACATGTCTTCTCAGTAAGTCGAAAGATGTTTGAGTGTTTTTTAGAATTTTTTTATTTCGACCGAATGCCGAGATTCTGATTGACTTGAAATTCATCGCTGAGATCCCAAGTGCAAAAGATTCTCCAGCCACGATCTCATTCATTCTCCATATAAATTTTATTGAGAGTTTATCCATCCAGGATGAATTCTCGAATTTTCCAAAACGTTCTAGATCGTATTCGCTGAACAAAAGGACAGAAGGATAGAAAATGGAAAAACAAAACGAACAATGTCTCGTGCCGCACTCATGACTCATTGACTCGAAAAACATATCTATGAGTGCGACGAGACGTTCGATCTCGAGCCTCTTTTGAGACGTGAAAAACGACTTTTTGAAATACTTTTTAAACACACACACGTACACACAAACATGCATACGCGTCAACCAAAAGTTGAAACGTTTTTTCCAACACCGTTGGTCCTTCATTTCTTTTTTGTTTTTTTTTTTCAATCTCGCTAGCCTAACTCTAAGATAGACTGACGTTGATATTACGTATACATTAACTTTTACCATGACCTCAGCTTTTTTATTATCTCTATTCCAATGAGAAAAGAAATCCTTGACGTTGCCTCTCGTCTCTCTCTCTGTCTCTGCCTTTGTCTCTCACAAACTCTCGGGCATATAATCCTCAGACACTCAAGAGCTAATTAACTATTAAATCAATAATTGTTACAGCTTCCTTAGAACATTACTGAGATAATGCTCGATTAATGATCTACCGGAAATTTACCGACCGAGTTTCATCCTCAAACACCACACTCGTCAGTCTTTTAGAAAATCATATGAAAATATGATTTTTTCTTCGAAATCGAGTAATCGTTGAATTTTTAGAAAACTAAAAAATGCAGTTAAATTTCAATTTCTTGAAATATCTTTCGAAAAATAAGAGAATTTGTCAAAATATTAGAAAATAAATTTTTGTTTGATTATTTTAGATCGAAAATTTAGACGAGAATTTGTAATTAAATATTTTCCTCTTTCCTTGTCCGATGGATCGGTTTTCACAGAACCGATAAAATAGCTGAATCGTAAGAGATAATATGAAAGAAAGAGGGTATGGCTAAAATAGTGTGGTGTTCGGAGGTTAAGAATGCTTCACAAATACATTCTCGAGCGAACCTCAATTTAGTCTAAATTTGAGTAATTTGCTGAATAGCAAAAATCCAAAAAATAAACAAAACAAACAATTATGCTTAATTAAAAAGAAGTCTATTGATTTCCAATGATACTGCCAAATCGTGTATAATAGATTAATTTAAAAGAAACAAGCGTTAGAATTAATTTCATTACTTTTAAAATGAATCATCAGGCAATTCATCCCCATCGTTAAAAACTTATTAACCGACCTATACATATGAATTTTTATAAGAAACATCAATTTTCTACATGTTTACAAGTTCCACGCAAAGTTACAAAGATCGTTGCTTGATGGCGATAGTAAAAAAAGGAGCCGCGATGAATCATTTGCATTTAAAATAATCGATACCATTGACGAATATCATTTTCCCCTCATTCTTGCAAAAAATCCGAAAGTACCTCCCCACAAACCCCAGGGAACCGTATACGCGAGGCATTCTCAAAAACGCAGGAAAGAAACTCGAAAGAAAATGAGGAGCGAGCGAAACCCAGAGTCTGAGAGAAAACAAGTAAAGAGAAATAGAAAAAATTATTAAAAAATAATAAAAATATAAAGCAGAAAATAATTCAGCTCACTGACAAGAAAATTGCCATACTGCCAAAATCGACAATTATCAATGCTGTGTACCAATTACGCACGACTGGGGAGGGATCTTCAAATAATATCCTACCGTGAATTTATTTAGCTCTTAAGCGAAGAAAAAAAAACAGTAATATTGTAAACTTAGTAATAATTAAGGGAGCCCATAGGAAAACGATTATAAAAATGGAAAAAATATCAAGATCGAAGAAAATTTGAAAAAGCTGGAGTTTTCAAGGACAGAGGTCTGAAACTTGTATACATAGATGCGTGTGCGTGTGTATGTGTGAGTGTGCTTACGTACGCTCACAACTAATTGTTGTTAAGGCTCGAAAACCCCCGTAAACTTCGAGCGTCTGAACGAACGAGAGAAAAACTGAATTATTATTATTATTTTTATTATTATTATTATTATTATTATTTTTATTATTATTATTATATTATTATTATTATCATGTAATAAATAGAAAAGCACTGTACGTTGAAATTCACGCAATGATATATCTCGTGCCCTCGAGCTTCAATATTCTCATCATTTATAATTGCGCATATGTACAAAGTTTTCGATCCAACAAATCCTACTCTATCCGCGCGATAAACCCAAACGTACAAACTTACACTTTATTTAACAAGTTTATCAACGATTATCGAAAAAGCTCCGTCATTCCCTCTTCCACCTTCGACCCTCTCAGCCCTGTTACCGACACGAGTGACCGACGAAAATAAACATATGGAAATTAGTGGTTCGAAGCTTTTAAAATATAATACCGATCGCGATTGGTTGTACAAACTTCTTGATCGACTTCTTCAACGATATCTTCGTCGTAACGTCGTGTTCGAATATTAGTGTCAATTCTCCGTCAGTATTATTGCAATTTTTTATTCTTTTTTAATGATTAGCATAAATTTCTACTTTCCTGACGTTTCTCGAACGTCATTTGGCTGCTTTCGGCCAAATTTGGTCTCTGGAGAGAGTGCACCGTGAGGAGGCAGCTTATTTGTAAAAATAACGATTCCAATTCCTTTGAGAATACCGACAGAGAGTTTTGAATATTTAGCAGTCAGCAGTAGTTTTTAATGAAATTAAACAAAGCAATGGAAAAAACTGTATATTAATTATTGTCAAGATGCAGGGTAAATGCAAAATAGTCAGAATATAATGCGGTGAAAGGGTAACGTTGATAAAAGTGGGAAACTCCCAAGAGTTATCCTAGAAAATTGCAAACAAGCAGGGTTTTCGTTTTTATGAATTAGTTCTACATTTTTTGGCACATAAATTATCGCAGAATGGAAAAACTTGGAATAGATCGAAAGTTTTTAACTCGTATTTATTTTCGTAAACATTTCCTCGTTTTTTTCGAACATGACATCGTGGCGAACGAATCGTTGATCGATTAAACGTCGACTGAATTAATATTAAAAAGAAATAAAAATCTCATAGCGACTGTGTAAATGACAATAAGCGAGCGATTATTTACAGCGTCTCTCCTTTTCGTACGTCAGTATCGTACAAATAGTCACTCGTGTACGGATTCCTCACCGTGCCCAGTAAAAATGTAGTCATTTCGAAGAAATGTTGAATTTTCTCATTTCGTCGTAACGATAAACTTCTACATTTTTTTTCCTTCTCGTTGGATTTATTTTCACCAGAATCAATGTCTATTGCCGTCCATATGCGTTTATTATACACTTTTTGCTAGCCACCCCCATTATTCGACCATCTATTTCCCTCTCTCTACTCCGTTTTGCATTTTAACTTACGAAACTTGACTCGCGCGTATATCTGACAATATGTAAACAAACAATGCCTTCGTACAATGTCCATATTAATATTTCATTTATAAACCCATTTTTAGACACTGTGTGTCTCCGATTATACAAAGCGTGAGGCGGAATGAAGAGGGCCGAGAATATTCACGACTATGTGTACATAAATGCACCGTCTGTCATTGATAGCATTATATTATAAATATATATACTTTATACATAAGAACTTAAAAAATAAATATAATATATATATATATGATAAATAAATGAATACATAATGGTAAGAATAATTCTAAAGAGAAGAAAAGGGGCGAATGTACGAACAATTAAAACCTTTGGGTTATGCACTCGCCCACATTATCCAGGATAATAAGCGTTGCAATACGAAAAAAACAACTTACAAGATGATAAAAACGTGGCTGATGGTAACGATCGTAAGCGCAACCTCAATCTATTTGTACATTTCATTATATTCCAATGCGATTTTTACCTTCATTTTATTCTTGTTGTATTTTAACGTTTTTCTTCCTTTCCGTCGATTCGTCTTTTTATATATTTTCACGAACTGACTTAAGTGTATGTTTTTTGAGTAGATTATTTAGATTTATATGCTGGTAATCAGACGCGTTTTATATGTGATAATGATTTTAGTTGACTCTCCAACAAAATTTCAATCTTTTTCGATGTTGGATACTTTTGCAGCAGATAAAATATCTCATAGATTTATTACGTAGGATTGTATAATTTTAATTGTTACGGAAATGAAAAATTTGAGTATCTGTAATGGCAACTAATTCATTATTCACACAATTTGACGTTATTTCTGATGCATTATGACGAACGTCGTTGTTTTGTTTTAATACGATGCTCGAACTTGTAGGAATATTGGAAAAAATAATAACAACAGGGCCACAGCCTACTTAAACTCGTGCGCATTACTTATAATTATTATACGTTTTTCACATTCCGAAACTCCATCGTTTATTCGTATTATATATAAACACGTACGCGCAATTGCCGCATTTATCATCTCTATTGTTAAGGAGCTATACTTTTACCCAAATACCCTTGATATGAGGAAAACGATGATGAAGAAAACACATGAATCATTCACAATAACTTTTATCGACTTTCGCAAATTTCTGGCTGCTCCATTTCTCAACGGACCTGTCTGACTACCAACAACTTATTATATTTCAACATACTCTTTGATATACTTACCCAATACCACATTCAGGGACACTCGTCACTCTTTCCATTCACACCTTTTTTTCTAGTTTACATTTTCCAAACTTTCAACTCACTTTTCCTCATTGGATTCAAATAATATTTACTCTATTTTTTCCTTGTGTATTTCATAGTATTTCGTGCTTGCGTATGGACGATTTTTAGACCGAGAAGTGAAGAAATTGGGAGTGGAATGAGAAGATTAAAGAATTTTGGTCGTGGCACGTGAAGAAAAAAAAAAGTTTCAGTGTAGAGAGTGAAAAATATTCAGTAACGAACAATTATCGTCGCTCGTGACGAAATAATATGAAATACATCGTCGAATACGTTTAGAAAAGGTTCTTAAAATCTAAATTTCCGTTTGACAAGTGACAAGTTTATAAATAATGTGGGAACTTAATCGTAAACTTTTGTCTTTAAAGAAAAAAAATGAAAAATTTAAAACAGAATTTAACTGGGCTTGAAATTGTAACGAAATAATGAAAAATGTAATCTCGCGTATAAAAGTCAATAACCGAGATACATGTGAAACAGGAAAACTGTAAAGTTGGTATTGATCTTGACTCGGTCGAAGGGGTAGAGTTTAAATTGTACACATTTATACACAAATAACAAAGAAAAATACAAGAAAACACACAGACACACAGAGCGCGAGGTGGCGATAAGGAAGCAGGGGAAAAAGGGGCGGAGTCAAATACTAAATAACGTTGAGATAATGGTAAATTATTTTGTGATACTTTCTTGCCAGAAAGAATACAACAGGCTGAGGCGAAAATAATAGTAAATACGATGTTACTAATTATAATAAAAGAAAACAATTGAAAAAACAGCAACAAAAACAACAAAATATACATAAATTAATTATTGTGTAATAGGACGAATATGTGAACAAGGAGAAATACCATGTACATTATGTATTGCCCCGTGGCATCAAATATAGTAGCGACTGACAGTGTATAACAACGCATTTTCATTATTTTCCTCTCCTTTTCTCCTCAAAATTTGTTTTTATTCTGAGGATTTTTGTGATTCGGGACATGGACGAATTTAGAAAATACAGCCCGCAGTTTTTTCGACATTTTTGTCCTTTAATCGACAGAGTTTGGTTTTCGATTTACATCCAATTCTTTATAGATATTTGTACTCACGTGTAGCAAGATTAGGAATGACATAATGGCTTTGGAAGGATTATCTCACATTTATAAAAAAATATGCCCCAAATTTAAATTATATTTGCTTGCTGACTCGGCGTCGTCGTCGGTGGACTCTTGGTCATCATCGTTGCCATGACCTGCGAATGCGTGGACAAAAAATATGAAAATTTGTCTCACCAATCGATGGGTGAACCGGACAAGGTGAATGTTTCACTCACATTTTGCATCACTTGTTTCCGCAGGAAATCTCTTGTGGCGGTTGAGATATTTTGATCGTTGCCCATTTTGCATTTGACGTATCCGTAAAGATTGGCGCCGCTCAGAAGATTGGCGATGCATACGAGAAGCAGCCATTTGAACTTGAAGCCAAAAAGCGCGATGATGAAGAAGACCGACCAGAGGACCGGGCAGAGAATTAGAGCCAGCCAGAATATTCGTGATTCTGAAGGGTTTATCCGATTCTGTTGAGAACCCTGGAACAAGGGGCACATAGCAGCTCCGACTTAAACGTACGAAATCTTTCCCGCTACGTGTCAAACTCGAAAACACTATTATCATCTTTCTAGTGACTCGTTTCCTCGTCGTTTCAACAAAATCTATCTAACCTTTCTCGACTCAAAGACCCAGTGACTTTTGCCATTGTCATCCACGTAATTCCACCACCGAAGACCGACCATTAATCTCCCGGTTATATTTTTCACCGTCCAGAAGTCCATGGACAGCAACAGAACCACTGTGACGAAACTCGCTATAAAACTATTGGAAAACCAGCCACACAGCATGTAAACGACTATGGCCGAAACTCTGAATAGCAAATGAAACAGCGTCACGTATGGGTGCCTGAAAAACATTATTCCTCCATAAATATAAGGAGAATAACTCAAAAAACGCAATCAACGGAATCCAATGACACGGGAAATGAACGTCGGATCACGAGAATGAAAAAAAGTGGATCGTCAGAAATGGAAAAGCAAAGAAAAAGTATTTCAGGACTCAGTAAAAATAAAATGAACAAAATTTATGATTAGGGGACAAATGGAAGTGAATAGATAATTCAATTGAAAATGATGAATGATGACGAACAAATTGTAATAAACAAAAGTTGATAAAGAAATAATAATGGGGATAAAATTATACTTGAGTTTGCCCGGCTGACTATGAACTTCATCTTCTTCACCAAAAGCAATGGTATCGTCATCCATCAGTAGAGGAACCTGTAAATAAAGCAACCATCATCTCGAAGAGAAAATTTAGGCGTTTGGCACGAAGAGGTCATGAAACATACTGAGTTTCAAATTTACGAGAAATTTGGAAAAACATTTTATGGTTGAGTCTCGACACGTGTTTTTTTTGGTTATCTTTGTATTTTTCGAGCGCCTGAGATTTTACAGACGTTTTGAAAATATTATTGGTTATCACGAGATGATACTCACAAAGTTCGACAAAAATGTGGTCCAATGAGTAAAAGAAACATGTGACAAATTTATTAATTCATTCAAGTCCCAAAAACAAATAAAACTCTCGTCTTTCCAAAGCTGCGGCAAGCTCGCTTCGACCGACGCAATGTAGAATGGAAAAATATATTATTCAATCGACAAATAAAGCTACAAATCCTCGTAAACGCGCTACGCCATCAATGGAACAAGATAAATGATAAAGAAAGGTTTTTATAGTTGTCAAAAACTTACCGAAGCCGAGGCCATTTTTGACACTTGGCCGATAAACACGTACACACAGGAGTGCTGCCAGCGCCGCACAGCTGTTGACTACACTAGTGCCACGAGCGGCCGAAACGGGAACCGCGCCCGTAATCGTTTTCACGTAGGCCGTGTTATCATCGCTTTTTGATAATAAGACTTGTCAATTATAAATGATTCAATATTCCATTCAAAACGATTGTAAGATTCACCGTCTATTTCTATTATCTACAAAAAGAGTGCCTCATATTGTTTCAATCTTTCGTGATAATTTCCCCAGTATACGTCGCGTGTTCGGTATAAATGCCGATGTTTACCCTTTCCAATCAGTTATCTGATCTATATAAAAATTTTAGAGAGCCGGTGAATGCTCATAAATAGTCGTGTGAGGCAGACTTATACGAAAATTCGCATATTTCTAGGTTATACACGCGTATATTGGCATTTGAACGTTTGTTACTCAGGTAGGTGGTGCGTGGCATTCGTCGAGTGTATCGATAGCTCTGTGTGGGCGCTTTGTGTGAACGCGTTTACGTCAATGACCAATCACAGTTGGCCGTGTGTTTCGACGAATATACATATATATATAAGATAAATAAAAAGTGATAGAGCCGCATAAAATAAATTAAAGTGCGTGCAGTGGGGTGTATGCTAGTGCAAAGTGGAAATGGAAGTTGCTTGAGATAAGCGCGGGGAACTGAACCCAGCGAAAGACCGGCGTGACTTTTTCGTCGTTTATATATCTATACACTGAAACGTCAAAGCAGACTCAGTTCGTTCAAAGACTTGCTACAAGTTGGCTACATCTTTATACACGCATGTCGCTCTTCTATTCTCCGGATATTTATTCATTTGTTTTTCCGCTATTCTTACAATAAAAATCCTCAAAAATGATCAAAGATTATTCTCCGATTGCGCAAACTCTTCTCGGCACTTTGTTCACATGGGCCTTGACAGCCGCCGGTGCTGCTCTCGTCATTGTCATCCGAGGGAAACAAGTAAGTATATATTCTTTCAACAGTTCAACCCTTTATTTTTAGCATGTTTTATTTGGCGGGATCTTTTTTCCTCCGATCGTCCATGAATTTTCCTCATATGATTAACATCGCGCGGGAGAATTTTGTTGGAAAGAACGTACAAGCGTGTGACTCGTGTGACAATTAGACGAACGGAAAAACGCTTCATTGACGTTTCGCGAGCTGTCAGATCTAAAAATTACAACAATAAAAATTTCTCATTTCTGTCGTTGCTTTCATCTAAAATTTTCTTTCTTCTTCATAATTTCTTATTCTCATTCCGTTTCCTGTGTAACCTATCAGGTCTGGAAAACCCGAAATTCGAGTTCACAAATCGCGACTCGAAAAAAGAAGAAAATCAAAACACATAAAATTCAGCGACATCAGCTCGTTTTGGTGTTTCCAAATAAACGAAAATCTTTGCCAATACCTGTTTTTTGACTCAAGCAAAACTTTATATATTTTTGTATCTTTTAAATAAAATGACTCAACAAAAAGTGTGGAAATACTTGAACGAAGCTTGAAAATTTTGTTTCAGAGAAAATTACTAGATGTGAGCCTCGGATTTGCAGGCGGTGTGATGATAGCCGCAAGTTATTGGTCCCTCTTGGCACCGGCGATAGAAATGGCATCGGAGAGCAAATTTTACGGTGAAAATGGAGAATATGCGTTCTTGCCAGTGGCATTGGGATTTCTGGTAGGAGCGGCATTTGTTTATGGAACGGACGTGTTGATAACATCCCTGGGAATTCAGTCCCCTAATGTGCTGTTAGCTATGCAGTCAGTCGGTACGAAAAACAGACGAAGAATCCATGAAAAATTAAAAAGTGACGAGGATTTAGACAATAAAGACGAAATTAGTGGTGTTAAAATAGCCGGTGGAAAGATGCATACTAATATCGAGTCAACTACCATCGACGGTACATTGGCTTTTGGTTTTTTCATCTCTTTTTATTCGCATATCATATTCCCATAGAAAAATGCTGATAAAATCGACAAAACTTCTGGGAAATAGATGTTTGTCACTTGAAAAAGATCTCACAATTTTTACGACTCGACTTACGTGCTCAGCTTCCATTCTTTATCATTGAGTCTCGGAAATCACGTAAAAACTAACTAAGAAAAGTCCAGAACAGCAATTTGATGAAAAAAATGAAAAAATCACAAGAAAAAACGTTCACGTGACAAAAATCCAATTCCACGGACGAGAGTCGGGGGGCGGAGGAATTTCAATTGTTAAATAGGATCAGTGAATCACTTCCCTATTGACAGCAAAAAAGTAACAGCAACTCTTTAGTTGGAAAGTTGATATTTCTTTCTCATGCTCAATGGATGCAAAAATTCTTTAACGATTCGAGGTCTTTCCCCGTCGTTTTTTTATCTTTTCAATAATACACACACACGCACACAATAAAATATTATAATTGATATATTTCTAGCTGGAGTGACGTAACATAGTTTGTTTTCTTTCGCTCTCCAGGCTGGCATTGCTGTAACATTGGCTCCCGTAATCAGCAGCAATTAACCAATAGTTTATAACTCTGATGATTTTCATTGCTCTCCTTCTTTTTCTCTCGTTTTCCTCTCTAACGGAATTGACCATTACAATTGCAGCAATGTCACGAGCACGCGAATGTATTGACGTTCGTTGTGCTTGTGGCTGTGTCAATGTCTGTGAGAGTAAATTACTCGAACGTTTGTGCTTAGACTCGAATGCTCGTACTTGGACTCCGTTAAAAGAAAACTCGACGATTGTTTAAACCACGGCGAGACTATTAAAAAAACTTGGCGTTTAAACGAATTGGTGCCTCGACGAATGACTTAAAACGCTCGAATAAAAATCAACTGGAAACGCCTTTATCCTTTCCGCTCGCCGGCTCACAATCATCCTTGGAAAAACGTCGCTGGTGAAACTCACTCGTTATAATTATTACGGCGTCGTCCGCGTTAACACCGACCGCGTAATATTTTCAAATAATTCATATAAACAAAAAACAATAACCTAACCAAGTGGTGCGCGATAATCTTTGTACTGAGTAAACCGACAACGAGTACCAAGTATTTGCAGCAAGTCAAACACTTTCGCACGTTCGACTGATCCTATTTTATTCCGTATGCCCTTCGCGGTTCGAGCAACGACGTTCTTCATTTTTTTCACTTAAATTTTCTTCGGAAACGATTTTTTTTTAACCCTCCGCGGATCATACGATTTTTTATGGGTCCTTTCCGTCCAGACGATCTTCGTAGTTGTCCTAATCATTGGGTCTCTTCATTTTTCAAGAAAATAAAATTAAAAAAAAGCAATATTTTCGAAAAAAATTTGTCGCTTGGGTAAAAAAAGACGAAAATGTTTCGCGATGGGTTAAAAACGTTTTTCGATTAATTAAAATTTAAATAATTTCAGTATCTCGTCATTATTGGCGTGAAAATGTAGCCGAAAAATTTTGAGAGTTTTTCTACGATATTTATTTTCGTTTCTAGAGCCTGAGTGATTTGTGGTAGTTGTGAAAAAAAAATTTGACCACAGAGCCTCAAAAATCTTGCATGCTTTTTGAGAACATGAATAACAAAAATAAATGAACGTTTCGTGTGAATTGGAATTTCTCTTCCTTGCAAAATCAGTGAAGAATGCTTTTTTTTAATAAATAAAGAAACGACAAAGCAAGGTCGTATTCTGCTATCGATTAATGCACTCAGTAATTAGCATTGTCTGATAAAAGCAGTAGGAGGATAAAGTTAAAAGCGGAAATATAATTTACGCCTGGATTGAGATACGTGTATTGGAACACGAGAAAAGGGAAAGCTGCGTTTTTGAATAACGTGTGACCCTCGTGGGGACACTTGGCCTTTAATTATTTCGTTACAGGTTTTTACGAACAAAACGCTCGACGAAGGCAAGGTGGTGTTGGAATGGTGAGATCGACGGAGATCGATGATGCTGGGACGATGTACGAGGACCCAGTTAACGAGGAGAAGAATAATCAGTGGAGGCGAATCTTGCTCCTCGTTGTTGCAATCACCGTAAGTGTGGGCTTGGATTTATTTGCATTGTATTCAAATTTTCATGGTCCCAATGGGTGAAAATAACTTTCGATCATTAATCATTAGCCCGGAACATTAGTTTCGGGTCTTGTGATGACCCGAAAACTCGTTTTGCTCGTAGCTTTCGAATAAATCAGTATTTTTCAACATAATTTATTTCTAAACAATGGTCACAAATTCCGAGGAAGCAAATGACGTCCAAGTCAGTGTCCGGCAATGATTTGTTCGACCGTAATCGAAGTTGGAATTTTTGTGCATGAGAATTGAGCCTGGTAAAGATTTTCAAAACCAGGTCAAGAGCATCGAGTCATACGCTCAATAAAAACGAAAAAAAAAAAACACAAAATTGATGAATCTTTATTAAAAATAATAGACGGGAAAAAAATTACTTTCAATCAAAACGATGGAAACCTCGAGATCGTTTCGATCCTGCTTACGAAGAGTAGCACGTTTATATGTTATTTAGCATGTAAACGTGCTAATTTTCGTAACAAGCGTGGGTTTGTCCTGATTAGTCAGATGATATCGCACTCTCCACAATAAATCTTTCTGTATCTCCCCGCGCGTATCTTCGTTTTTACTTCAACTGTGCCTATCGATTAATACCATGATCATTTCTCTTCCTTCTTTCGTGGAAACAAAAACAACAACTACACGCACTCAAACAGGTGCACAACATACCCGAAGGCCTTGCTGTCGGTGTGGGCTTTGCTGCTGTAGGAAGCAGCTCCTCAGCAACGTTCGAAAATGCGAGGTAAATCAGTTTCTATTTACAACATTCCACACCATGTTCTTGCGATATCTCGCACGATAATTAATGGGGAAGCTCATTGCAACAAACAAGCAAAACGTTTTTTCTCTTTCTCGAGGGTTCGAGCGAATAATTTCAAATTCTGGGCGACGAAACTGCTCGAGAACGTGTCATTTAACAAATTCCATGCAACATTTTGTTAGAAACAAATGTTTTTCTGCTATCATGTCGTCAGACAACACCAAATGTATTTAAAAGTCATACCAGACTGATAATACATTTTGATAAGAACGACATTTCGTGTGTGGACGCATCACCGACATGCATCTTTCTTGTAAAATAGTTTAACGTGCTAATTGTTGCAAAAGCAAATCCACAATATTCCTGCACGCAAACTCTTTCGCTCTTTCTCATTCCTTCCCGCTATTTCCCTTTAAAAAAAAAAAGCGAAACTCTGTTATCGACTAAATGACGGTTCCGAGTAACGATGCAGGAACTGATTGACTGACAATTTACTGAAAAAACGGAGGAACTCGTTTCTATGTGATGGCGAAAGAGCGCAAAGGTTAGGCCTCGGTAGACACACATGGGTCTGGGGCACCCAGCCCTTTCAGCGAATCGCGTGAATTTCTTGTTTTTCGTATCGATCACCATTAGCTAACAAATGTAAAAAAAATGATTTGAAAAAAAAATGACGGGCCCAAAGACCCATGTGTGTCTATGGCAGTGCGAAACGTTGAAAAATTCGACGGGAATGAAAAAGTTTATGGATCCAACGTATTCGAAATTATTTTCACGTGCTTATTGAAAATTTCACTTTTCTCGGACATTCGGTCGACTCGATTCTGTCTGTGATTTTTACTATTTTGTTTTTCACTCCTAAACAATGAGGTTTTTTCAATTCCCATGATAATTTATAATTGAAACTGGAAAAAGGATAAAAATTTGTTATTCCGGACGGGAAAACAGAAAAATATCGAATTCTCCATTTTTCGTTGATTTTTCTTCATTTTTATTTGAGGATTTTGTTGGAAAATGATTCAGAAATTAGCGCGGATATTTTTTTTGGGTAAAGAGACTGAGATTATAAAATTTCTTCATTATCGACGAGATTCTGTGGAACTCAGAGCACGAGAGGATGAAAAGTCGAGTGGAGAGCCGCGAGATGGCATCGCAGCTTAGTGGCGAGTATTTTTAGGATTTGCCGATGATCCTGGGAGTCGGGGAGCGTGTTATCAGCGCAGAGTGCGATTGGCGAGGGGCAGGGTCGGGGCAAATGGGGGAGAGAACGCGCGGCTCGTATGAATGAGTTTCACGGTGGTCGCATGCGGTAACCGACCGAAGGCAAAGTTTATTGGCGCGACTGGCCCGAGGATAGCCGACGTTGCTTTATACACGCTGGGCCAAGATTTCGCGGGACGGGAGGGGGCGCGAAGAGAAGAGAGCTCGAGAAGCGGGCACGTGTGGCCCTGGAATCCAACGAACCCTAGGCGCCTCGCATTCCATCCCTACCCACTTGCTCCTCGCTACTTCTCTTTCCAAAGACTATAGATCTCCTCCAATTTCAAAGCCTCTCTTTTCCTTCCGAGCCGCATTTTCTTAACCCGTTTCTACAACCGTATCACGTCGTTACCAATTTTTTTTTTCCCTTATCCACTAAACACGATTATTTGTGGATTCCCGAATGCCATTGACCGTAAAAAAAAAACTCATAATTGCCGTTTCTATATAATCCGACAGTTTCGAGAAGCTTTTTCGTAGCCGAATAAAATTTATTAACATCTTCAAAGTCCCTGATGAGGAGCTCGAGCCGATGGCGATCGAAAAAAACTCAAATTGGAGTTTAAAACCCGAAAATTTTCACATTTTGGAAAATCCGAATGTCTCGTTGATCGCCAGATAATGACGCTGTAGAATTTGGACCAATTATGTCCTCGTTTTTTAACGAAATATCGAGGCAATTCCCTAAATTTTTAGTCTCTAACAATCGGACGAGAATTTCGATCATTTGGAGACTTGAATTTCGGAATTTGAGGAAAATTCTCCAGGTGTTTCTACTATTGGTTAAGTGTATATTTATTGAAGCCGACGCGATGAAACTCCGACTGGCGGTTGGCATTGAAACTATTTATTATAATCTCTTCTGTGTCGTATGGAATTGTTGGTGGATTCGTTTTAGAGTGTGAGTGTCAGGCGCTAATGTATTTGGGAGGAAGGAATACTAGTAGAAAAAGTGATAATTCGAGAGAGCACGTGATCCGCGCCATTACAGATTGCCGTGAGTTTATAATACGTCGAACGGGGGACCTACATATTTTTCAATGAGTGAGGAGCCCCGAACGGGCTTAGAAAACGTCGTTCGAGGCTCGGACTGGCGCCACATTTCTCGATCCGACCCATATCCCAACGCCAGATTCGTAGAATCCCTCGTATCTCGTTCCACGACCTCGTGAAGGTATCTTCGCTTAATTTTTACGTCACTAACCTCGTTTCCATCGATTTTTTAATACGAAAAGTTTGAATTTTCGTTTGGATCGTTATCTCGAACAAATTTTGGAAAATCATTCGAGCAAATACCGTTTATTCCAGACTGGCAACAGAGTCGAACGTTTTTTTGGTTCAACCTTTGTCCTCGACTGGTTGGAAATATTTATATCGAGGTCGACGAAAGGTTGGGCAATATTTCGTTGCCCATTGAATTTTTATTAATTTCGGAGCATCGAAGATTCAAATTTTCATCACGAATTTCGTTGTGGGCAAGTTTGTAAAGTAAAAAGCGTGAATAATGTTAATTCTCTTGGGATCGTGACGTTGATGGGTTTTTGAACGACTTTGTTCGGCGTTTTGGAAGGCTTGTTTGAGGAGGAAAAAAATTTGATGATTTCGTTGGTTTTTGCGTGCATAATTCCGTTCGCTCCGATTCTCGTACGTGATTGTATGTCGGGCCAAAGCTTGGAGGAACGCTCTCGAACGTATCGCTGGGCTTTCGTCAGCCAAAGAGCTCTGAGCTCTTTTGCCTGTTCGGCTGGTCGCTTCGGGTCCGGCGTAGCGGCATTCCAGCGTAGATACTACCACATTGAAAAGGACGAGGCGTTCTTCGCTCTCTGGTATCGCGTTCGGCTCGAGCAATGTCGGTGGCCCATTAAGAATCTTTGGAATGAATGGACCGCGCGATCTCTCTTTCTCTCTTCCTCTCTTTTTATTTATCTATGTATCCAGCCCATCGCTATAATTAAGAAATTGTGTAGAAAGTATACGCACACATCCTCGCGTTTCTTCGTTGCCGTCAGCAGCATCACTTGTCCAAACTGTACGAGGTCGCGGTGGCGCGAGCTGCGTCATCGCTGCTTTTCATGCTTGTTACAAAAGAGGCCGAGATAGTAGCTCCAAAAAAAAAAAAACACACACACACACGAAACCATCACAATCTTTGCTTTCGTTGCTCGGTTTGGCAACATTGGCAACTGATATGTCGCCCGCTATCAGGGCCAATCATCCTCTTCTCACTGACCAGTTGGACATCATTTTCGGCCATTTCCCCTCTTCAAATTTCTCAACGAACGTTCATTCATTTTTTTCACTCCTCGCGCACTATCTCACGATTCTACACTCTAACAGGAATCTTTGACCTTTGAATGCAGGAATTTCTGTTATTGCCACCGAAAAAACACGCTTCTTTCTCCATTTACATTCGAATTCCAATCTCCATCGTTTGTTGCCCCAATTTCGATATTTCTGCTCTTTCATTTCGGCCAAATTTCTTCTTTTCGCCCTGCCAAGGGATTTGCGTTCGAAAGGACGTGCGATAAGGATGTTGGAAAGAATTTGAACCAACGCCCATGGACGTAACGTCATTGAAGGCGATTCATCGATGCGTCACGTTGCAACAACCATGACACACGTGCGTCATATTCGCACAAGAATTTCCCTAGTGCAGATCACGTTTTCGTGACCGCATCTTTATCCAAGAACTCGGAGAACCTACTCGACAAATATTTCCCCAGTAAATCATATCGCGAATGATCCAATCGCCCATAAAGTTTCTCAAGAAATTCGTCCTAATGTTTTAATCCCCGTTTTTCCTTGATACTCCGATCGATCGACATTCACGTTTGTCGTTTTCGATGAAAACTGTACTCCGGAATTTTTATCGTCGTACCACCCAGTACCACGCTTCGAATTACATGCCATTCTCTGCGCGTTTGCCTCCATGACATTTGCCTATATATATTTGTATAATTCTTATGTCGCGACGAACCGAGAGACACCCGATGCACTATTATTTTTCTTGCACATCGCGCCATGCACTATTTAAACAATTTCGAGGAAATAAACGTCAAAAAAGGTAAAGCTTGTCAGTTTTTTTGCACGTGACAAGTTTTTCGGCTGGAAAATCGAGTTTTTCTGCTAGATCGTCGATTTCTAGGGTCGCGAAAGAATCGACGAGACGAGGCACTGTGGAAAATGATGGAAATGAAAAAATATGATGAAAATCGAATCGGAACGAATTGATTGATCGCAACGTGACGTTATTTCGTGTCGATAGGAGGGCAACGATCGTGAGATCGAGGGTTTCTATACATCGTAGCATAGCGCGGATTTCCCTGTCACGTAACTTCATTTCGTACGCGTTTTCGAGAGTTCCGGTCGCGAGCCGGCGCTGCAAAGTCCAAAAGAATTATCAATGAATAGGTTTTTGCATTCTCCAGCAATTGGAGCGTGCAAGAGAGACATAGAGAGAGAGAGAGAGAGAGAGAGAGAGACAGCGCGTTCTCCTGTCGAGTAAAAGCTCAAGGAGATCGAGTAGTGAGTCAGCGTTAGCGTTATGCGATTTTTTTCCTTTAAATGTTTGGCCATTTTGGAGTGATGATTATTATTTGCCGAGTGTGTCTCCGCAGCGTGGCTGTGAGATCACTTTTCCGCCCAGCTGCAAAGACGGTTCCGCGCGCGCGCGCGTATGTATAATCGTCCGAGACTGAAATCTCGATATATTATATACGCGAGCTGGTACTTATACGATGATCGTAAACGAGTATAGCGTGAGAATCCAATTGAACAAAACAGCCGGTATCGAAGCGCCCCAGGTCGTCGGGTGTAAAGGTTGGCTGAAAAATAAAAAAAGGAAAAATTCAACAGAACGAGGAACCGCTCTCATCCTCTTTGTATTATAAAACCGGAGGAAAGAAAAGAAAGGAAGAAAAAGAGGGAGCAAGCGAGCGAGAGAGAGAGAGAGAGAGAGAGAGAGAGAGGGAGAGAGCGAAGTATATATTCGAACACCGGTTTTGTTGGGCGACGTAGATGAGGTAGTGCCCGTGTTAAACACGTTGTGGCATCACGGACAAAGCTTCCGATAAAACCATCTCATTTTCAGCCCTTTCCTCACCTCCTTCTTATTTCTCCTTTGCCCAAGTCTCGGCTATGCAGTTACTTTTATATATATTTGTATTTCCACGTCCGTGTTAATCTGTAGAAATGTGTGACAAGCTCCGCCGGTCCGGCTTCCACTTCTCTTTGCCCATTTGGGTCTGGCTCTTCCACGGACCTCGCGAACCAGAAGCTCCACCGTCCGCGCGCGCGCGCGATAATCTTACCCTGCAAGGCCGTCTCTGTACACGTACGCGCATCCACACTGGTAAACTTTGTCAAGAATGCGCGTATAAAGCATCCGATGCCAATCGCGCGGATCTCTGCTGCGTTCACATCGAATACGGAGGCGTCGCGAATGTACAGGATGTCGCGCAGGTTTGTCGGGCGATTCGTGCGAATCTAGGACCAAATTTTCAGCAGAAAAGTCTTTTGCTTTCCGTTGATTCGCCCAAGAATTAGACGGTGACGTTTTCACAGCATCATCGAGCACTGGACATCGACTACTCGTCGGTTCAGAGTCTCTATATCCTTAGCGAGTGTTAGCGAATCGCGTTTGCTCGCGCGAGCGCCTAGATACAGTTTGCGAGAGAGAGGGAGCGCGCGATACACGTGAAGGAATGCGAAAGCCGTAGGAGGTACAGCGAGCGCGAGGAAACGAAAGATGGTGCTGGGCATCGCCGGGAGTAAGCGAAAGAGCGAGAGGCAGAAAGCTTATTCTCGCAACATGTTGCCATCCTGGCAAGAGATGGAGAGAGGATGCCAAGCTCGGGTTCTCTCCGCTCGCGCGGAGTAGTATTACCTAGAAGGCCAAGCAGTCGCCTCGCGATCTACCTCCTCGGAGCTGTGGATGTAACCATGTATACAGCAGCATCCGCACTATCGTCTTCCAACTCCTGCGCTCTCTCGCGGCAGCACCAACGACCGCACCACCACCGAGAGTCCCGATCGCGGACAAGGCCGAGAATAACGAGCTAGCCCAAACGAGACAGAAAGAGATACGTGTATGTGATTCAACATGTTGCCTGAGAGAGCCAACCAAACGAACGGGGTTATCGGCAGATGAGAACGAACAAGAGAGAAACAAATAGCGTGGAATGCGACCTCGAGCAACTACCGCACCAAACAATAATCCCTGCAACCGAATTTTACTCACCGTCTGCTTCCAATTGCTTATTCAACCAACCTCCCTTCTCTTTGTACCAAAACTCACCCCCTAGTGCGTTTGCATTCAGCATGACGAGCTGCTCTTCTCTCGAGCGCGGCGTTGGCTCATTTTGAGCCTGAGCGAGCAATTCCGACCGATTTCCAATCATTTTTTTCTACTCCCTCGCCGTTCCATTCGTCCGGGTCCCCAAGACCCACGGTATCGACGACCTGAAGACTCAGAAAAATAAAGCAACCCCGAACTTTGATGCATCGACCCGAGGATTCAAAGTTTCTCCATGCAGCGTTCTCCAACGCAACCATTTCGGTCCATTCTCACGTCGTCTCAACCTCGAGCCCAACTCCCCTCGCTTACGTAGCAACGATCAGCTCAAACATTGTTCGCCGCACGTAATCGGCACATCGGCGACTGTTTGAATACGTTGAAATAGACTCTCGGCAAATGCATCAACGATTGGCCGCGTGTGTGTTGGACGGCAATGCTGTGCAGCGATCTGCGTATCGCACTAACCGTGTACACATGCCGGTGCATGGTGCGAGAGTACCAGACCGCGGACTTTATAATCATTGAGGCGAAGCGCGCGCCCAAGAGAACGTCGAGTTCTGAGAACTCGACCCTTGAGACGCGCGCGTTCTCCAAGCGCTAGTTACATTCCATACCGATACGTACATGCACATATGTATTTTCTCATCTCATATTACTCGCTCGCTCACGCGACGCTATTGACGTCGCGTTCGAGAGCTCGCGAGCCTTTTTTATTGCGAGTTGAATCGAATAATCGATAGCGGTCGCCATTTTGGCCCGATTATTTCGAAGATTTCTTCATTTGCTCAAATTCGTCATTACCAAAGATTCTTAACGGAGTCTCGCGGAATTACCGATTCGTATGAGAGAGAGAGAAAAAAACGAATGAGCTTCGCGGCGGCACAGATGCTGTCCGCGTTGGAATGTTGCGGACATTACGCATGCGTCGTACGTATCTTACTCGGAAGAGATTGGTCGAGCTCCGTTATATGTCCTAACGCGACACGAGCAAGCTTGCCCGCGATCGGGCTCTCGCAACACGCGAGTTCTCTTCGCTCGTCTGCCGCCACACTTGTGAAAATGTATTCCACATAGCATGTGTCCTATGAAATCATTATTTCATGCGCGTCCAATACAAATACCAAGCAGCTAAGACCAGCGTATAACTGTTGGCCCGTAGCCTCAGCGATGGAATTTAAAAAAAAGGGAGAATAAAGCATAAGAATCGTGGGCAATTGGCTGGCGCGAGCGAATACCAAATAATGTAGATTGTTAATAGCGTAGCGATGCGCTGCTACCTCGGGGATTCTACGTCCCCGTAATCCCGAGAAAGCCAACTATATACGTACTAAGAAAGAGAGAAAAGTTTAGCTATCTAGCTCGTCGCCATTTGTAGATGCGCTAGTGTTGCCGGCCAGTGCAAGTCGATGACCTCATCTCTTCTCTCTTGTTGCGCGCGGCACCGCGCGCGAGGCTTTCTCGGTTCTCTTTCTCGCGATCGCTTGCGCGCGAGATGCCATCGTTGTCAGCGGTGCTTCTGGCTCGGGCGAGAACACTCTTTCAATGCGATCTCGAGCGCCGCCGCGGCTTCTGACCGCCTCTTTCGCATCTAGGCCCGATCCCCGACCATTCGCTCGCTCTATGAAAGAATTCGCGGGAGGAGTCTTTGCCTCCTCGCAAATCGGACAAACGGCGAACGCGCAATTGTCGCGAACCGCACGCTCGCCGACTCTGCAGACAGAACAATCATTACTTTTATCCATGTGTGTCTCTCTCTCTCTCTCTCTCTCTCTTCCCGTGTCTGTGTGAGTCTGTCCGAGCGCATTTTATCCCCTCACGTATCCGCATCTATAAGAATATACGTGTACACGTATAAATCACAGCGAAAGAGACGAAGGTAGCCACGCGCGCGCAGTCTCGTTGCAGCTCTAGCGCATAGCTTCATTCCGGCTTGATGGCAAGGTCGGATGGTGACCCCGAAGACGCCGCGGCGGCGTTCGCCGTTTCGCCTTTCTCGCCCTCCTCCTCGCGCGGCCCGTCTCTTTCACCTTCGCGCCATATTATCCATCCAGACCTCATCGTTCTCTTCCTTCGCGGACTTTTCCACTCGCGCCGAATCCTCGTCTGTACCTGTTTTTTTCTCGACCCTCGCGTTCCTTATACGTCATTCCGATTTATCATGAATCCTCGACAATCACTCGATCCCTCATGAGATCCTGGCATAGAAATTTATTAGAATTTCTACATTTTTGGGGCTGCGGGCTAATAATTTGGCCACTGCACTTTGGCTTGATCGGAAATGCCGGAAATATTTTGCAGGACCGATCGAGCGTGTCTCGTGGTAATTTGAATCGTAAAGGGATAAAGCGAGCAGGAATAATTCGAGGTGGTTAGCGATAGCGCCAAGAATATTTGGCGCAGGGTGTTTGTTGAAAAATTCTGGTATATGGGGAGCATAGGGCGAGAATGGAGGACGGCAGGGGGGCGCCTATATCTCGAGGCGGTCCGCGCCAAGAGTGCGAGAGTTCTCTTCTCCGGAGAATACACCGCGGTGGCGATGTGGCACGACGAGAAGCACGGCAATGAGGAGATAGAAAAGAAAGAAGGAGGAGGAGGAGGAGGAGGAGGAGGAGGAGGCGAGCGAAGACGTCGGTCCGGTAGAGAGAGGCTCTTAAGGTGGTGAAGAGGAAAGAGAGGTGCGGGGGCGAAACGGCAAAAGAGACGTGGCGATGTTAACCGGTGGGGGTAAGGAATGCATGGGAACGAGGCACAAGCGGTCCGACCGCGATTTGCCCGTCCCGCATTCCACTACAACGCCGTGCGCGCACCACTGGAGCCTCGATCTTTGCCGAGAGTTCTCTCCCTCCTCTCTCTCTCTCTCTCTCTCTCTCTCTCTCTGTCTCTTGCTCTCTCCCCGGGGCCACCGACCACCGCTGTATAATATAACGCCATGGAAATCAGCCGAGAAACCCACAAGAGAAAAGAACATCCTTGTCGTCGTTTGGTCCCCTATCGTTCTTCGATATACGTACATGTGTCTATTTGCATAATGCTATACTCCCATTTAACCTCCTCCACCTCCTCCTTCGTTTACTCCTTCAGATTTCTTCCACTTTCCGCTGACACATATATCAAATGATTTTTTTCTTCATACCCACTAGCCAGTTTATTCAATCAAAAAATCTCCTCAGACACCATCTCACCGTTCTCCCTCCTTTCCTTTCCAAATAATATTGATGTATATAATAAACACGTCATTGACCAAAGCCCCGAGGACTCGTTTCCGCTCACTTTTTAACTGTCTCTCTTTTCTCTTTTCATTCTTTTTTATTTCAACCGAGACAGAAATCTCTCACCAAGTTTTCGAACTCGTGAGACTGCTCGACGCCGCTCGCCTTTTCCCTCCTCCTCCTCCTCCTCCTCCGCCTCCTCCTCCTCCTCCTCCTCCTCCTACCCCTCGCAACTTCTTCGACAGCGTCACTCTCACAGATTTGTGTCAATTTGGCATCTTTCCCTATGGTGACGTCTCCTCGCCAACAACATCTACCAATCTTTAGTCCGACACTCTTTCCAACTCTTTGGCTTTTACCTCCGGCGATCAACTAACTGTACATCCGCTTATGTACTCCCAGTCTCTTTCTTTCTTTCTTTCTCTCTTTCCCTCACTCTCTCGGAGTCTATATCGCGAACTACTCGAGCTACCGATTCAACGAATCGGCTGTGCATCAAACGGTATGTCCGGAGCTTCCCCACCGATTATTTTATCACTCCATAAAACCCATAGCTCCGTTTCCCGGCTTATCAATGTCTGCAGTTATTTCTTTTGATAACTAAAACGATCGCAGCAGGCTTTCTCGAATTCCCGCATTTTCAATGATAAAGCCAAAAGCCTGAACTCGCTATAAGAAAATTATGAAAACTTCTCGCGATCTTCTCAACTTTATCGCAAATTATCAAACTTTTTTATCATTTTTGCATCGATTTTCTAATTAACCGGCTTACAGGAACTTGGCTATTGGCATTGGGATCCAAAACTTTCCTGAGGGACTGGCTGTTTCGCTGCCTCTTCAGGCAGCAGGCTTCAGCACCCTCAAGAGCTTTTGGTACGGCCAATTATCGGGAATGGTCGAACCAATCGCTGGCGTATTGGGAGCTGCCGGTGTCAGTCTCGCCGCTCCGGCTCTTCCCTATGCCTTGGCCTTCGCCGCTGGAGCAATGATCTACGTCGTAATCGATGACATTATCCCGGAAGCTCATCAGAGGTTTGTACCGACCTGTTAATTTTCGTTAAAACTCAAAATTACGCAATTTTTAAAAACATTAAAATTCAAATTTTTCTCGATAACGATGAGAAATAAATTTATTTTACAATTTATTCATTTACGAAGATTAAAAAGTTCACCGCATTTTTGTCCACGCAAAAAACTCGCTCGCATTAATTTTTTCTCTCAGTAGCTTGAGAACTTTTTATTTCTCAAACGCGCTAACGTTTTTATTCATCTGCGTTACTTTCTCAAGTATGTAGCGCAGACCCAGAGTAGACGAAGTCGTGAATTTATTTGTTCCCAGAGTTTGCCTCTAGCGCTAACAAGCATTGTCATTATAATTGGCTCCTTCTGTGTGGATTTCGCGCGCGATGTACACCGCACCAACGATACCAGTCCACGGGCTCCCTTCTCGCTCTCCCGTTTCACTTCCCTTCCGCTTTTTTGTTTCTTTTATTAAAATTGAATAACGATAATTTTTCAAGAAATCGATTCTTTCTATTATTCTCTTTATTCTTCCTAGTCGATTTTACACTAAAGTTGTAGAGTGGTCGGGAAGATGAAAAAGAACATTTTTCCATGTCCTTGAAGTTGCAGGATTTTTTTAAAAATTTTATCGTCAAAAATCACCGAAAATCCGATTTTTGAATGAAAATTAATGAAAAATATGGATTTTGGATCGATTAGTAATGAAATAATCGACGTTCGTCTTTTTCGGAATATCGAAACTGTGTGATTTTTTATTTGCAGCGGTAACGGCAAATTAGCCAGCTGGGGGGCGATGTTGGGTTTCCTGATCATGATGTCACTGGACGTTGGTCTAGGATAACGGGGATTAGAAAAAAATGAAACGTCAAACGTGTGCAGAGGACAGAGCGAAAAAAGCTGAGACGAGACGAGCGCAAAATGGCGGATCCGTCGAGACATCGATGGGAATTCCCTCGTAGTTACCAATTTTAAGATTATTTTATTTATCCACTGGATATGGACGATCGATCCGAGGTGAGCGATCGAAATGTTGAATAGAAAATAATTCCATCGAGGATCTGCGGATTCTCGATCACGAGGCTGGAGACGACGAGAGAAAACAAAGATTTCGTAAGTTGGAACTCTGCATTTTGTCGATTTGCCTATTTTACAAGCAAATATTTTTTTTCGATTCTAATTTTTTATTCCATGTTGGGATTGGCTCCATTCGGGAGCAGAGGAATTAGCATAAAAGACATAAAGAGACAAACGTATTCCGGGCCCAAAAGTTGAATAAACAAAAAAAAAATTAAAACAATTAAAAAGACATGGGAATTGGGCAAGTAAAAAAATATTTTTCGTTCATTTCCATGCAACGATGGAAAGTGCAATATTTTCAACTATACGTAGTCGTCGATAATCGACGATTAATGACGGGTGACGACGGTTTATATTAAACCAAAGTTAACAGACGAAAAAAGGAACAAACTTAATTACTTTTAATATTCAGATCGGTCCGTACTTTTCGAATAAATTCCCGAACTAGGGAATCATCCAGCGTCGCGATGAATGGGAAATCTGTACGAGAGAATAACGACAATGTCGAAGCGCAAATTGTACAAGTTATCGACGAATTTCCTCAAGGGAAATTCTTCGTTAAACATAAAATTTTGCTCACGGTTAAAAATCGCCTTCGAAATAGTAGAAAAAAAAAATAGTTAACTTTTTCATTTCCAAAGCCAATCTTAGAGTCATTGACAAAGTAGTTTTGTACATTTCCACTCTTCAATCATAAAATCGCCATGAAATACGTTTCCCAAAGTGTTTCTCAGAGCGAACTATTTTCTACGATAAAACTCAAGGTCATTAACATCGGAAAGTCAATTTCGCTGACCTCCACAGAAGTAAAATAAAAAAATGACAAAAACCAATCAAATTAAATTTTCATGAGTGATTCAACGATGTTTATGTGCCTGAGAACATGCGAGATGAATTCTGTAAATAAAAATCATGTGATTTCTTACGCTTGGCTTGAGCTCAACGACGCGAGCTCTTCCGAGGGTGTTTGCGTCTTATTTATTTAACCTTTTCTGCAATCCAGCTCACCTGTTCCAGGAAAACGTCTACAAACTCCATGGAATTCCAAAAAAAGTTCTATTTTTGCCATAAAATAATATTCGATCGTCAACGGAAAAATAATTCATGAAAAAAGTGAATTTTCCAAAATTTGGCCGAAAAAATTTCTGAAAATTTTTTTTCCCATAAAAATAACGATTCTCGTGAAAATGATTGAAAAAATAATGCAAGCTCGAAACAATATTCGTGTTTAAAAAAAGAAACACGAGTCGAAGCGAGTATGTTTCTGTGAATCGACAACGACGACGAGGAATTCAAGGTAACACGCATAACAGAGCCCCAGACAAGCTTGAATGCTGCATCGCACTCTCTGTATATTCTCGGGTCTGCATTATCGGTGGGTTCTCCAGGGTCCCGAGTTGCATAAGCGAGAAGTGCCGAGCTTGGCATGAATGGAGCCGAGAGCGCAACGGCGAGACGATGGAATGAGAGAGAGAAAGAAGTAAAGAAAGAAAAAGAGCGAGAGAGAGAGAGAGAGAGAGAGAGAGAGAGCGCGAGGGGGGGGGGGGGCAAAGAGAAGAGGAAAGGGAGCGAGGAAGGGGAGCAGGGAGGGAGACTTTCCGGCCATGCAACGGACAAAGGCCAAAGCTCGACGAGTCGCGAGTGAGAGAGAGAAAAATAGAGACTAATAAAAGAGAACGAGAGAGATGAATAGAGCCGAGGAGGCTGGTGAATTCTAACGATCATCACGAGAGACGTAAAACAATCGGAAATAGAAAACAAAACAAAAAATGTATAAAACATGCCGAATGCGAGGTTACGAAAAAACAAAAACTGTAGAGACGAATCGTAAGATTTAAAAGACTCGACGAGAATAGAAAGAATCGAGGTAAGAAAGTAACGGGGGAAATAGACGAATCGGGGCGCAATAGAAAATTAAGAGGGGGATAGGAGACGATAGACAGTCCATAGAAAAGTCGACGGTACCGGGCCATGACGGTTGCACGACGTCAGAACTCCAGCAGTCATTCGATGCAGTTCGAACCGATCGCTCCGTCACTCGTTTTTATCGTTTCACATAATCACTTAATTTTTTTTTCATCCATCCAAAGAATTTCATCGAAAACTTCAAAAAATCTGTTTTCCCTTTCAATTAAGATTTAAATTTCATCAATTAGTACAATCCCACTAATTATTCTTGCACTCAATTCTTCGAGTATGAGAAAAACATTTTTCACAGTTCGCTTAATTCGCGTTCCCCTTCATCGGACTAAATAATTATGGGAAATCCCGCACCATCTCCATCTTCCAACATCGTCGAATTCTTTCCCGATCGGTTCGACTTTCGCGCATTAAGACGATTGGTCCAGTGTGCTGCCCGCGGTTAATCAACAAAGATTCAGTGTGTCCGAGTGTTTCAACGTGGTTTCTCTTTTTCGACTCTAATCCCGAGGCCTAAATCCACGGATCGGAAACGGACGAATTTTCCGAAAACGATCAACAAGGAATGAAAAAATTACAAACTGCATCGAGCTCACGTGTTGCCCCTCCAATTTCGTGAGTATGTCTCATTTTTTTCTCTCACACTTTCGAAAAACCTTTCAACCCAAAGATTCAACAGTATAAAAGAAAATAATTAACGTCCAAATGTTCAGAAATGTCGAAATTCGAAAAAACTATAAAAATAAATACATTTTTCCTCTTTGAATGACAAAAACTCAAAAAAAGCCTCTAAAAAATTGAAGCGAAAATAGATAAAAATAAAAAACCATAAAATCCGCGAATTTTCGTTGTTCCCGAATGATGAAATGTGCAAAAAAATCAAATGAGATTTGATGAATAATGAGGATGGGTCCATGGGATCATATCTCCCGGAGTATTCGCGTCAAGTCTGACGGAGATAGGAGTTGACGTAACATCATATACTTTGAGCGTAAGACAGAGTGTAATACACCGGACACAGTGTACTTTGCAGCTCTCGAGTCATGAGCAAATGAGGCAAGAGGAGTAGAGAGAGGTTCATGGAGGAAGAGCAAGAGAGGTAGAAGGAGGGAGAGAGGGAGGGAGGGGGGGGGGGTAATATTGAAGTTTGTATCTGTACGTACTCTTCGTACACGTTGATATATTTATACACATATGTACGTTAATGCACGTAACGTAGGCGTACAAAAATAGCCGTGGCGGAACAGCACCGGAAGCGAACGAGTTCCGCCCAGGGCTAGCTCAAGGGTCACCGTCCTCTTCGCTAGGGAAAGAGCACCGCAAGATTATTTGAGATTCAGTTACCGCCTTGCGTACTTTTCACATTATCTCCCCACAAGAGAGTCCTTGAAAAATAATCTTTGCCTCCATTGATAATATGCGTTGATTGAATCGAATCGTTGAGAGAATTGAGCCAACGTGAACGAAGAAAATGGAAAAATTCAATTTCGAGAATCGTGATTTTCCGAATGCGGCGCCCGGAAGCCTGAAAAACAAATTCCTCCGCGATGACTACGATTTTTCTAGAGTTTTTGTCGTTCCCTACGTTTACTGCGATCAGATGAACTTGCGGCGTAAATTTTTCGACAAAAAATAGTGACACAATGGGATCGGAGGCTGATCTAATTTTCAGAAGCTTTTAAAATCCCCGAACGAAAATATTTTCGTCGATGGGTGCATAGAGATGGAAATGCAGTTTCCGATCGCGATGCACTTTATGAATGAACTACTACCGGTCATGCGTCCACGAGATACGTGCCTATTCATCTTTTTACCAACACACACTCCCTAACGTGTATATTAGAGGGAAAATGGAAGCTCGTATCGTGTGTGTAGTATTTTATTGAGTACGATGGTACGATGAAGCTAGAGTTTGCCTCGGTGGTTTGCTCGCTTGTACGATCGTTCCAGAGTGTAGCGTTGAGATAGGAAGGAAGTGACTAGCTCGTACAAGTATTGTCCCTTGACACGATACTCGTCCGTTGCTTCCGCATTAGTCGTTACTAGTCAACACTTGACCGGCAGGAAGCTTCGCTCGAGGAAGTATAACTCGCATGTTCCTCTCTCTCTCTCCCTCTCTCTGTCTCTCTTCCCCCTCCCCGCGACCCTCTAATCGTAGCGATGCATCCTGCATTATTCATCGTTCAATTAAAACCTAACTTCGATCCCCATTTGGGGCCCCCCACTTCTTTCTCTTCGTTCTAATAATCAAATTGTTTTGTTGTTCAACTCCAATTCATTTGTTCAGATCCTCGATCGAATAAAAAACCAGAAAGACTTTCGGGCAGAAATTATTTCGTCGTTTCTATATTTTTCACGCAATCCCATATCGTTTGAGGCAGAAAATTCATTATATTTTCGCTTGAGAGTAAGATTCGCGAAAATTACATTTTTTCTTTGGCCCCTCGCCTCAGGGACCGAATAAATTTCCGTTACTTTCGAAACGACGATAGATTTTCGATTCTATTGTCTTGATATTTCGGTTATAATCATGTTTTGAAACATTAGCTATTTTTCTGGGAAATTGTCTATTGGATCGTTACCTTAAAATCAAAACAATTCTTTTCCCTCCAAAAGAAATCCAAACTCCAGAAAAACAAGAGACTCTCAATTGCTGTTCGAATAATTCGACAAGCTTGTCAACACTTGAACTCTCGCCCGAGTTATCTTACAGCGAAATAACCGACCAGCAGAAAAAAAGAGGCGGCAGAGAGAGAGAGAGAGAGAGAGAGAGGTGTACAGAGTGTACGACATGCTTATCTGAGACACTTGTGCGTATGTTATACCATGTCCATGGTCTCGAACTCGTAATAAACCAAAGTTACGAAGAAAGTCGTTGGCGAGAGCAGAATTAAAAATTTTCGTACCGGACATTATTTTATTCGGTGGAAATCGACGAGTTTGTAGAGACCCAGAGCTTTTTTATCCTAAATAAGAATCTTCCGCGTTATTCAGTCGCGAGTCTCGGACCTTTTATACTCGTTCATTGGTATTTTCTATTTTTATCAAAACTCTCCTCCTCTCGCTCTCGTCTGCGTGTCACCGCAATTTTATTCGTCTACGATATTTCGAGACTATGCCACGATCGCAGACGCCTGTTGAAAGAGCTCGTTTAACTCGTGTCGATTCACACCCAATGAGACGATCTCACAGGAGCCCGCATTTTTACTTTTTTACATCATTTTCTTGCTCCAATCGAGTTTTATACGAGAATCACTTCCGGTCTGGGGTCTCATGGTTCCTACAGAGTTTTCCACAATTTTTTGAAGAATTAAGTGAATAAAAAAAAATCCACTTCTGCCTCGGGAACGCCGATGGTAAAAAAGAATTTTAATTGTCCACGGGGACTTATAATTCCCCCGTAGAAAAACGCGGAGAACCAAAATTTCCACCTCGATTGGCGGCGCTGCCGAGACGCGACAGAAGGGATTCCCCTTCTTCTTCTTCTTCTTCTTTTCCACACGCAAGAAGCGAACAGTGAGCAGAAAGCTGAGTAAGCAAGGAACAACAGCGGCAGCAAAGCCACCAGAGCTCCCTGTCACGAAGTCGCGAGACGAGAAGGTACTTGGGACGTGGCGAGGGGTTTTTCGACCGCTCGGGAGGGATTCGCGCGAGTTTCGTGCCGATCCTCCTCGTCTATTCAGTCCTCGCTCGCCAGCCAACCTCGTTCGAGCTTGTCTAATGTTTCTAAAGATCTCACGTTCTTCAATCCTCCAAACAATAATTATCTGCGATCAGTGTTCATTTCTCTTGATCATTCATTTTATTTTTTATTTTATCGCATTTTTTTCTCTATTTTCCAATTCAGCCCTTTTTTCATTTTTTTCGTTCACGAATTATTCATCCGATCAAATAATTCATTTTCTCGTAACAGTGAATACAAAATATCTTCGATATTATCGGTGATATAATCCAAGTTTCACTCACTCCATTTCCGTCGAGATAAACAGAAACGTGCCGGATCATTTGGCTGGGTGATGTATTTGCACATATATCATCATCGAGTTAAGTGAGTGTGACCAACGCGATATTTTCTTTATTATACATTGCAAAAAAAAGTTTTATTAATTCCGTCCATCCGATCGGTTCAAATTCAAGGATCGTGATTTATTTTATTCAAGTCATTTTTGCAACGGTTCCTGGAGCTTTTGCCAAGTACAAGTGAGTTCGAGCCGCTGCCAGCTTCTGCGGTTGTCCAATTTTTGGTTATTCGACGAGCCGAGAAATCCCCGAACAGATCGTCGAGACTGAAAAAATGGGAATCAAGGTACGTTTTTGTTTTTATGATTTTTTAATCGATCGAATTTCATTTTCAAGAAATTTTCTTAACTCCCTTGAGTGTCAATTTTTACAATAACGATATTATAAACTTTTCATAACCGGAAAATAAAAAAAGAGTCAACGATTTGAATGAAACACGAAGGAGTATACGAAGAAAATAAAATTGAGCCACGCTCTCGTCTCGTGTGCTGGCTTATCAGCTCGTTCGACCGCGCCGTTGCCGCGTTCTTTTTCTAGTTATCAATTCTCCTACGGGCATGATAATAATTATCTTTCGAAAATCGCGTGGTATGCGGGAGGCGTGAGCGAGTGCGTGCCACACAACACACTCGCATGAAAATACCGAACGACGTACGCAGGCATGGGAAACGAGAGTTCTATATAAAACCGAAACCTTCACTACAAGTTCGGTCATATTTTTTTTCCCCACTTATTACGTGTTCACATTTAGTCAGCTGCTTCTGTCTCGTTCCAAAGACCTTGGGCATCTCGTTTTTTACGAAAATAACGGAAAAATATTTGAATTTTTCGAGGATTTCGGAAAATTCATTCTTCGGGCTCATTTTTCGGACCGAAAAATAGAAGTTTTATCAATTTTTGAAACGACCGAACGATCCTAATGAAAAATTCAACGTCACAGTCACTCCATCTTTTTTAAAATTCTTTCTTATGACTTTGAAAAAAAAAAAAATTCATTTTCCCTTGGTTTGAATTTACACGACGATAGCAAGTGATACAGAGAAGTAGGAGGTATTACGACTGGCCGCGTTCCAACGTGGCTAGCCGGAGAGTTCTCGCGCGAAAGGGGCCGCCGTCTATTTTCGTTAATTATTCGCATCTACGTGAAAGCTTGATCTCTGTGATACTTACAAAGTCTGTTGCACCACTCGTCGTGGCCCTCGAGTATAAATTCATTACAATTTATAACGATAAATAAAATTTAAATGCGTTTTATGTTACCGCGCTTGAAACACTTTCGACGTATCCACTCGCTAAATTCCTGAAGACCTGAAACCACAGGAAGCTTCCCATCCAGACTTAATAATTAAAACAAAAAAAAAGTAACTAAATTTTTTTTTTTTAATGAAAAATTAATAATTTGAACGAAAAATTCAAAAAAATACTAAAATTAAAAAGCAAATGGAATGTTAAAAATAGTAACGGAAATAGAATCGAAATTCTCATTTTGAAACAAGCGAAGAAAGTTGTCTAAACATTCGTAATATCTGACGATGAATGCCGCAAATATTCGCAACGAAAGAATTTTTCAAAATTAATTACAATTCCGATAATTAATAATGGCGCGTTTGAGATTATGTTCAAACTAGGTTGCCCCTTCGGCATAGCCTCCGTAACTCGTTCCTCTTGTATGCACGATGGAATTCAATCGCTGAGCTCGTTGAGCGAAATAACCAAAAGCAAGAATGAAAAAAATTGCGGAAACTTTCGTAAAGGCCGGAAAAAAAATTGACAAGATCGACGATCGCTCAAGAAAATGGAAAAATAAAACTACAAAGTTGAAACGATCGAGAAATAACATGAAAATTGCTCGGTCACTAAATTCCTCATTAATAAATAATCGCTCCTGGAACGGATCGGAAATCAGGCAGTTATTTGATTTGAGAACCTCTGAGGAGCAGCCTACAGCCTACAAAAAGTCGTACACGCGGGCGAACCTCTGCTTCGCGGCTCTTTAAAGTTTAAAAGCCGGACGGAGGCGACAACGATGTTGTATAGAACTCTCGCGATCTCACATGTATTACCAGACGCCGTAGCCGCGCTTTCTTGAGTGATACTGCCCGTGAAACTATTGACTCTTCAATGATACATAAGTACACGACAACATATACATGGATATTAATGTGTATAAATGTATATCCGTTGTTGGCGATGTCGTGCGGCAGAATTTCGGTCAGTTTTACGGTAAGGAGCTCACGATCGTTCAAGACTGAGGTACATCGACCCGATCTCTGTCTCTCTTTCTCTCTCTCTCTCTCTCTCTCTCTCTCTCTCTCTCTCTCTCTCTCTCGATTATGCAAAATAATTATAGCGGAATGCGGCCACCTGACGTCATCGCCGTAAAAGAATTCCCTTGCCCCGGCTCGTACATTATTATCAGTAGATACACGGGAATATTACTTTTCACAGACAGCAAAACACACTCCTAATCTTTCTTATCGCGGAATCGTGATCGCGGAGCGCCGGTTTTAACATTTTATCCTTTTTTTCGTACATAAAAAAGTAAGCGAAAGCGTTTAATACCGATCTCCTGTACTCTATAAAAGATATTTGAATACCTTTATATATTTATACATCGATACATCAGCAGAGATAGCGACAAGCACAGTGGGAGTGAAAACGCGTTACACGAGACCTTTGAAAATAAAAAGATGAAGAAAAATTAGCCAACTCGCTCTGGCGGGCGCGTGGGTTCGTTCAACTTTGACCGTGTCTCAAGCAATTCCCTCTCTTTTTCTCCTTTCTTTACCCTACACCGAGAGACTATTTTATAGTTTCAAAATTACGCGCTGCAAATCATTCAACACCAATTGCGCACTTTCATTCAATATTTATGAAAATTGGCTTCTTCGTATTTTCCGAGCAACTTCGCACCCTCCACCCCCGAGTTCTGACATTTCGAATACGTGAATCAAAAATGAAAAGTTACAGTCGTTAATTTGATTTTTCCTCGGCCGCGTTCGACAATTCGTCGATTGATACGAATCGTCTGGCCTCGTCTCTTATGGATTTTATTATTAAATTCATTTTTTATTTCATTCCGCCTCAACAGTACGACATTTGTCGCGTTCGTTCATTAATCATTCTCAATGGTTTATGGGCCTTGGATATGACGAAAATATTTAGTAGCACCGCGATCGCCTCCAAATGATTTATCAGTACATATCGTCGTGCCCCAGTCCTCCAACAAATGTAAACCCCTGCCTCAGGACATGTCTCTTTCTCTCCTCCAATGATACTCCTCTATATGTATATCACCACGAAAGAACCGCGGCGTGGGAAACGCGTTTCTGATTCAGCGACTCTCAATTCGTTCCTGCTTTCTACTTAACTCTATGCGTCTGCATTAGAGTATTGATAAAAAATTCATTTTTTCAAGGTAATTTAATATTTTTTCGTTGTCTCATTCGCTGGCGCTCGTAATTTTGATCGAGCCAATTAATTTTTGCGTCTTTTTGAAATTCGATCCCTCGGATGGTTAGACACGATCGCCAAGTAGATTTCACCGATTATTCCTTCTCGAGCGTGCCTCCCATTCGATCGTTATCTTGGCGCCTCTAAAAAATGTTGATAATCTTACGATTGAATAGAAAAATTCTTTCGTACGATAGGAGCAGGCGGATAGATGTCAGAGACAAGATTAGTGGCGCCCTGCACGTTATCGCATCCAAGTCTTCTTTTTATATCGCACATTTGGGGTCACGAGTTTTTTTTTTTACAATGTACAAGGTGCCGAGGAACGAACAATCTGCTTACGTCAGAGCGCCACCTGCGTATGAACGTGTATGTACAATTGACGCGTTACGCAAACATTCATAAGGTCGAGTCGAAACTTGGCTAAAATTGTGGCCACGGAAAATGCCAAGCGTTTCGATCAAAATCGTCCAAAGTTTTTTCCTTCCTCTGTCGTCCCTTATATTTTTTTAATTTTCTTTCGTCCTCGTCTCAAACGCCCAACTTGCATTTAAAAGGGACGTTCAGGAGGATGATAAAATTAGAACCTCCTGGAAGTTTATGCGCCTAGACGCGTAGTCGCGACGCAAAGATACGTAATAATGCACACAAAGAACAATAACACGCTCGGTCGATCCGCAAATAACGCGCAAGGAGCAGAGCATAAAGCGTGTACGGATCCATACACGCGCATATATGAATAAATAAATTTCGCAGCTTCAACGTGATCGTCGCGAGCGCATAAATAGACAAGAAATTATTTCGTGCCCGTGTGTTTATATTTTTTGTTTGGGTTTGTTTGAAAAGAACGGAAGCGACGACAAAACGTACAATATTCAATAATAAAACTCGACCGGATATTCGCATTTTTTATTTTATTTCTCCCATCATCCAGCTTCACGGGGACCGAGCCACTTTGCCGTTTTTTCAACGATCCATTTTCGATGCAACATATTGCCAACGTGTCCATATCGCGTTTTGATACTGTGCGCTTGCTGAATGAAGGCGTAACAATTATTATCGCGTGACAACGTTCTTACGTCATTTTCTACTCGACGCAAAACTCTTGACCATCCGCGTATGCAACCGAGCAAACGACAATTGATTTTCCATGATAACACATCGAGACTATCTGCTTCCATGAATACTGCAAGCTTCGAAATAATATTATGACAACTTGCGAGTAATAATGAAAAGTACTCGAGTCCGCAGGAAGTTTAATAGAATTTTTCATCCGTTGTTATTCGCAGAATCTCGCGTAAGAGACAGGAATTTCTCTTTATAAAAAAAACCAAGACTTTCGAGTCGAAATTTGGGAAAACGGTGAAACGATTTCGTCGCGCATTGTTACGAGGTTGCGAAAATGTATGCAATATCCGGCAAGATGGCGAAAAACGTGGCCGGATTCATTGAGAAGGTTTTGCCTGTGGTAAACGTAGTATGCGGAATATATGGACGTAGGAGAGTGTAAATGTACGTGTCCAGAGGTCGGAGCGTGGCATCGCGCCGCGCGCCGCAACCAGCACCGACCATTCGTACTAATGAATGGATTGAACGAACCTGACGTCACAGCAGGATGGATTATATGAGAGTCTCGCCGGTGCTCCAGGCATGGTGTGCGGGGAATCCGCAGCGCGTGACATCGTACTAGGAAGGAAGCTCGTTTCCTTTATTCTTTCATAGATACCTTTACCTACACGAAGTACACTCGTTACTAAAACCATTAGAAACTCTAATTAATTGGCCTCGTTACAGCGAGACTCTTGACTACGAAAGTTTCACTGAAAAATCGATTATTTATAGCGATCGAATGATTTTTTCATTAGAATCGAGCGACACCAAATTTGTTCCTATTTAAAAAAGAAAAAAATTCACTCCAGAAAATGTGATGCCACTTTTTTTCCATAACCCAATTAAAAATCATTATTGGAATAATACGGAGTGTGAAAAACTTTTGCACAATGCTGTATGTGCGAGCGTGCATGCGTATCCGCTCGAACCGCGTGTACGAGTTCACGCTCACGACCCTACTCGCTATGTAACCATTTTTACAATTACATCACGTATACGCGGTTGCTCCGAACTATTCCGCATCTTCAATTACAATTTAATATGCTTTTCTCTCTGAATACGAATAAATATCCATTGAGTAATCTCGTTTTAATTACGCAACACGAAAACAAACGTTTTTTCTTCATTGTCTTTCAATCATAACAATTTAGCGCTGTAATTCCGAGGGGAATATAAATTACACGCTGCAATTTGAAATATTTCTGGAATTAATTGTTCGATGAGCCGATTATTGAAAATATAAAATGGAAAAAATGACATTTTTTTTCGTAGGAAATAAAAAATGAGTAAAGATTCGATGGTTATTAATATTCGAACCAGGAAACGTGCAGCTACTCCTGGACATTAGGTATAAACGTAGCCTGGGGTATCGAGTACTCTTGTAACTCTTGTGATCTCAACGTAGTCTGGGGCACGTCTGTGGATCGACGCCCGTCCAAAAATAGGCTTTAAAAGATGGTCGAGACGTTCTCGGGCACCTCATCTATTATCGTAGGCTACTTATAGTCGAAACCGTGCTCGATGCTTGTTTTTTTTTCGACAAAGAAAGATTTGAAAGTTGCAAGTATGGAAAAGGGCTCGAAATTGAAATGGCAAAGATTGGTGAATATCCAGGCTTCGATCGAGGTTCTTTGGTGTACATTATACGTAACGCAGGAGGCAGGTGTACATCTGGTAAGGAGGAAACCTCTGTACGGTATATTAGCAGCTGCTAGCGAGCAACGAGCTGGCAACTTTAGCTCGCGACATGCATAACGATTAAACGCGTATATAGACCCGCGCGTCTATATCCGTGGGGGGGAAGAAAGAGATAGTGAAAATCTGAGAGAAGGTCCGAGGTCTCTTTTGACAGGAGCGAGAAATAGCCGAAAGAATCGAGTCTGTGTTAGCTCGATCCCAAGGTGAACGATATAATAGGAGGGCTTTTGAGAAAGAGAGCAGATGTCCGCTGACGGCGGGCACGAGACCCACCGAATCCTTATGAGCTCTCTCTCTCTCTCTCGCTCTCTCGTGCCGAAGCAATGAGGATCTTGTAGGAATTGAATGCGAAGTTTATCCAATTCTAATCAAATATTTGGATGAAAAAAAAAAAAATTTCGAGGTTTTTCAGAAAGAATCGAAAAAAAAACGTCAATCGAAAGCGGCGCGGCGTTTCTGAACTTTTGAGGCGTAGTGTATATTGACGCGTATATTCTTGTGGCATGTTTCCTCTCGTGGCGGGTACACGCAATCATCCTGAGACGCGTACACGTCTCGAGTTGTATCTCCGGTACCAGGATTGCTAAACAGAAATAGCCCTGGGCGACACATAGAGAATTTATCCAGAGCTATATGTATAAAAACATGTGTACACAAGCGTACATATGTGTATGATGTTGGAGGATGTATAGGGGAAGAGAGGCTGAAGTATCTCGCTCGCACTTCCGGTTCTTCCGACTGGTTCCTTTCGTTTCCTCGCTGCTCGCGTTTACCCTCTCGCTTTCTCGCGGAAACCTTTTCTCCTTCGGGCCACGCGCGTCTATATATTTCCACATCGGAATCGCATCTGCTCTCGTTTCGTACAATCTCTCACATATATAGAACTTTTGAACAATTGGCCATGGGTCCCATTCACGCGATATGCTCTTGCGCCCGACTCCAAAGATCTCGCTCCCTCTCTCTCATTCGCTCTAGCTCGTGGTCGTGACTACGTCCTCGAGAAACTCCCAATGAAATCGTCCACCAATGACGAATCCATAAAGCAACTTTCAAAAGCTTTTCCACCACTGAATTTTTTTATTCATCGATATGTACACGAGCCACGAGCGCCGCACTACGTATCATCGCGAATTCAACGATATCGTGCACGGAGGAAACTCCAAGACGATTGAGAGCCTCTGCGCGCCGTGCGACTTTTTGAGTTGCTCTGGTCCCACGCTGACTGTGCTGCACGTCGCGTTATATATATATATATATACATGTATTTATATATTTATATACATGACGACTCGTATGTGCTCGTGTATCTATACGGATACACAATATTGTATAGATTCACCGGTACATACCGCGATTATAGCACCAACACTCGCCTCCTTTCCGAACTCTTTTCGTACACACTAACGTTGCAATTCACAACGTCACTGTACGTACGCGATATCAACACACTCTTACTAAACACAAAGTGCGTTTACCTGCATCGCCTCGCGAACACCTAGTTTTCGCCATATTCGGCGCTAATTTTCATTCTCGTGTGAAAACCGATGGAAGAAAGTTTCGTTTTGCAATTTTTCCTCTCAATTACGCTCCGCAGTCTCGATCCATTTATTATGCACGAATCAGCAACATTCGGGAGAAACGATTCATTCATTTCTGACTGATTCGCGATTTGTCATCGAGGTTCACACATTCGATCGAGCAATTGTGATCGATCCAAAAACATTTGATTTCATTGATTCGTTTCATCGATACTCGATCTCGATCGATATTTCATTTTCATTTATTTGCGTTCGATGTGATGTCGTTGTCATTGGTGATCAAACATGATTTTATATTCCATTTATTAATCAATTATAACATCGGTAGTGGACGCTGATAAAACTGCTGCTCAAAATAATATAGAGTTAGAATAGTTTAAAAAAAGAATTGTCATACAAAACGAGGAAAAAACCACACCGCGAGGATGATGAAAAATTCAGGAAGAATCGCGTATAAACGAGGGTACAGGAATGGAGAACAACGAACAGGCCCGAGTCTCGCGCCCCAGCCTTTTACATTATTGAACGATTCCCAGGGATTTAAACTGCTTAGATTGACAATGACATAGTGCATACTTGGATCGATTTCTACATTATTCATCGAGATTAGCGATAAATTATCATATCGTAATGGCGCCATCGATAAGTTTACCTTGAAACTCTGATAAGTCCTATACCATTGTGAAAGCCATGGAGAATTTATCGAAAGGACTCTATAACAATCTAACACGCGTTGATCATTCACCGATCAAGAAAATCGGCGTTTAACGTTCGATCGCGAGATTTATTCACGCGAGAATGAATAAATATCGATATCACTAGGACAATGTGTCGATTCGTTGACACGACGAATTTCATTTTATTCGCCACGTTTTCTCGATTTAAAATTCATTTTTCGGTGAAAATTAAAAGAACGAAGAAAATAAAGACGAAAAATTAAAATCCTATTAAATAATCCGAAGGCTCGGAATGAAGTTAGTCTGTGGGAAAGCACTCTCCGGGAACGGATAACGAAGAAGAAGCTCATGTAAAGCTTTGTGGTCACGAAAAGCTGAGCTGAGAAAGAGAGAGGGAGAGAAAGTAGCAGCAGATGAGACTTGGACTGTGGTACCTGCATTCCGTTCCCACTGACCGTTCAGGTCCTTGTATAGAGAGAGTCGGGGCATCCTCCTCCGCTACTCTCAGCGAAAGAGTTGCTTCGCCGGTCGCGCTTACTCGCGAGAGCGAGCAGCTCACTTGCTTACTTAGTCGTTTCGTGTGCGATCGCGGCTTCCTTCTGACCGCATGTATACGTCTGGCTTGGTATGGATGCGCGAGGAGACCACGAACAAACGAGGAAGGAGGAAGGAAGAGATGCTGGAGACTGCGTTTAACGATGAGCAGCATATCGAGAGGAGCAGCCGGAGGATCGAGTATGAGAACGCGGAGTCGCGCTATCCCTCGTGTGTACTCTCTTCTCCGATGCCAACACGACATCCCGCACTGCTGTTTTACACGTCATCCTCTAGAAAACTCGTTTAACCCTCATACTAACTAAATTTCGTGCACATTCTTCAATGGGCCCCAAGTCCGAACCTGCTACACGAATAGCCAAATACCTTTCGACGAGTTAACCAACCAAATTTCGATCTGGCGCCCACAAATTCCTCTGGATCGTTCATACACGAGAAAATCGATTGTTTTTATGATTAAAAATCGATCAATTTTTTTTCTCAAATGCTCCTGTAGAAATTGACGAGAATCATAAGTTCGAAACGCCGTCAATCTTCATTAAACTCGATGCCACTTAATTAACAACGAAACGGTCGTGTCTCACGTTTTTTCCAATTTTTCGTATCGTACTTTGTAGAAAATTGCTCGTATCACTTATCGTGAAAAAAGGCCAACATAAAGAAGATAAAGAAATGAAGGAGAAAGAGGAAGTGAGAAGAGAACAAGAGACGGGGAGAGAGGGAGCGAAAGAGATGTACACGATTCGTAATCTAGCCCTCCGGTATAGATATTCACACTCTTTTTATCGCGGAAGCTACATGTCGCCCAGCAGGGTATCATATTACGTCGGCGTCTGCGTCGACAATGAGCGAGGGCGGCTTAAAAATAGCGCTCTCGAGAGTTTGCCGAGAGAGAGAGAGAGAGAGAGAGAGAGAGAGAGAGAGAGAGAGAGAGCGAGAGAGAGGAAGAATGATGAGGAAGATGAGACGAAAAGGGAGGCTCGCTCGAATAAGCACCGAAACAGATATAAACTCGCGGACGGGTTATTCCGAAGCTGCGATCTTCTTAATTAGAACAATTAGGCGCTCCAAGAATTAGCTCAGATGACAAAACTTAACGCGTCCTTCTTCACTTAAATTCTCTATTTTTCTTCCTCGTCTTAAAATAAATATTTAGCACTCGGTTGGTATTTGAAGAATCTCATGGAAATTGCGACTAATTCATTAAGGGCTTTTATAGAGAATTCTAAAACGGTACATATTTGCATCAATAAACGGTGCTCTTACGTCTTGTTCGTCTTATATACAGCGCGATCGAGCTCCGACCATTCAATGTACACAGCATCCGCTACATCATGGACCGATCGCGTCATACGCGCCAATTTATAGACTCCTCTCGCGCCAGCACTTGCCTTATTCATTCAAACCGACGATAATTCTACGAAAAGTCTACCCTCCATCTGTCACGCATACAAATAGTTGACCTCGTCTTTATATCGATGCTTTATTTCGTCTATGTGTGTGCTCTCGATAAATCATATACAGGGTGTCCCGCGACGTTCGTCAATACCGTAAAAACTTGATAATTCCCATTTGTGTAAATTCAAATTCGCGTCTCGATTTTGAGCGAAAATTTTTGGATAAGACACGATGAAAATGTAAAATATTCTTTTGCGTTTGAATCGTGGGCAATCCGTGCGACGAGACTGAGGCCACGAATCCAGCAACATTCTCGGCCACGTTTCCCTTCGTCATCCGTTTCATTCGTCGTAAATTGCTACATTTCTCACTCGCATATTTGAATCGGAACGAGTGCTTTGATCAAACGAGCCTCAATAGTGGGAGAAGAACGTCAACTGTTCCAGTTACGTGTTAATTGCTTTTTGTCCTAAATATATAGACATTCTATGCTCCACGTGTTTCATCCATCCACCTAACGATAGCGAGTGACGTTGATCCAATTGTCGCGAACGTACGACTCGATAAAATTTCTCCTATGGGCAAGGAAGTGTTTTAAAATCTTCCTCTCAGAGTGGCAGCCGATTGGACTGATGCTCGAACTCCATTTCGAATTTACAGGCATCTGCCAAGAGCTACAGTCGATAAGCAAGAGAATCGCGTGCATGAAACGAAATCCATTCATCCCGGCAATCGGAATCATAACGACGGTCGGTAAAAACGAAAATCTTGTTCCCAGATGAAAACTCTCCATTCAGGAAGCTCCGGGAAGTCAACAGTCCCTCACAACGAGTTCTGTACACACTACCCCCTCGAAATCTGCTGGTAAAGTCGCCACATCTCTGTACAAAGATTTCTGAGGCTCCATAATGTGATCTTGTCCGATGTACCGACCAACGGTAAGTTCTCTGATGGTAAGCGTTACCGACACGGCAGATTCCAGCTTTTCTTCGTTTTTATCATGCTTACAACTCGATCTGCTGATCTAATCCCTTCCTGATTGACGAGAAAACGCAACGAGACTTTGAAACGTTTTTCCTTCCAGCAGCCTCGCGACTCTAAGAAAATATTTTGACGAATCTGACTAAAAGGGAACGTGACTAATTATGATTGCTTTTTTTATTGCTTGCAGATATACTTTTGATGAGTCGATCGAAGGCGACATTTTATTAATCCGTTAATTATTAAATTTAACGATTCTCGTGTATAGAATTGCGGGTGGACTTATCGGCAGTTTGAATGCTCGCGCATTAGTAAAACGATAAGAATAAATTCTCGATTCTGGGAAAATGTGGTCCAGTGAGAGAGAAGTTTGCATGTTACGGAGATACAGTTCATATCTGGTGAAGATATTGGCTCCATAAGACGGGGAACTAAAAAAGTGAGTCGCAGCCAGAAACGAGATGGATGACAGTGACTGTCATTCAATCGCATGCTTTTTTATTCCTCTCGCTCTCATCTCTTTCGCTTTTTATATGTTTGTTGATATTCGAAATTTTATTTGCCCGGAATTAACCGTTTAAATATCTTGTTGAACTCTCCAAGTTTGATCGCAACGAAATTCGAAACAGAACGAGAGAAAGAGTTTATGGAAGGAAATGGTGCTCCGAACGAATCACCATGGGGTCATAAGTCACTCCCTATCTTTATCGAGGCCCCCATGTATCGCCGTCAGGCCTTGCCATCGCTTTATCTTCGCCTCATATATATGATAACGCACGTGCAAAATATCATTTTATACGAACCTCTCTCGTCTCGTCTGGCGAACCGTTCACCTCATTCAAGGCTCGCATCAATTAATTTATTGCTTTTTTTAATTCTATTTCCTATTTGCGCGTTTTCCCAAACTTCTCTCATGAAAATTTCGGACTTTTCACCCAATCAGACGGAAATCCCGATTCGCTTGAGTTAATTTCGAAATCTTACCAATTACTATGTTGATTAAATATTTCTGAGCCGGAAAACATCGAAAATGATTGAAAAATGTCGAGAAACGCACGAGACGACGAAATTTTGGTGCAAATTTGTGTGCATGAAAAAAAAAAACTTTCTTGTGTTTATTTTTTCTTCAGAAATTGACATTTTTCTTTTCAATTCCCTTACAACGTAATGTTGTCGTTTCAGGTGTCGAATAATCCGAGTCCGATGGAGCAACAAGATCATCACGCGACCTCCGAGTTTTTTAAATTTAATTTTGCAGCATAAACGATTCCCAAGCGCTTGGAGTGGCTTCTGGATCAGCGTTAATAGACGAAACTGGTTTTCACAATGATTTGACAGATATATATGATTCTGAGATCATTGTGAAAGCTGATTTTGTTCGGAATTCAACGAGATGGAACGACAGGAATGTCGGGATCGTAGAGTCGAGGGATCAAGGAAGGAAAACGACACGTGAAGATCGAGGCGAGTACGAAAAAGTTTGTCGAGCGATTGTTTAACAAAACGAATCACTAACGACGTGAATAAGGCTAAATTGTCAGGGTTAATTAATAATTGATTAATTAATCACGCAGGAATAGAAAAGGGTTGCGTTTTTCTTTTTTTTTTTTTTTTTTTAATCGCGCTCGGCCAGTTTCTTGGTCGTATGCATGCGAGCCGGTGTAATTGTTGACAGATAAATAAATAGGCCGAACAAAGAGGGCTCTGTGAGCTTCTTCATCGAGAAAGACAGAGAGAGAGATGGAGAAGGAAAGGAGAAGATTCTTCTCTGTCTTCTCGACGTGCGTATACGCGGACAAGCTGCCAAGGGCAACTCACGCGTGTTTTCACCCCCGCCTCTCGAAAAACCCGCTCCGTCACAATTTTTTCGCTTTTCGCTTTCAGCTGCGAAATGCACCAGTTCGGCGTGCGTTCAATAATGAAAGAAACGATCCCGTACCGTGAAAATGCATGGTCGATCGATCAAACTGCGATAACACAAATTCACGTGTTTACACCCGAGCAAACAGAAAAGTTTGCGATCATCTGGCTGGAAGGTCCAGCAGCTCAGAGAGAACAAGACGAGCGGAGAGGCTCATCACCGAGCTCGCGCTAATTAAACATCTAGACCGCGAGCTGGAACGAAAGATGAGGCTTTTTTGTCGGAATTTCCGGTAGTGATTTATCATACGGGAAAGATCATATCTGAGTTTTCTGCCACGGCAAAAACTAACCCAGCCTCTGAATACTTTATGACAGTCGGTCGAGATTAAAATTCAATGAAGTGACTCTAAAGAATGGGAAAGTCTCCCGAATGCTTTGTTTATATTTTTCTTCCGTTTCGCAATTTCCGGAAACGTATTTTCGGGTCTCGAAATGTTTTTTTTTTTTTTCGACCTCGTCAGGTCAATTTCGATTCGACTAATTTTCAGTGTTAACACGTTTGGTCTCTTCGTTGAATCCCCTCGAATCCATCATGACATTACAATCTTGAGGAGACTAAGAAGAAAGAGAAAAGAAAAAATAATGAGAAAAAGTATCGAGCGAACACTATCAAGTGTCAAACGGACCGAAGCCGCGTATAAGAAGAAACGAAAATGCGCAGCAGTTCCCCCGAGGGCTCTTTTGAAGAAACCCAGCGGCTAACCGCGAGGGCCAAGAAACTCTAGATCGTGTTCGACGACGACGTTTAGGCAAGAGCTTTTTAACTCGCCTATCGTTGCCTCGTACCGAGCGTAAGAAAGAAAGAGAAAACGATGCATGCCTGAGCCATCTCGGTCCCGTCAAATCGTGTGACAGCTCCAAGTGAGCTGGTCTCTTCGAAACCCATCGAGCCAACACTTTTTCTCTCCCTCGTACACGATACTCCCTCTCGTCGGACACGTAATTCATTCTCGATTTTCTTTCGTCGTCAAAATTTCATGCTATTACGAACAATTATCAGAGTAATATTTTTTCTCAAAGATTTTCAATCCTTTGCCAACTTTTTCGATCTTTCGTGGCCCAAAAAAAATACAAGAAATCTCTAAACGCCGTGTGTGTTTGACAGAGTTTTAACGACGACGTGTAAAATTTAGTTTTTCGCAATGAAATTACGTAATTAATTTTTGATTTTATCGCGTTGTCCAAATTCCATGGTAATTCGAATAATTATCACGACAATAATCCTTTTCAAGAATTTTCGATTATTTGTTTCAACAATTTCGATCTTTCGTGGCCCAAGAAAAATACGAGGAATCTCTATAGGCCGAGAGTCTTTGACCGAGCGTTAACGACGAGGTGAAAAATGAAGTTTCGAAATAAAATAACGTTGGCAAATTGGAGTCAAAAATGATTTATGCACGTTCTCGCGTTACTACGCACGGAACCAGGGTCTAAATTCTTTGTGACTCAATAAGAAAGTCCACGAGCGCGAGTGTCAAGCTCTTTGTTTTGACAAGTAAAGCGAGCAAATTCATTGGACACGGAACTGAGAAACTCGAGCGCGCGTGGACTCGTGACTATTTCTTTTTACTTTTTCGATACCGCGTGGTTGTTTTTGTTTTTGAAATTGTTCATTTCGTGCATATAGATTGATTTAGTTTCGGCGATATTTAGCTGCACCAAGGGGTTGTGGGTGAAATGTAAATATTTTGACCTATCAGACGAAACAAGGTGGTTGGTGGCCTTGAAAAAGGAAGGGCCTGAAACGTCGTTCGCCCCAGGGTGTAAAGTGCTTAATGTCTTACGTGAGGTCTCTGGGTCAAGAAATCCTAAATCATTTTCGAACGTCCAACGACTTTCAGCTCCAATTTCTCCTGCGCCGAAGAAACATGTGCGGAAACATTAACACACTTCGAATCAAACGATACACTTGGTACAGCGAGGATCGTGACAAATTTATTCGACGCTCAAACCCTTACTCGATGCGGGAACAATATTCTCATTTTTTCAACGAAAATCTTGTGAACTTTTTAAAGAATCTCGAGCAACATGAAGAGAGCCTATTTTTTTACGATCACACTTCGATATGACCGGCAAGAATTCTTGCTCGTAGTGCTGGAAGAACCTGCTCGTAAAACTTTCTATGTCAAGTAAAAGCGAGAAGGAGAAACTCGTAAATCCTCCGAGTCGAGCATTATATTGGCCACTTGAAACCAAAAAACTCGTTAAATTAAAAATTATTATAAACCGTACATTTTTTGAAGAATTCTTTCGAAACTACGCTGCTGAGTGAATATACACGCCGATTACTCGAGGGCCTAGAACTCAATCCCTAAATTCGATGCACACTTTAACGAGAGACTAACATCGGAATTTTCCCACAAAACAGTGATCAACGATTTCACAAGCAAAAATACGTAATAAAAACAAACAAAAAAATCATCAATTTTCCATTTTTTTTTTCATAAAAATTCAAATGAAGAAGAAAAATGAAAGAAATTTTTTGTTTTTCTCGTCGTTTCTTGCAGTTTTGAGAATAAGATTGGAATACAACCGATCCGGTGGGCATTCACATGCGTACGAAGGAAGGTATGTGCGTAATTCATATAAGATGGCCGCGCGCGGTCGAGTACGGATGTCCGCGCCATCGCACTTTCGATTCGCTCAAGTTGCGGGCGAAGCGTTTTCTCCCTCGCATCCTATGCATCTTCTTCTTCTTCTTCTCGTTATTATCATTATTATTATTCTTCATCTCCGTTGGCCGAACGCGAATGGCCGGTCTTATCGCTGAAGAATCACGCCGCTGACCGAGCACATGTGCACTTTGCAAAAAGTCCCGGTTGAAAGCATCGAGATTTAAGGGTCTCGAGCGTTGCTCTTACGCCTCAGCCAGTACTCTACTCCGCGATACGGCGAAGTTATACCTATATATCTTTCTATATGTACATGGACCTTTTACATTGGCAATACGTGCACTTACTAAGTGTAAGAAGTTTCTAAAGCTGCCAGCACGCAACTGCGGGTGGGCTCTTGCTTTTTATATCCTTTTTTATCCTCCGAATAACTTTAACGATTCGTTTTTCAAAATTCCATCAAAAGTGCATCCAGAAAGTCAAGTTCAACGAAAATAAAAAACATTATAGAAAAAAGTATGACAAACCGAAATTTTTCCGCGGAAAATTCGCAAATGTCTGAAAAATTCATAAAATACTTTGGATCGTGTGTTTACTGGATTCTCGACAAATCGATCGAAAGTTGTGAAAAATGCACTTTCCATAGCCCTTGCTAGTTGCTAATTAAAGTTCAAAGTTTACGCAAACTCTTTACCATCAACAAAGTCTCATCGAGAGTGTGCGCAATATCTTATCGGACTTCTATTATTGTAAAGCAATTCTTTACGTACTTTCTCTTGCTCTTCTGCGACTTGGGACGTCAGTTCTACGTCGCGTCGTCCGTAAAACCGAGTACAAGGAAAACAATCGGAGTAACGAATCGACGAGGGATACTGGAGTAAAAATATGAATGAACGTTCGATCAAAAATTGTCGATCGAGTGTCACGAGCCCCAAAAAAATGCTCAGCTTACTTTTGATCGAGGTTGACGAGAAAAAAAGATGGAAACATTCGATCGGGCAAGATTTTCGAGAAAATTTGAATTTTGTGAAAGAAAAAGTAAAAAAAATGGACATTTTTCGCATATAAATGAAAGAAAATGGGGAAAAGCGAGACGGAGGGATAGGAGTCGACAACAATGGATATCGAGAGTCAATAAATCGCAGTAATAGCCAACCGAGGACGTTGTAATCGAAGCTGCAATTAGTCTCAGTCGGGACCGCGCGCTCGCGCGAGTCCACTCGCATTTTTCCACATATCCTCGTCATGCAACGAGTACTTTAATTAACATAAATATAGATATCCCTATATATTGGCTCGTAGAGTTTCAGCGGGTTATCGCGTGACAATTTTTATGCTATATAGGTGCCCTGAAGTTTCAGATAAAACGCCGCATACTTATTCGAGCAGACACGAGGCGCGTCAATGAAACTCGTCAGAAATATCGTTCGCGGATCGTTGCAGATCTTTGACGATTCGCGCTTTCTCCTCGAGTTTTCATTCCTTTCCATTTCCCTGAGCAAAATATAATTCTGCGAGAGTATTTCTTCGATTAGATGCATCGATATGCGAATGTGCATGTGCCTTTGGGGATAAAGATGTATCGGTGCGACGCAATAAATATGCGGGTTATATAGCAGCCGTCACTCAACTCTCGTGTAGCATAGACATTGAGATTTACTCACTCGCGCACACTCACGCGCGGTCCTCTCCATCGGAATGACGAGAGCCTGGAAGAACGAGAATAACACAGGGAAGCAGGGAATCGAGAAATAGAGAGAGAGAGAGAGAGAGAGAGAGAGAAAGAGAAAGAAAGAGCGAGGGATGTTGTTGAGAATACGCAGAAGGCCCTGCTCTCTCGTTGGCTTCGACTCTTCTCTCGATCTCTCGCGCCTGTGAGCACACACGTTTGTACACCATATCCCGTCGCTCATATCTGTCTCGTCGAGTCTCCCATTTTTTCCTAGTCTCGGCTTTCCTTTCCCTTCGCAATACCGTTTCCTATGCTTTGTATTGTCAGTGACACATCGTTGAACGGCCGCGATATCATTTTGGGTCCCAGAGAACCGCATCTTGCTTCGGGACTCATTGTAAAGGTGCAGAAGGGTCTGGGAGACCCGGACCACTGTGCAATGCTTATAATCCGCACTGCAGCTCATTGAATCAATCAATTTCTCATCACCATTGCCTCCTCCTTTTAAGCGCAAAAACCTTGCGCGCCCTATATCTCGTTTTATTAAAAACTTAACGAGCTTGAGGCTGTAGAGTGTGGAAACGTAGAAAGTCTAGAAAAGATAGGAAATCAAGCACGTGGATTGAAAAGGGATACGCGAGATTAGCTTTTGTATAAGAGCATTCGAATAACTTCCCGTATATGCGTCTCGCAGACAGCGTCACGAGACGCGTTCGCGTATATCTACGATCGCTCCCGCGAATCTTCGGCAACCAAAGACCAAAAAGCTTAACGTACCACCCAAAACGTACAAACCGAATATATTCCTCTTCCGAGAAACTCTTTTCGCTCGTTCTCGGGCTAATTATTTCTCGACAGTCTTGCCCAATTAAATTCTTCCCTTCCAACTTTTCGTCTCCCTATATTGATGCGCGGAGAGAAAATTTTTCGTTGCGACAGCGTACGCCACGCTACTGGTACAAATTTTCTTTCTTAATATAGTGACAACAAATTTTTTTGCTCCTGCAACAAAAGTTTTATGTCAAATGTCATCTGCCGCAGGAGCAAAGAACTGTTGCTCCCGTAGCATGCACGTAACAGCAACAAAGTGTTACAGCAGCA